>CM044104.1:14481077-14625644 GCA_024174645.1 Lemna minuta | reverse complement strand
TTTCGCAGAAGAAATTCCCAAGATCAAACTGAAGCCGTAATTCGTCGAAATTTCCGTCGAGAAACAAGATTTCCGTAAAAAATTTGTCGAAATTTTCGTAGAAGAAAAGAAATTGACGTCGTTGTCGAAGAAAAAATTTTTCGCAGAAGAGATAATCAAGAGACGCGAAGATAATTCGTCCAAAAATAATTCGCCGCCGTCATCAAATTTCCGCAGAAGAAATTGACGTTGTCGTCGAAGAAGAATTTTCGTTGAAGAAATTGTCGTCATCTAGATGATTGGAATCCCCGCCAGAAGTTCGAGATGTAGAGGAAGATTGCCGTCGAGATGGAGGAAAAACACTTTGCCGATTTTGCTTTGATACCATGTAACAAATAGAGAGAAAGATCGAGCGTACACGAGAGAAGAGAGTAACGCGATGATGATTAGGGATTCTTTAGCGTGAGATATGGTAGAGAGGAGAAAATAAGAGGAGAGAGAGGGAGGTGAATATGGGCCAAGAAAGGGCCTGATAAGAAAGGAAAGGGGCCCTTGGTTCCAACCACCACCACCATTAGTCATCATCAGAAATTGATCATCATAACCATTATCATCATCAGGACCACCATCATCATCAGTAACATCACGTGTCACTGACTCATCATCATCTTCTTCATTTTTCGCTTTCTGAATCTCCAATACTGGGATGGTCATTTGCGATCGACCATCTTGACCATCCTGACGACTCACGAGATCAATTATCTTTCTATTTAACAGGTGCCGAAGCTGTCAGCGACTACATTGAGGAAAAGTATCAGCCCAGCTGAAGATGATTCTGCAAGTCGAAGTGCCAAACTTTCTCTCTCTGGAGGAGAGAATCTCCTCATGGAGGAGACCTGCCACGCCTTCTGGGCCGCACAGCTTCCTCCTAAGTGGCGGAGGCCACACTGGCAGCTTCCACCTAGGCGTAGTCAAAGTCTCGTTGACTGGCAACCTCCTCCCCAGAGTCTTAGCCGGGTCCAGCGCCGGCTCCATCATCTGTGCAATCATTGCTACACAAGTCCCGCGAAGAAATCGAAAGCTTCTTCCAGAACTCCTCCAGACGATCAGATTCTTCGACAGAATGGGCGGACTCATGGCTATCATGAGAGAGAGTCGTCCAAAAATGGCGCCATCCACGATCCGCAGTTCTTCAACGCTTGATGATGGACATCACCCAAAATATGACTTTCAGGAGAGGCTTTCGATCGCACGGGAACAGTTTTTGGGAATTACAGTGACGTCGCCGAGGAAGAACGAGCCCCTCCCGATGTCTAAACTATTTGACTTCTCCGAACGTTCTCATCTGGAGCGCAGTCACGGCTTCCTGCGCTTTCCCCGGACTGTTCGAGGCTCAGGAGCTGATGGCCAGGGACAAGAACGGCCACGTGAGGCCCTATCATCCGCCGTTGAACCGGAGTTCGGCTCGCAGATGGAGAGACGGCACGCTGGAGAGCGACTTGCCGATGATGCAGCTCAAGGAGCTTTTCAACGTGAATCACTTCATCGTCAGCCAGGCGAATCCACATATCGCTCCGTGGCTCAGAGTTAAGGAGATTATTCGCACGTACGCCGGCGATTTCTCCTGGAAGGTATTATTATTCAAAATAACTCTATTTTCTTCGATTATATCGCCATTTTTTATTTTATCCTGTTTTTATTCGATTATCTCGATATTTTGCTTCAATTATGCAGTTATTCTTTATTAGCTCCTTATTGTTTTCGAATATCCTTATTCATAGATTGTGACGCAAATTTTCTTCGATTATCCTTTGATTCTTCGATTATCTCGCCATTATTTCAATTATCCTGTTTTTCGTCTGATATCTCGATTATTTCCTTCGATTATCCTGTTATTGTTGTAGATCTCTCTCCGATTATCCTATCGTCGATTATCTCGATTGGCTACTACGATTATCCTGTTATTCTTTGGCTATCTCCTGGGTTAACCTGTTTTTCTTCGAGTATGTCGATTATTTTCTGTCATTACCGCGTTATTCGTTGGCTTTTCCCGTTCTCGGTTGTCCTGTTATTCTTAGATTATCTCGCTAATTTTCTTCGATTATTTCGATGTCCTGTCTTCGATTATCCTGGTATTGTCCTTCGACTATGCTGTCATTCTAAGATTATGTCGTCATTGTTATTCTTAGATGATCTTGCTAGTTTTCTCCGATCATCCCTTAATTCTATAATTTACCTTGCCACACATTTTAGTATCCTGTTTTTCGTTGATGTCTCGTTAGTTTTCGAGTTATCCTGTTTTCGCTATTCTTCGTGATCCTAGATTATCTCTCTATCTTTCATTGACTTTGTCTCTTCCTCTTCGATTATCAAGTTTATCTTCTGTAATTATCCTGCTGTTCTCCGATTATCTGCTGATTTTCTTCTTATCACATTGTACTTCGATTATCTCCATATTTTTCATCAACCAACATCACCCTGTTGCTTTTCGATAATCTCTCTAATTTTCTCCGTTGCCCATGTTATTCATCGATTATCTCACTATTTTTCTTCCGTTATTCTTCGATTGCTTTGCTATTTTTCCTCCATTATCCTATTATTTATTTTCAACTAATGCGACAGGTAGCGAACGTGATCGAGATGGAAGTGGAAGCACAGATTCGCCAACTGCTCGAGCTCCGGATGCCCTCTCCGAGGATTGGCGAAAATATTCACTCAGGACTGGGAAGGAGACATCACCGTCGTCATGCCGGCCACTCTTGCGCAGGCAAACCCCTCAAAATCCCATATCTCGAATAATAATTTATAAGATGTCTGAAATATCTCTTCTTCCAGTTCTCCAAGCTCATCGTCAACCCCTCCTTCATGGACCTGAAGATGGCGCTGAATCAGGGCAGCAGATGCACCTGGGAGAAAACTCTCCGAGCCATACAAGCGACCTTGCGCTGATCGAGTTCGCCATAGACGAGAGCGCAGCTCTTCTCCATCACTTACACCGACAGAAAAACCCAAGTTTCATGAAGGACGATCTTCGCTTTGACTCTCTCCGCAGCCCAAAAATCCCCAAGAGCCCAAAATTATCTAGAGCAGCGTCATCTAAAAGGCTAGCGGACGTCGTTCAGAGTCTAGATATTTTCTCAGTAAAGGATTCTCAGAGATCGAGGATTGAGGGAGAAATGCGAGAAGAAGAGAGAGCTTCTGCTCGAGGACGAGACTACAAGCAAGAGAAACTCGATACTGGCTTCGTGCTCAACGTAGTGAAGAAGGAAGATTACGTTCTCACGCCCAAAACTGGTAATCCTGACGTGTGCCATGTTTCCTACTCGGAGAGCTCAAGTAGCGGCGATGATGAGCAGGACGATGTCAGCACCGCCACAAAGGCACTGTCATTGAATTGAAATCGATGATGGCTGATGAGGATGGGTGCAATAATAATAATTCAGATTATTTAATTAATTATTGATTTAACTTAATCAATAAGATGAGTTGGTAGCCCATTAGCTACCACGGGATATGAAGTGTAGAAGACCTGTATTATGGAAGCTTATTGACAACGATTATTGTGTATTTTGTATAATATTTTATCTATACAAGTCTCATGAATGACTTAAGATATGGTTAATTGGTCACTCAAGTCAGTACTATTGAGTGAAGAAAATCATCAGACCCTCTCTAATATTTCCACTACCTTGACTAAGGAATAAACTATGTCTTATTCCTTGAGTCAATCTCTTCTCACATCAAGGGTGGATGATCCCATCTTTGATGGATATTATGTGGCCTATAAGCCAATCACACTTTCATGTATCTTGTTTATGTTCATTGAAATGAAATTTATTCATTATCATTCTTGTGTGATGTTTGTAATGAAGTCCATGAGCTTGTGCAATGACTAAGTGAATTATGATGAGATCATAATATAGTGATCACTAGTCTTTAAACATATGTTCTAAACATTCCTATTCGTGGGATATTCGAGAAGGACATCAAATTATCCGAAAAGAATAGCACTATCTAATCCAACTCATATGATGAGTCTGGCTGATCCTATAGCCATCGATGTGGAGACACCAAAGATAGATAGGTGCCCATGCAAGCCATGAGGGAATTCTCTCCTTTCTTCTCTTTCTCTCTTGGTGAAGACCTTTGACGAGGAGATCCAACCATCCAGAGACCGTGTGGATACCGCTAGAGGCTAGACAATTGAATAGCTTCAAGAAATCCTTCAAGGAAACCATGTAAGTCTGTTTTCTCATTCATACTAGATGATATGATCATCTGTTATTGGTGGCTTGGTAATTTGAATATCCAATTCAATGTTTTCCGTTGCATTCGATGTTTTGATCAAAATTTCAAAAGTTTATCGACATTAGAACACAACAATCTTGACCACTCAATCATCTTCAAAAACTCCATGTCATATCTAATATATAACATGCATATCATTGTCCCATGGATAAGGCTTGTATATCATTGTCACTACACATTGTTTATTAGTAACATGCTAAATAGACATGAAAATACATGATTATTTATACATATTAAGGCATAAACGATTCCATTCCTATGCATGTTATCATACATATGAGTGTTTATCAATCATTCTTGAAAAAGTCATTATAATCTTAAAATATATTAATTTAGGATTAGTTATGATGAATTAAAGATAAATAATTTCATAACCCATCTCTACTTGAGATTATAATTAGTTTTTAATGTTAAATAATGAGAGAAATTATTTTATATACACTCATATAATTTTCTAAGTTTTAAAATCTTAAGGAAATGAGTGTATTTATATACGTTTGGTTTGGTGGAGTCCACTCCAGGACCACTCACGAATCTATTTCTGTCAAGTAACAAAGATATGGCTTAGACCGAACTCAGTGGTTGGTGGAGTCCACTCCAGGCCGCATGAGCGTCGGGGACCAAAGTATGATCAGATATTGCAAATGTTGCAAGTTTCATGAGATGGATGCTCAACAATATATTATGATTAGTGGAGTCCACTCCAGGTCATAATATAGTTGTTGAGATTCTGGTCCCCACTAGGAGATTGTTGGTTCTCCCTTTTCATACACATGAGGGTTGTGTGAATTGCTTAATTTTAGTAGGATCATTATTTTCAATGAACACAATATCTGCAAAGAATTAATCATTAATTCTTATTCATCTCCTATAGGCAAAGATGTCGTCGACTAACCCTCTTCGTGGCATTATGGATGCCAATCGTTTGACTGGCCCAAACATCACTGATTGGCTCAAGAACTTAAATATTTTACTTAAGTCTGAGCGTTGAACATGCTTACTACTACCGAGGGGAAACTTTAGAAGGAAAAGCCCCAAGTCCTCTTTGTTGGTGGGACCAACAAGAAGAGGAAAGTAGCTTTTGCCTCCAAAAAGGGGCAAAGGGAAAAAGCAAGTGAAAGCAACTTTGACAAAGAACGACGGCGATGACAAGGGAACGTGTTTCTGACGAGACGAAACCGCGAGGTCGTCAATTTCACGTGGTATCGCGTCAAAAATTATTCCAAACTTACCATTTTTAGGAAATTAACTCGAATTGAGGGGTACAATGGTAAATAAGGGTCGAATCCACAGGGACTTAAGGAATTTCTTGATGTAATCTTCAAATTTGATCAAATCAGACAAGAAATTGATGGTGGAAATTGGGGAAAATGATATTTTAAGAAAGAAGACTTCAAATCGATTCCACGGAATTAAGAATCATCGAATTTGGACTTGATTTCGCGGAGAAATCGAAATTCGAAGTGGAGAGAAATTTCGGAACGAAGAATTAGTGATTTTAGGTGAAATTCGATAAAATTAACTTCTAAATCCTAATATAAACAAAAATCAAACATGATAGGAAGATAATCTAGGAAAAACCTCTTCCACTAAACTCAATTAGTGATCGAAACAAGGCGATTAAACCGATTAATCGCCGAAAACGTGAAGAACGCGAACGTGAGCTTCAAGCTGCGATTTCTCTCTCAATTCTCCACCAAATCTTGACTTCAACCCCTCCGTGGACGCGGAAATGAAAGAGGAAGAGGATGGAATCAAGAGAAACGAGAAGAATGGTGTCTAGACAGCTCAATTGGATTGAAATTCAACTCGGATGCTTACAAACGATGAAGAACATCTTGTTTTATACGGTATTTGGGCATAACCGTCCGATCGTTTCGATCGATGGTTACGATGGAACAGTCCATCGTGGACCATTTCAAATAAGTCATGGCCGTCAGATCGTGATGGACGGCCACGATTTGATCCGTATATAAGCGTTTAAAAACGCTTAAAATCGTGTCCTTTGATTCTTGATCCGACGGCCTTGATTTCCCCCGCGCGATCGAATCGTAGCCGTTATAACTCCTGAATTAGTGCACGTGCGATGATCCCGATTGGTGGTCCGCGAGCGCATCCGATCAACGCCCGATATTCCGCTCTTCTTCCGATCCGACGCTCCACAATTTGTCGCGTCACCTGCATCTAAAAAGAATGTGTGGATTAGTCCCACACGGAAAAAAAATAGAGAAGATCGTCGGTTTATAAGACCCGACGATTATATAGATTGAATACCCTTCCGGTCTACGGAAGGCTGAAATGCCTTTATATAAGTTATAACTATATGAAATATATATATATATGTATAATGCGCCACGTCGGCGCTGCGTGGGTCCGCGTGGCGCTGTCACGTGGCCTTGCGTGCCACATCGCATCCATGCGGGACCCGCATAGATTAAACCCGCTTTTTCCCATTTTTAATTCATTTTTTCAATCATTAAAAATCAAATTTAATTCAAAAAAATCCGAAAAAAAAATCCCTACAAATAGAAAATTCATAACTTTTAATATATAACTCCAAATTAATCCAAATTTCTTTCATTTGATCCGAAATTTAATTATCTATCATTCTAAAAAGTCAAAATTAATAAATAATGAGAGTTTTAAATTTTATTTCAAAAATACATTTATTTTTAAGAGATTTTAACTTAGGGAAATATCAATAAATGTCTATAAATACTTTCTCTCATTATTTTAATTCTAAAAACATCTATAATCTCAAGAAAAAGATGGGTTATCAATTTATTAAACTCTAATTTATCGAAATTAACTCTAAATTAACATATTTTGAGATTATAATGACTTTTTCATAGAATAATAGAAAAATACATATAAGTGTGATAACATGCGTGGAAAATAATTCATGTATGCCTTAATATGCATCAAAAATCATGTTTTATTATGTTAATATAGCATGTTATCAGTTTCCACTATGGCGTGAAAGGACATTGGAAGAGGAACTGTAAAAAGTACATCAACGAGAAAGCTCAGCGGAAGCATGATGATGCTCCAAGTATCTATATGATAGATACTTATTTGTCTTATAGAGATTCTGCATCTTGGGTATTAGATACTAGATGTACTTCTCACATCTGCAATGATTCGCAGAGGTTGACAAGTAAGCGAAAGCTGAGAAAGGGCGAGGTAGAATTGAGGATGAGAAATGACGCAAGAGTTGCTGCTGTGGCGCTAGGGGTTGTGAACCTCAAGCTATCATCCGGAGATTATCTTTCTTTAGAAGAATGTCATTATGTTCCTAGCATATTTAAGAGCATCATTTCAGTTTCTTGTTTGGACAAGAGGGGATATACCTTGATCATTAAGGACAAGTGTTGTTCTATTTACTTGGGAAGTAAATTGGTTGCTACGGCACCATTAGTCAATGGTTTATATCTGATTGATGTTTCTTCTTATAATCTCCAAATGGATGTTGCTCTTAAGAAGAGTAAACATGGTGTGAACGAAGCCTACTTATGGCATTGTAGACTTGGGCATGTTGGTGATGGAAGATTAC
Source organism: Lemna minuta (assembly GCA_024174645.1). Lineage (NCBI taxonomy): Eukaryota > Viridiplantae > Streptophyta > Magnoliopsida > Alismatales > Araceae > Lemna > Lemna minuta. The sequence continues at coordinate 14,617,804 of CM044104.1, read as the reverse complement.
AGAAGTTTCATAAAGATGCATACTTGGGAGCATTTGATTATGAATCATTTATAACTTGTGAATCTTGCATTATGGGTAAATTACCCAAATCTCCATTCTCAGGGATTGGAGAATGAGCCAAGGAGTGTATTGGAGCTAATACATTCTGATGTAGTGGTCAGATGCTGTCACGCCGAGAAGTGGCGGTTTCTACTTCATCACTTTTGCTGATGATTTCTCCAGGTTTGGATGGGTATACCTTATGAGGTATAAGTCTGAAGCCTTTGAGAAATTTATAGAGTTTAAGAATGAAGTGGAGAAACAATCTGGAAAGAGTATCAAGACTCTTCGATCAAATCGAGGAGGTGAATACTTAAGTACCGAGTTCACACAATTCCTTAAGGATAATGGTATCCTAGCTCAATTAACTCCTCCTTACACACCTCAGATGAATGGTGTTTTAGAAAGGAGAAATCGTACCTTTTTGGACATGGTGCGATCTATGATGAGTTTCTCGAAACTTCTAATATCCCTTTGGGGATATGCGCTTGAGACAGCAGCGCGTGTCCTTAACGTCTTACCTAGAAAATATGTAGCTTCTACTCCATATGAGATATGGAAAGGGAAGAAGCCAGACTTCTCCTACTTTATAGTATGGGGTTGTCCTGCTCATGTTAAGAAACATGATACAGATAAGCTAGAATCAAAGACTGAGTTTTGTATATTTGTGGGATATCCGAAAGAAACATCAAGATACTACTTTTACCACTCTGAAGAACAATTGATATTTGTTGCAAAAAAGGGTTGTCTTCTTCGAAGATGAGTATGATGGAGAATTATTTTAAAACATGAACACAAGGGTTCTAAGTGAACCTTTCCTCCTCCTCCTCCTCCTCCTCCTCCTCCTCCTCCTCCTCCTTATCTACCACTTTGAGAAATTATCCATTCCTTAAATGGATGAAGAAACCTCCCTAAATAATTAAAGAGAGTGTAGATCTTAAGGGAAATTATCTTCCCTCCTTTCCCTATTTTATACTGATCTAAAGATTGATTTGGTCAAAAGAAATTAGCCTTATACTTAGATAATTAGAATTCCTTGAATGGACCAAGTCAACCACCTCTTTCCTTTTGATATAGGTTCCTAATTGTCTATACCATATCCACTATATCATAGGTAACCTTGTGTGAATAAATGATCTCAAAAGAAAAGAAAATAGGAACATCTTTGTTATTAAATTCCTACTCTCTTTGAAACCACCTATAGTTAGCAATTTAGGAGAGATCTAAATATTAGTAATTATGGAAGAAACTACCTTTGGTGAAAATTCAAGTCAAAGCTATCAATAATGAAAACGTGGATGAAGCAGCATTTATAGTGGTTGCCTAAGTCTCCACCAATTGAGACTTATATCGGAGACTTATCTCGCCAAAAGAATGGACTTCTTCAGTCTGAAGGACTTCCGTTCTTCTGCTCGCGCTTCTCCTTGCAACGGTCACAGATCAAGAAGGCGATTCTAATCAGCTCCCAGGCAGTGTCTCTACCTCCCGAGCAGAGACCAACCCGCTCCTCAGCTCCTCAGTTGATATTCCTCACCGACAGATCTGCAAGACAGGATAGAAGAAAGAGGAAGTATTAGAAAATCTCCAAGAAGAAAGAAAATCCTTCCTTACCTTCTCGGCCGAAGGACCAAAACAGGAAGTCAACGCCCAAGATTTATTATCGCCGGTTTGAAACAATATAAAGAGGAACTAACCCGTTCGTATCTGTACATCGGGATAGCGCACGAAGCTGAGGAGATTTCGCTCCTCGGTTGTCGACCATCAAGCGTGAAGACAAATCACTCTAAAGATGACGTCGTCTCGACTACGCGCAGGACTTATCGCCCGTCAACTCTACCACAACGCGAGACAAAATTCTACAATTTCGTCCGCCACGGAATCACCAGCTTCAAAGGAGTTCCTTCTCCACTTACTGTCAACGAATGCCCGCCGGATGAGAAAACAAGGAAACTCATCACGTTCCAACCCATAAATAAAGCATCACGTTCCAAGACCGATTTCCGAAACACCTAGCAACCGCTCGCACACGTCAGATTGTCACACAGCAACAACAGCATCATGAAAGACTCCATGTCCTTCCCTGAAGCGTACCACGTATGCACGCTTTACGACCCTCACGAGTGACGTAACACATACAAACTTCTGATACCTGCACAACTATCTCTCGGCGGAAGAGTTGACCGTGAAGCGACGTCTCCCGTAACCTCCCTTTTTCTGTTTCTATAAAACGGAAAATTGTAAATGAACGGAGAAGTTGATTATTGAATGAAAATTTGGTTACTATCTGGGTTCGTTTTACCCCTATTGTGTTCGTGTTCTTCCCTGTGCTTCTCCCACAAATCTCTCCCGAGTTCTATCTCCCTCTCTTTTCCCCCTCCCTTTCTTTCCTCTTTCATCCCCATCGAGTTAAGAAACAAACGACGGAAAATATTTGGATCGACCGGTAATTCCCGAGCGTCACTTTCACGTCAATCTCAAGTAATATCCTTTCATACTTAAGCGTGATAATAGTTCAATATTAAATCTAAAAGTCCTACATTAGAATCGCCACTCTCCTTAAAATCCTTCCCACCACCCTATCCTTTCTGACGCTCCTTCACCCACTCTTTATCCTCTACAGTAAAGAGTATTTTATCGTCTCTCTCTTTATTTATTATATTTTAATATTTCTCAACGTCTTTTCCCCGCGATCACCTTCATATCTTCTTTACATCTATCTCTTCCATATTCTTCTCTCCAGCCATTTCCTTCATACTCTCTATATTAAAATATATCATATCTTCCTCACTTCATCTTTATTATTTTCTTCATCACGATCACCGTCTTCTTATCATCCCTTTCATCTCAATCTCTAACACGCATCATCCATGCCTACATTAATTCAACTCTTCTCTTCATACTTCTGAATTATTCTTCCATATATCCTCACTGAATTATAAATTCATTTCATAGTGATATCACTTCATAGATCCTCCCCTATTGTAGGATTTAGATACATCTTCTAACTATTCTACATCAGAGTATCTCTTAAGAAGAGATAGTGGGAGTAAAGTAGTGTTGGAAGAAGTTCCAGATTCGAACACAAATGCTACCTCATTAGATGATAACTCAGTCCCCGAAAGTCTTCAAGTACACACAGAGGCACCGCGTAGGACTGGTAGAGTACCGAGACAACCAAATCGATATGTAGGACATATTGTGATGGATGATGTCGATACTCTCCACTTGAAGGATAATGATCCTTTAACATACAGTGAAGCGGTAAATGATTCCAACTCTAAGAAATGGTGAGAAGCAATGGATTCGGAGATCCAATCCATGCATCAAAACCAAGTATGGTACTTGGTCGACCCTCCTGAGGGTATAGTACCCATCGGGTGTAAGTGGATCTTCAAGAAGAAGATCGGTGCTGATGGACAGATTGACACTTTCAAGGCAAGGTTGGTAGCGAAGGGTTATCGTCAAAGACAAGGAGTTGACTATGAAGAAACCTTCTCACCAGTTGCTATGATTAAGTCAATCAGGATTCTTCTCGCCATAGCTGCACACTATGACTACGAGGTCTGGCAAATGGATGTGAAAACTGCCTTTCTCATTGGAAACCTTGAGGAAGAGGTGTATATGATACAACCTGAGGGCTGTACATCCAAGGAGTTTCCAGAAAAGGTGTGCAGGTTGCAGAGATCCATTTATGGGTTGAATCAAGAATCTAGGAGTTGGAATATGAGATTTGATGAGGCGATCAGATCTTATGACTTCATTAAGAATGAAGATGAACCTTGTGTGTACAAGAAGATCAATGGGAGCGCGATCACTTTTCTTGTCCTTTATGTGGATGACATCCTACTCATTGGGAATGATGTAGGTATGTTATCATCAGTGAAGGCGTGGCTGTCAAAGAACTTCTCCATGAAGGATTTGGGAGAAGCAACCTACGTATTGGGAATACGTATCTATAGAGATAGATTGAGGAGGTTGCTTGGCTTATCCCAATCCATGTACATAGACACCATTGTCAAAAGGTTTGGCATGGAGAACTCCAAGAGAGGTTTCATACCGATAAGACATGGAGTTCAGATATCTAAGGAGCATTCGCCTAAGACTCCTAAAGATAGAGCATTGATGGAAAAGATCACGTATGCATCGGCGATTGGATCCATCATGTACTTTATGCTATGTACAAGACCAGATGTGGCATTTGCTCTAAGTATTACGAGCAAATTTCAGGCTAACCCAGGTGAGAGTCATTGGGATGTCGTGAAATGCATCCTTAAGTATTTGAGAAGAACTAAGGATTTATTTCTGGTATATGGAGGAGAGGAGTGACAAGACGAAACCGCGAGGTCGTCGATTGCAAGCGGTATCGCGTCAAAAATAATTCCAAACTTACCAATTTTGAGAATTAATCACGAATTCAAGGGTATAATGGTAAATATGGGTCGAATCCACAGGGAATTTAGGAATTTTCAGAAGATCTTTTAGAATTTGGTCAAATCGGACGAGAAATTGATGGAAGAAATTGGGGAAAATGGTATTTTATGAAAGTAGACTTCAAATCGATTCCACGGAATCAAAAATCGTCAAAATCGGACTTGATTTCGCAGAGAAATCATGAATTGAAGTGGAGAGAAATTTCGGAACGGCGAAATCACGATTTTAGAGGAAATTTAACCAAATTGAAATTGAAATCCTATTCTAAACAGAAATTAAACATGATTGGGAGGTAAATCATGCAAACCCACTTCCACTAAACCCGTTTTGCGATCAAGTCGCCGTGATTAAGCCGATTAATCGCGGAGAAAATCAAGAACGCCTCGACGAACTTCAAGCTGCGATTTCTCACTCAATACTCCACCAAATCTCGACTTCTACCCCTCCTTGGACGCGGAAATTGAAGAGGAAGAGGAAGAACCCGAGAGAAACAAGCAAGGAAGGTGTCTAGACAGTCAATTAGATTGATTCTTGCTTGGATGCTTAAGAACGTCGAAGAACACATGTATATATAGGGCTTTCGATCATAACCGTCCGATCAAAATGATCGACGGTTACGATGAAACGGTCCATCGTGGACGTTTCAGTGAGTTGTGACCAGTCGGATCATGATCGACGGTCACGATCTAATCCGAAAATAAGCGTTTTAAAAACGCTTAAAATCGCGTCCGTTGGATCTTGATCTAACGATCGTGATGCTCCCGCTCGCTTTTAATGCACGGGGCCGTTATAACGCCTTGATTTACGCACGTGTCTTGATCAATCTCCGTGGTCCGCGCTCCATGCGATCGCGCCATCGAGATGCGGCCACGTCGCATCTAATCCAACCGTTATAATAACGGTTAATTAACACGTGCGTTGATCTCCCGATCAATGGTCCGCTCACCCGATCGGCGCTCGTCGATCACCCATCCGCTAGATCAGACGGCCGTCGTCGCGCCACGTCGCCCTCGCAAGGTAAGTGAGACAAATTTTTTTAGTCCCACACGGACTTAATTAGTGAAAGCTGCTCGGGTATATAATACCCGACCGTTTATATGGGTATGACCCTCCCCATATAGGGGAGGACAAAGAACACTTTATATATATTAAGTAAATAAATATAATTATATATATAGCGCCACGTAGGCGCTGCGCGGGGTCTGCGTGGCGCTGCCACGTGGCCTGCGTGCCACGTCGCATCCACGCGGGCCCCGCGCCCTTTTTAATTTATTTATTCTTATTATTTAAAATCGAAAATAAAATAAGAAAAACTGTTTTAAAAATCCGAAAAAATCCTTTAAAAATAGAAAATTCATAACTTTTAATATATAACTCCAAATTAATCCAAATTTCTTTCATTTGATCTAAAATTTAATTATCTATTATTCTAAAAGGTCAAATTAATTAAATAACAAGAGTTAAAATTATTATTTCAAAAATACATTCATTTATTAAGATTTTAATCTTTAGAAAATAAAATGAATGTTTATAAAAGTTGTTTCTCTCATTATTTTATCTTTAAAAACAGTTATAATCTCAAGAAAATATGGGTTATTAAATTATGAAACTCTAATTTATAAAAATTAACCCTAATTTAAAGTATTTTGAGATTATAATGACTTTTTAAGAGAATAATAGAAAAATACATAGAAATATGATAACATGCATGTAAATGAAATCATTTATGCTTTAACATGCATGAAAAATCATGTTTTATGATGTAAATATAGCATGTTATCAAGGAGCTTAAGCTCCAGGGTTACACTGACTCGAGTTTTTCAGTCAGACCCAGATGATAGTAGATCTACATCTGGATTCCTGTTCACTTTGAATGGGGGAGCAGTGTCTTGGAAAAGTTCCAAGCAGCTCACCACTGCAGATTCGACGATAGAGGCTGAGTATATTGTCATGAGTGATGCCGCCAAGGAAGCAATCTGGTTGAAGAAGTTCATCACAGACCTTGGTGTTGTCCCTACGATATCAGACCCTATTCCATTATTGTGTGACAACAATGGTGCAATAGCACAAGCGAAAGAGCTAAGGTCTCATCAGAAGTCTAAGCACATTCTAAGGCGCTTTCACTTGATTAGGGAGATCGTTGCCAGAGGAGATGTAGTGGTGGAAAGAATTCCATCAACCGACAATCTTGCAGATCCACTGACTAAGCCTTCAGCTCAAGAAGTCTTTGAGCGTCATTGTACAACTATGGGGTTGTTGCACAAGGGCAATTGGCTTTAGTCCAAGTGGGAGATTGATGGATATTATGTGGCCTATAAGCCAATCACACTTTCATCAATCTTGTTTATGTTCGTTGAAATAAAATTTATTCATTGTCATTCTTGTGTGATGTTTGCAATGAAGTCCATGAGCATATGCAATGACTAAGTGAATTATGATGAGATCATAATATAGTGATCGATAGTCTTTAAACATATGTTCTAAACATTCCTATTCGTGGGATATTCGAGAAGGACATCAAATTATCTGGAAAGAATAGTACTACCTGATCCATCTCATATGATGAGTATGGCCGATCCTATAGCCATCGGTGTGGAGACACTAAGGATAGATAGTGGGTGCTCTTTGGAGAAAGAGTTCACTGAATTGATCCGTATGAATCCCTGAATGGTAATATACCTAAATTGTCAATCAGGTTGATTCATGTCACGGTTGTGTACGTGGCCCTTTGACCTGAGACACCAAAGACATCTTGTGGATGGATGATCGTGTTTTGATTATGACTTACGAATCCCTAGTCACGGGATATCTAAAACATGAAGTCCACGAAGATGATTGTCTGGTCAAGATGGGATCATCCACCCTTGGTATATGAGGAGATCGACTCAAGGAATGAGATGAGGTTAAATCCTTGGCCAAGGTAGCAGAAATATTAGAGAAGTTCTCGATGATTTCCTACTCGCATCAGTACTAAATTGAGTGACGAATTAGGGTTAGACAATTAACCATACCCTAAGTCATTCATGAGTCTCGTGTGGATGAAGGATTATACGTACACGGTAACCAATGACGGCAGGGTTCCATGAAAGAGTTCTAATATACTCCATATCTCCTAGAGCACGTGGTGTAGCTTGGCACCCACCGGGCTGGCGACTCAACATGTCGATTGGGTTAAATCGATCCTTATTCAATTAATCTATATGTTGATATAGTTAATTGATAAGAAGGACCAATAAGTGTTATTGGGTTGATAGAGTCATTAACTGGCGAGATATATGGACCTAGAGGGTCACACACATAAGGTCAATGGACGTCGGTGGATATAGACATAATAATAAAGGTTTTTGTGAAAAGTTCACATTCCCAAAGTCTATAAATAGGGGGAGAACGACCATAATAGAGGTGCCCATGCAAACCTAGTGGAACTTCTCCTCCCTCTTCTCTTCCTCTCATGGTGATGAGTGTTCAAGAGGAGATCTGATCGTCTGGAGACTGTGTGGATACCGCTAGAGGCCGGACGCTTGAACGGTTGAAGAACTCTTTCAAATGATCCAAATTTGGAGAGCTTTTCGAGCCTCAGATCCTAGCAGGGCCCACGGTAAGTATATTGGTGACGAGTGTTCACGGGTTAGTGGGCCCTAGTAAGTATATTGGGGCGGTAACGCAAATGCGTACCGCCCCTCTAGCTTTTATAGTGGACAATCTCTATTTTTTATTCCGTGTGGGACTATGTCCCCACGGAAACTTACCTTTGCAGGACGTGTGGCTGCATCAGAGCCGTCGGAGAAGATCGCAAGCCGTCAATCGGACGGGCAACTTTGAAGATGCACCACTGATCGTGCGATCTTCATGGAACGCCATCAGACGGTTGCGATTCGTCATACCTTCGGCTCAACGTGGACACATCTTCCTCTCACCTGGCGACGCGTGGAGCTTTCCAGAGTGTCAGATCTCCATCTGATGGGCGACACAAGCGATTGAAATGAAGCCATCATGATCGAGCGGCGAAGATCAGACGGCAGCGATTAAGCTGGACTCACGATTGTGGCTTACGATCACAGTTCGATCAAGGCTCGATCGCTACGCGATCGTGGCCCGATCGCCCTAAGATCAGGGCTGATTCATCGTGAAATTGGGAGCCACGACGCCGCCAATTGATGGGCCACAATCACCGCTTGATCGTGGCCATCAATTTGTTCCCACGACCGCATCAAACGGCCCGAATTTTCGGGCCAAAATCTCCTTTAAAAGCGATGTATTCTCCCTTCTTGTTTTTCAACTTTTGATCGATTCGTGAAGGTAATTAAGCGAATTTTGAGGAAGGTCTTAAGTTCTTTGTGATCCCCCCATGTTTAGACTCGATTGCAAAGCAATTGGAGCGGGATTGATCGCAAATTCCTCTTTGATTTCATCAAATTTTCCCCTTGAATTCCGAACGTCTGTGAGGAAGAATCCGAGCAAATTCGCTTCAATCCACAAGAATTGAAGCTCTATTCTTGCGGCAATCGGGTTAGTAGTGAGATTCGATCGATTATCAAGAGGAAATTTGAGTTTTTATTAGATTTAGAAGTTTAATTTTGCAAATTAGTTCTTAGTGTTCTTCATTTTCCCCAAATTTGATTCTGAAAAATTTCTGATTTTTAAAATAGGATATCTCTCTTATTATAATTTTAAATCACTTGATTTTGATTTCTTTATATTCTTCTTTTTATCAGCTTTCTGTGGATGGCAAATTCGTCGAATTCCGAGTTCATTTGACCCTTCAATTTGATGTTTGACCAAGCACTGTTCATCTTTCATCAAAAGCCAAATTCCATGTCTAATGATTTATAAAATTGATTTATTTCATTGAGTATATAGAGAGACGGGTCCAAATGAAGATTCCGCATGAATTTTCATAAGTAGAATGTATTCTTTCCCAAATTATTAGATTTAGGTCATCAAAACAGCTTTAAATCTAATTGACTTTCAACAAAAGTTTGTGATCATAAAAATCCGCTTCCAATGAATACCTAATATGAATATTTTCAAGCAAATATAAGAAGATATGACCTTTTGAAGATGACACTTGGAAAACTAATAGTTTTCCAGAAAAAAGCAAGATTGAAGGCGTTAGGCACCATTTGCAATGTTCTTTGGCTTGAAAGAGATGTTTTCAATGCTTTTGAATCTAACGTAATAGGTTTCAAGTGTGTGCGCATTATTATTAACGTAATAGAGGGGGGTACACGTCACACTTTAATTAGGCGACGATTCATGTTATTAAATAGAGTGAATCTCGGTCGTCCACCAAGAGAGTTATAATTGTCCAAATTCAATGCACTCGATGGACTCCTCCAAGAGACGCATGCCAACATCGTGGGTGTCCGTAGAAGATCAAATGATGAGCATTTCACCATGATTCATGTACACATGATGACATGAAAAAATCTGGATGCTCCTTCAAGAATTTGACTAACACGACTTCAAGGTGTCGATTCAACTCCAAGTATTTCATCTGGGCCGTTCATTGAAGATCAATCGACAAATTGAACGGTCACACCTAATTTTTGCCTATTTATACTCTCTTTCTTTGACAGAAAATGAATTCTTTGATGTTTTGATCAGTTGAACCTTTTGAACATCTCAATACTTGAATCTCTTGCTTTCTTCCTCTTCTAGACTCGTTTTTCACGTCTGAGTGTTTGAAATAAAGATTTCACTTCTTGAACTCCAAATTTTTATTTTTTGAAACACGGAATGAATACCCTTGATCTAGCTATTAATTGGATCATTTCAGGTCAGGTTAGGTTACGTTACGTGTTTTCTTACTAATCTTTTGTCCTATAACATTAAATTATAATTATGATGAAAACATTAAATTCACCAAGAAGTATTCATTATTTCACCAACATTACAACCGTGGTTAAGAAATCATTTAATAGAGCTTTTAAAGCTTCTCAAGTGTCCAGCCTCTGGTGATATCAATACGATCATTGAATAATTTGATCTCTTCTGGAATGCTCATCACTGCGAGAGAAAGAGAAGAGATGGGAGAGTTTCCAAAAAAGGCTCACATGACACCATCAAATTTTGGTCATCCTCCCTTATTTATAACCTTTGGGTATTTAAATTTTTCATAGAAACCTCTAAAATTATTTCTATATCTACCAATATCTATCGATATTATGTGTGGGATAATGAAGGTCGATATATCTTGCTAGTTAATAACTCCAAAGACCCAATAACACTTATTAGTCAAGCTTAATGTCTTAACTATGTTAACATATAGATTTATTTATTAAGAATATATTTAATCTAATAAATGGGTTGAGTTGTCAACTCAGTGGGGGCCAAGCTACACCATGTGCTCTAGGAGATACGAAGTGCATCAGAACTCTCTCATGAAAGCTTGGCATCATTGGTTAGCATGTATGTAAAATCCTTCATCCATGCTAGACTTGCACATAATTCTTAAACCCTAATCAGTTACTCAAGTTAATATTCATGCATGGAAGAAATCATCACACCGTCTCTCATATTTCTATTTCTTTGGCCAAATATTTAATCGTATCTCATTCCTTGAGTCGATCCCCAATTATACCCAATGTGGATGATCCTATCTTGACCAGAAAATCACTTATGAGAACTTGCTTATACTATCTAATCTATCATATTGTAGATATCCAATGGCTAGGAATCCATACGTCCTAGTCTAAAAAAGATCACCCATCCACAAGATGTCTTTGGTATCGTAAGTCCAAGGACCACATACACGATCATGAGATGAATCACCTTGATTGAAACTTTGGTATGGTGCCATTCACGGATTCGTATTCGTCAATTTAAAGAACTCTTTGTACAAAGAGCACCGATTACCTATCCTTCATATATCTATACCTATGGCTAGAGGATCATCCGTACTCATCATATGAGTGGGATCATATATTATTTTATTTATAGATATTTTGATGTCCTCCTTGAAAATCTTATGAATAGAAATATTAGAACATATATTTAATTACTAGTCATCATTGTACCATAATCTCATCATAATTCACTTAGTCATTATATATACTCATAAAAATTATTATAAATGTCATATAAGAATGATAATGAATAGAATTTTACTTCGAGTAATATAAATGAGAGATAGAAGTGTTATTGGCATGTATGCCACATAATATCTATCATCCCTCTCTCTTCTCTATTTTTTCTTGCCTCTATTATTTTCTCAATTTTTCTTGCTCTTTCTCTAATCTATTTTTCTCTCTTTTTCCATAGTCTCACTCCTTTGACTTTAATATATTCATATTCACTCATAAATTTCTTAAATATTTTGACTAATTATTGGAGTTATCTAGAAACTTTGGGCTAGATGTTAGAGTCAACAAGATTCACCTACATATTTGGCCTGCTTGACACGTGTGGACAATGAATATGCTCTAACATAACATTCAACCATTGAAACCCACTTCCACTACTCCCCACCCAAGAGTAGAAATACTAGATAATATCATCAAGGTACTACTAGTTAGCTGAAGTAACGACTTATGCAGTCGTTGAAAACACACAATCATCGATCAAACGAAATTTATAATTCCAAACTCACAATAACAAGAATATGAAATCAAGTATAGTGTAAAGATCGAGTCGATCCACAGAGAACACGATTGACTTTGATTGAAAGGTTGACTTGGTCAAACTATGGTTTTTAAGAAGTAAAAATGATATTTTATTAATATAAATGATATAAATATTTGAGAGAAGATATTTTAAGAATTTAGAAAATGGTTTCACGAAGAAAAGTCAAAAGTCAAGGTCAAAGCATTGACTTTGACTATATATTGACTTTCTCTAAAATCAGATAAGAAAAGTAGAGTAAAATATTACGAAAATTATATTTTCAGAAACTAGAGAGAAAATAGAAAATTTTGATATATAATTCGTGATTTTCAGAGAAGATTTGGATTTATTATGATTTATTGAAAATCAAGGATCACAAAAATCCCGAAATGAACACTTCAATCTAAATCATCAAATTGATTAAACAAATGATATCCAAATTAACAAATTCATATATAAATAGAAAGCTAACAATAAGAAGATTCAAAAGAGACTAAAATTTTTGAATTTCACCTTTTATTTTAAGAGTAATTGCCCCTACAAGTCAACGCCCAAATTCGGATTAAAAATGAATAGTTGATAGTCAAACATCAAATTGAAGGGTCAAATGATGATGAAATTTTACGAATTAGATATTCACAAAAAGCTGATGAAACAAGGAATCAAATGAAACCAAAATCAAATGATTTCGACTTAAGATCAAGGAGAAATCCTTATTTCAAAATCAGAAAAAAAATCCACACCCAAATTTGGGCGAAACGATGAACAATTTGATTTATAAACGAAATTAACTATCTAAATCTAATCTAAACTACATAAATTGCAAGGGATACAATCGAATCACACTACTAACCTGATTGACGTGAAGATTCGGCTTCAAATCGCGTCGATTGAAGTGTATTTCCTCGGTTTCTTCTTCGGCGTGCTTTCAGCGTTCAAGGGGAGATTTCGATCAATTCTTGCAACAATTTGTGATCAATCCTACCTCAATATGATAGCAATTGAGTTTAGAACCCAGGGAGATCATTAAGAACTAATGAATTTGCTCCAAAATTGCATAATCTCTTCTCGATTCAATCAAAAGTTGGTTTGCAAGCAGAAAGAACATTTTTTATAGAGAAATTTGCGCAAAAAATGTGGTCCGTCCGATTCGCTGATGAGATTTTGGCCGTTCGATCGTGCAAAATCGGTGGGATCGTGGCCACAATCTCCTTATTTATCGCTTGTCCGATCTTCATCATCCTCTCCTTGTGAAGCCATGTGTCCTTCTTGGATTAGCTGAGTGCCTTGAGAGATCGCAACTGTCGATTTTCATTAATGAGATCGACGATGCACATCAACCACGTATGTTGATATCTGATTGGGTGGATCAGCGTCCACGAGATCAATGCGTGTCGATTGCCGCGCGTTGATCCGACGCATCTCGAGCCGCCACGTCACCTGCAAAGAAAGAAAGATAGTCCCACATGGAGGAAAATAGGTGAAACCGACGGGTATATAAGGGGAAACCCCCTTAGTCATTTGTGTCGCCCGCATGGGCCAAGTACGCCCCAATCTACTTACCTGGGCCCACTAACCCGTGGGCTCATCACTTGCCACCCGAGTCACTCCTTGCTCCACATAGGCACCTACATGGGTCCACGTGGCTCGCGTGGCTCTGCCACGTGTCCGTCATACGCCACATCAGCTCCGCGGGTCCCGCGCAAATATTAAAACACTTTTTGTGATTTTTTTAATAACATTAATCTGAAAAATACCTGAAAAATCAAAATAAATTAATAAATTAATTCATAAATTAATATCTTCATTATATAACTCCCTTTTTACTCCAATTTTCTCCATTGGATCATAAAGTTCTTCATCTTTTATATCATATCACCTAAAATATAAATCCAAGCAAGAAAATAGGATGAATTCATCATAATATTAAATAATCCCTTAAAAATTCTATTTTATTTCATTCCATCATTCTCTTCTTGGATTTAATTATTTTAATCATCTACTAAAGTCAAAATAACCCAAGGTGTTTAACCTTACAAAAGATCAAACATCAATAAAATACATAATTAACCCTAAATAATGCAAAAATATGGACTTTAGTAAAATGGCATACCAATGGAGAAAATTCATAAAACTATGATAACATGCATCATAATTACATAAAATAAGCATGAATATTAGTTAAATAAGGTAAGAATTTAAGTTAAATATGCATGTTATCATTATCTTCTTTTACTTTTAAGTGAATATAGCATATTTTGGAGTTATATATTTTATTCTCTTGTTGTTTTTGAAATTAAATTTCATGGAATGGTAGGTTATTAAATTTACTATTTAATACAAAATTTGGATCAAATGAGTTATATTTTAGAACATATAATTTTCTAATTTTTATGGATTTTCTTAGAATTTTTTCTAAAATTAATTTAAGTTTTAAAATTTATCTTATTAAAATTAGTTTTCAAACAGGGCTATTTGGCATGTTGATTTGTCAAAATGACGTGGCATGGTGTGACTGCATAGTGACATGTGACGGCACCAATGGGTGCCACAAAGGGGCATCATATGGCTTGCAAATGGCACCCGTATGGCACTGCTTAAGGGGAGAATTATAGTTTAATTATATTATAACTAATGATTTCAAATATATTGATAGTTATACTCTTGAAAACTATATTTCTTTCATTGTGGGACTAAAGTTTTTCATTATTAGGTGACGTGGCAGCATTAAGAATGTCAAATCAAGTCTAACCAATAGATTTAATATGGGCCCTTTGTTTTTACTTAAAGGGAGGGAGTATGTGGAGACTTCTCATCAGATAGCAATATTTCCTATTCTTCTATTACTCCTAGTCACTGATTTGAGGAATTATAATGGCCTTAACTACATTCGTTTGATGAACTCTTGAATGACACATGGCATGATCTAGAGCATTTGATGGATATCGAACAACACCCATTACATAATGCTTGATCTACATATGATGACACAACAAAATCTAGATGCTCAAAGGCATTTTGAACTACTACAGCTTAATGGCACCAATTCATCTTCCCAAAATGAATGTGAACCATCAATTGCATCTAAATTTAACTCTTTGAATTTCTCTTTCTCCTGATGATAAGAGCAATTATAGAAAATCTTATTGATCTAACCATTTGGAAAGCTCCTTCCTTGAATCTCTAAGTTTAATTGAGCTCTAGACTCGTTTCTGCCTTCATAGAGTATTTGAAATGAAGATTTCGATGAAAAATTGTGGAGAAGTTTCAGCTTCAACTTTGGTATTCTACTTTTGACATCTCAAATTAAATGCCTTGATTGAGCAATCAATTGAATCATTTGAACAGTGATTTTCAATTATATTATGTGTATTCTCTTTAATCTATCTTCATTTAACATTAGATCTCGATGTTGAATTATAATTTTATAGAATTTTATGATTTTCTCTCTCTAACCCTTCTCTTTAATTTCTCTACAGATTTAAATTTGATTTTTAAGATTTTTAATTCTTTGGATAGATCTTTGAGTTCTCTTTCAAAATATATTTATTCAAAATTTCGGACCTGAATTTGTTATCCAATTTGATCAAATTCTAATATATTCCAAAGTAAAATCTTAATTCTGTGTAGATTCAACCATTTCTCACTATTTTACTAAATTACCATGATTTATATTAATTATAAGTGAGTTTGGACATATATTTGATGCATGGACGTGTTTTCAACAATTGCATGATTTCTCTTCGTCAAGTATATAAATGAGAATTCCAAAAGCCCTAGAATATTATAGTATTTTGGTTGTGCCTCAAATCTCTCTAAAGTCATACTTTTATGTTCAGCTCATGCGCCCATTTATTGAATTTTCACTCTAATGATCGTTGACCTTCTAAATTTTTATGAGTTCAAGATTTTATTTCTACAAAATTCTCCATCATTGACTCCTATAGCATTGACATTAGATATTTTTCAAAATTGAAGCCACGAATTCAATCTCCATCAGCGACTCTTCTAGGGTTGACTTAACATACTAATACTTCTCTTCTAAGAAAATTTTTAGAGATTAATCCATATGGAATAAATTCTGAAATTTAAAATCACATTCACAATAAATTGATCAGAAAAAAAAGCTTATATAACACTTGGAAATACAAGAATATTATGTTTTTTATCCAAAAAACATAATGCAAATTTAGCTAGTTTTAGAACCATTTATACTTTTTATTACTTATGTTCAATGGGCTGATGTGTATTTATTCATGCTTGTTATGCCTTATAATGCAAGAATTACAGGAATGTAAATAAATCAGTGATAATTTGATATTTGTAACGGGGAAAATCCACTCTTGCTCTTACACATATGACCTTTTTAGCAAGACAAGACTAGGGCCAAAATTCAAGATTCATGAACTTGTTTCCACTGAAAAAGGGTACATTGAATTTGTATGAAGATAAATTGATGATGGAATTCATGAAGTAGTATGGGAAGTAGTAGGCTGCCTCTACGATCGATAGGTGACCCTCGGATCACCAATAAGTTTTGTCAAAAATTCCATCATCACCGCCCCAACGAGGTTTGTTCTTTCCAAGAGGAGAAGAATTGCAGGAAACTGCCGCAGAGTCTCTCTCTCTCCCTCCCTATCTCACACACTTTTCACTGTCACACTCTCTCCCCCCTTTCGCACAGAATCACAATCGTGCACCCTCTCTCCCTCCCTCCCTCCCTCCCCCCTCCCCCTCGAGCTCGCTATCAGTCTTTCTATCCCTCCCTTTCACACAAGAGTCACAGTTGCACACTCTCTCCCTCTCCCTCCCCCTCGGATTGCACACTCTCCCTCACTTCTAGGAGGAAAAGAATTGCAAGAAACTGCCACAGAGTCTCTATTTCCCTCCCTCTCCCACAGAATTTTCAAAGTCACACTCTCTCTCTCTCCCTCCCTCCGTCCCTCCCCCTGGCCCTCTCTCTTAGTCTTTCTCTCCATCCCTTTCACACACAGTCACAATTGCACATTCTCATATCTCTATCTGAATCGCTATTCTCCTCAAATTTTCTAAGAATCACTATCATCTAATAAATGACTCTATGTAAGTGTATCTAATAAATCACTATAATAGTCTGAAGATCTATGCGACATAAAAAAGCTATTCTCATCAAAATTTGATTATAAGTATCATATTATAATCATTAATAACCAAAATTAATCTCAATCAAAATTTATTTGATATAATTTTTTTCATAATTGACATAGATAAGGTTGAGTCGAGGAGACCAAAGTTAAGACCGAACCGAACCGTGATTGAGGTTGATCAAGACCGAGACCATGAGCGAGTGGTTTGCCAAAAACCAAACCATGGTGAAGACCGTTGAACCGTAGTCAAGGAGACAGAAATTGAGATCGACTCCCAACCCTAGTTACAGCTATAGATAATTGCGTGCAGCAAAGAAAGACAAGGAAGACGTGTAAATTCGTCTGGTAGTACTTCAAATGGATGGGCATCACCGCTTATTCCCCAGGCCTAACCGCCTCCTTTTGGCTCTCAGCCCCTCGCCCCTATCCCCTATCTCTTGCCGAATAAGCTCCTCGTCATCCATGTCTGATGAGCTTTTCGGTGGAACCCGCACTGCCTTTTTACCTTTTTCCGTGACGGTCTCCATCAAAAAGAGCCCGCTTTATTAGGAATCTTGGAAGAGAGAGTCTTGAACGGAAATGGACATCAGCAGCGAAGCCAGGGTTGATTCGTTCGCGATAGGGCCGACGACGGTCTTGGGTCGAACGATCGCCCTCCGTGTGCTCTTCTGTAGCTCGATCTCGCACCTACGACTCCACATCTCCAGAATTCTTGCCCTCTGGTTCAAGATCGGATGGGATGTGATTTACCCCGTGCTCTCCTGGTTCCATCCCAGGAACACTCAGGGAATTCTCGTCGTCATCTCCCTGGCAGCCATCCTTCTACGACGGTTCGGCAACGTGCGGGCGCGCGCCGAGTCGGCGTACAGGCGAAAGTTCTGGAGGAACATGATGCGCAGTGCTTTGACCTACGAGGAATGGGCCCACGGGGCGAAGATGCTAGAGAAGGAGCAGGCGAGGAGGAACGAGGGGGATCTCTACGACGAGGAGCTGGTGAGGAACAAGGTGGAGGAGCTACGGCATCGCCGCCAGGAGGGATCGATTAGGGACATCATCTTTCTGTATGCGGGCCGATCTTCTTCGAAATCTCGGGAATATGTGTAATCCCGAACTTCATAAGGGCCGTCTCCAGGTGCGCTTGTATCTAGCATAAGATTAATCAAGGGAAAAGCTCTGGCTGATAGCAATGGCGCAACTTTATTTCTCAACCAGGCGCCTATGGGCTAAGCATATGACATGATAATTTCTCGTTGATAGGTGCCCAAGACGATCAAAGACTACATCGAGGAGGTTTCTGTGCAGTTGAAGATAATTTGCGAGTCAGAGGCCGACCAACTCATGCTCGAAGAGAAGCTCTCCTTCATGCACGAAATTCGGCACGCCTTTGGACGGACAGCTCTGCTCCTGAGTGGGGGAGCCTCTCTCGGTGCCTTCCATATTGGAGTGGTCCGCACCCTGGTCGAGCACAGGCTCCTACCCCGCATCATCGCTGGCTCTAGTGTAGGTTCCATCATGTGCGCCATTGTTGCCACCCGATCCTGGCCTGAGCTCCAGCTCTTCTTTGAGAATTCTTGGCATTCCCTACAATTCTTCGACCAGCTCGGTGGCATCTTTGCCATTGTTCGCCGTGTCATGACTCAGGGAGCACTCCATGATATCCGCCATCTCCAAGTTCTCCTCAGAAATCTCACCAGCAACCTCACCTTTCAAGAGGCATATGATATGACAGGGAGAATACTGGGAGTCACAGTCTGCTCTCCAAGGAAGCACGAACCTCCTCGTTGTCTGAACTATCTGACATCGCCAAATGTGGTGATCTGGAGTGCTGTTACAGCTTCCTGTGCTTTTCCAGGGTTATTTGAGGCACAGGAGCTGATGGCAAAGGATAGAGCAGGAAATCTAGTGCCATATTTGGCATCATTCTCACTTGAGCCAGGGGAAGGAAGGAAATGGAGGGACGGAAGCTTGGAGAGCGACTTGCCCATGATCCAGCTCAAGGAGCTCTTCAACGTCAATCACTTCATCGTCAGCCAGGCTAATCCACACATTGCACCCCTGCTTAGGCTCAAGGAGCTCGTGAGATCTTATGGAGGTGACTTTGCGGCCAAAGTATGCTCTCTCTTCATTTCTTTCTCTCCCTCTCTTTCTGTCTGTCTGTCTCTCTCTCTCTCTCAGATGTGGTTGTGTTTAGTTGGCGCATTTGGCAGAAATGGAGGTGAAGCACAGGTGCAAGCAGATACTGGAGCTGGGTTTTCCTCTTGGAGGACTTGCCAAGCTATTTGCACAGGAGTGGGAAGGAGATGTGACCGTTGTCATGCCTGCCACACTATCTCAAGTACAAAGAACTCCCTTTTTCTGATTAGTTGTCATCAGCTTATATTTCATCTTTTCTCTGGCAGCTATCAAAGATTATCCAGAACCCATCTCACGTGGAACTTCAGAAGTCTGCAAACCAAGGAAGAAGATGTACATGGGAGAAACTCTCAGCAATAAAAGCCAACTGTGCAATTGAACTTGCCCTAGACGAGTGTGTGACGGTCCTCAACCACATGAGGAGGCTGAAGAGAAGTGCGGAGAGAGCAGCAGCAGCAGCAACATCACTGCCGTCGCCATCCACTACTGCCCGATTCAGCGCATCAAGGAGAATTCCCTCATGGAATCAGATAGCGCGAGAGAACTCAACAGGGTCTCTCGAGGATTACATTAAACCGCAGCCTAACATGCATGAGGGCAGCGATAGTGAACCTGAGAATGCTGATCTTGGATCTTGGACGAGATCCGGGGGTCCTCTGATGCGGACATCATCAGCGAATAAGTTCATCAATTTTGTCCAGAGCCTCGGAGGAGAGGTGGAGAATGATGAGTACTTGGACTCTATAAAGGATATTGCAGCGGCAAGTAGTAGTGGGAGTATCGTCTTCTCAAAGGGGGACTTGTTGCAGCCAGAGAGGATTCCCAATGGATTCGCCTTCAGTGTGGTGAGGAAGGAGGATCTGGCCGCTGCAGATCGAAGCAATGAAAGTGGCGGTGATTCCAGTCTATGCCCTGCAGCAGAGTGCTTGCAGATTGAGAATTTCAATCCTGATGCTGCCTCTGACTCGGAGGAGGATGATGGTGGTACAGTTTCACTTATTGCATGAATGAATATAGTATATATTTGTCAAACAAATGAATCCCAATGAATTTTGTGTGCATGAGTATTATAATTCAGATCTACTCAAGAAGAACAAGAGAGAGGAAGATGAAGTAAGATAGGAGAGAAGAAGCAATTCTAAAGATGGTACAATATGGTAAGAAGAATATGAACTTTCAAGAAGCACCCAATGCTTACAACTGCACAAAAAGTAACACGGGCTTCGCTGCTGATGTCCATTTCCGTTTCAAGAAGCACCCAATGCTTTCTCCACCATCAGGATTCCCAATAAGATGCCTGATGGTGGAGAAAGAGAGCTCTAATTATAGGCATAAGAGGCTTTGGAGGTTTCTTATCATGGGATCACTGAAAACTCAAGTTGTTTGTTAAACCAAGTTGATGACATACATAAATGTTGGACTAATCAAGCCACATGATGAGAAAATTTGAATCCATGGAGAACTGGAACGGATTTTTAACACCCTCAAAATTAAACCACATTGGACAATAAAATGGAGTGAGAATGATAAGAAATGGGAGGATTTATAAATGAGGATGAACAGAGGAATCCAAAAATTAAAATAGGAAGATAGGATGTCCAAATCTGAGATAGAAATGGGAGATAGAAGGCAAGGTGATGATATCACAAAGAAGAAGTCAAATCTAGCATAATTTGATCAATATGGTGATCTAAATGCTAAATCTAAGCCAACCTAAAGTTAGATCACATAGAGAATAACCCAACCTACTTGAATCATGTTTTGGAACTCAATATACATCGAGTCAAAGCTTTTCATTCCCCTTTGTGACAACTCAGGATTTTCCTAAGGGTTGACTTTTGGTCAACTCATGACTGAGGTTTGACTTTTTGCTGTGTTTACTGTCAGTCAACTTGTGATCAATTAAATTTAGCCCAACTTTTGGCCTCTGGTTGACTTTTTTGTCAACTTTTGCGTTAATGTTAATTTCCAGTCAACTTTGTTTTCTGGTTGATTCTTGCTCACGTCTTGCTCATGCCTTTTGACTTTTGATCAACTTCTGCCCCAAAAGTAACTCTCAGTCTTCTTTTTTCTTCTGACTGACTTTTGACTTGCTTCAGTTGACCCTATAAATTTGGGTTTCAGTCAGACTTTTTGGCGTTAAGGTTCAAATAAACACTTCTTCGCTCTGAAGTTTCTGCTCAACTGCTTCTTAGTGTAATCAGGTAATATGAAAGATAATATTGGTCATGCCAATGATATATAATGATCAGTGGCACTGGCTTAAACTTCAGGAGGATCAAGACGTTTCCAAGGTGATTTTAAATGGATCTCACATTGAACCCAGTGAGCTTCAGCTGTTTGTAAAATATAGGAATGTTCACTCTTGTTCTCCTCTGTTCAGAACAAGAGGATCTACGTTTATATCTCTTCTAAGATATTTCTGCAACGGGTCTCACAGAAATAATAATCAGAGATAAAGTTATAGATTAACCAACAAGAATAACCCGACGGGTCATGATTCGAGGGAGAATTACAACAAAATCAGATGATAAAAATTCGAACTCTGAAATAAGAGTACAGCGGCACCGAACATTAGGCTGCAACAGAATTTCGATAAAAGATATGACTTCTGTGAATATTCTTGCACATTAAATAATTCACAAACACAGTAATGAAATTTTTAGATAAAATCTTAGTAACCAGTATAACACATCATTGTTACAACTACAATGAACTATGAATTACAGAGAAAAAGAAATATCAGCTATCAAGGAATTTATATAGAATTGTTGAACTGTAGACACACTGCAAGGATGATAGAATTCTCAGAGATTAGTGAACTTTTGGCGTGCTATCACAGTGATCACTCTCAATTCAATTGAATAAATTGTGATTGAACTAAATAAACTGCTAATATATGAGATTGAATCAACAGCGAAAGATAAGAAAGAAATAGATCATATAATGAACTATTTGAAATATACGTCTTACTACATTCTAATTGACTGCAGTAATATATGCTCAAGTCTGGTAACAGATTTAGGAATTAGCGGTGAATACTCTTATAATTGAATTACTTCAAGAAGGAAATATTCTGGAGTTTTTGAATCGCTAGACTCTGTGAGGGACAAATGCCGGTATACCTTTCCATATTGAAAAGGTTTAAGGTTTAGGGTTCAGAGTAGGGTATAGATTCAAGGTTTAGAAGACGACTTCTTAAGAGCGAGAAACTCTTGCGCCGAATGAATATTTTCGAAAGATAGAGTTTCGTGAGCATCTTACTCTTGTCCAATTCTCGAGTCTCTTCTTCGCTACTTTCTCGTGGATTAGATGAAGCTACAAAAGAAGAAGAAAAAACTCCCCATGGTAGGAATCACCGACGAGGAAAGCTTCTGGTTTCAAAATCATGAGCCGCAGAGAGAGAAGTTCCAAAATCGTTCCTTTTTTGTCTTCACGGGGTGAATTAAATTTATGAGAATTTAAGGTCGATCACGGCGATCTCATTGATCGATCGACGATTGATCAAAAAATGAACTTTGCTCAGGTCGCCGATCGATCGATCAATCAATCAAAGAGCGAAGATCAGATGGTCGACTCGATCAAAATTGACCAACCCTAGCAGGGAATGGCGAGCCGATCATGATTCAATTGACATATATTCAGGATTGGATCAAGGATTGACGATCGGATGCGATTTTTGTTGACTAGATGATGATTAGATCTTTATTTTCAAGGATAGATTAATTCAAAGATGAAATCGTCATCTGATCGGATTGGATCAACATATTGTGATAGGATCGAGATCAAAGACGAACATGAAGAGATAATTCTTTGGATCAACACATTTGATCATAATCATCCAATAAGATCACTCATAAAAAACCATCCGATCAAGGGAGTAATAGAGAAAGGGAGAGAGGAAGACCAGATTTCATATCCTGATAAAAAAATTAAAATGTGAATTTTCTCCCAATATATGAATTTTTTTATTAATCGCCAATTAATCTACAAATGTGGAGAAAATCTTGTGTGCATATTCATGTAGTAAGGTCGTTTAAAACAATATTAAAAAAAGTATCTATAAAATAGAAAAGGTGTACAAAGTATGACATACACATCTCTATCTCTCTCTCTCTCTCTCTCTCTCTCTCTCTCAAAAGTTATAGAATTCATATCTTTCAATCCACATGGCCTTTTAATCTCAAATTGCATTTAGCTCCCAAATTTCTTCTTCCTCATCGTGTCATTTCAAATAAAACATTATCAAAACATTTGATTTGACTAAGACATAAATCTTGGTTTGCTTGTTTAAAAGTTAAACACTGTTAATTATCCATTGACTTCAAAGTTAATTTTATTCTTATCTTGTTGTTTTAATTCAAGTGACCATAGCTCTAAATTAGTAAAAAACTTGTTTTTTTGAAAATGAATAGTTCAAACGTGATTAATCCAAAAAAACTCTACAATCATGTTAAAATTGAACTTAGATGACATAGCATGATGTTCATGAAGAGACACAAAAATAGATTTTAATCATTCTAATTATACTTAAAGGTAGCTTACTATTTTTTAAATTCCACACAACTTTTACGTGATCACCCATGCATGATCTGAATTGTTCAAGGTGTTATTGATCCCTCCTTCTATATGAAAAAGAGAGTCTTGAGTGAAAACTTTGAGTGTGAGAGAGAGAGATGAAAATAGAGAAGAGAGATAGAGTGAGGGATAGAAAGGGAGAGAGATAGCATGTGGAGAGAGATAGAGACATTGACTGAGAGTGAGATAGAAGGGAAGAGATATAGAGAGATGGGTGGGAGAAAATGATATATGAACTATGTGATGGAGAATATAGAGGGAGGATATGCTTATGTGATAAAACAAATGAGAATAGAAGTGCAAGGAAATAGAGAGTCACTAAGTGTGAAAGTGAGTTCATGAAAAGGAGCACTAGAGAGAGAGAGAGAGAGAGAGAGAGGAAGAGGAAGGGAATAGGAGAGGAGAACTGAAATATGTTGAGTCACAAAATATATTTAGAATAGTTTAAAAACAGTAAATAAATTAACTTATTCAATGTCACCATAGCATTAGAAGTAGGGTGAAGTTGAAGATGACATCCTTTGGTTAAGTCAACCTCCACAAAGGTTAGAGCAAAGATGTAAAAATTTACACTCATGCATGAATGTAATTATGATTAATGAGCCATTCAACTAATAAATAATATATTAAATTATTTATCCTTTCATGAATTGGTTACTTACCGTATGTATTATGCGGATCTTTGTCACAAAATGAGATTAGTTATTATTCATGAAAATATGATGTATGTATTAATGCATGTTTGAATATGCGCAAATAATTTCTACTTTGTATATAATTATGATGAGATCATACTATAGTGATAACTAACTTATAAACACATATTCTAAATATCCATATTCTTAAGGTATTCGAGACGGACATAAGGTATTTGTATGGCATAGATATGCTTATTTATGTTAATATTATGATGACAATTAATCATTTGACCATTTGTGTGGAGACACCAAGGTGGGGCAATATGTGTTCTTGAGAGAAAGAGTTCACCAAAGTGATTTAAATGAATCCTTGGATAGTATTGGACCTAATTTTCAACCAATTTGATTCATGTGACAATTGCATCGGGGGTTCTCTATGACACGAAATATATCTTGTAGATAGATGGTTGTGTTTTGACTATCCTACGAGTCTTGAACCAAGGGACTCCACAAAGGTCATTGTGATATCAAGATAGAATCATCCATCCTTGGTATTAAGAAGATACAAACTCTTAGAAACAATGCATAGAAATCCTAATCAAAGATGAAAAAATAATTATAAGAAAAGGAGTTGTTTTTTATGATTTTCAATTGCACTAGCTTGAACTAGAATAACTGGTTAGAGTTTAACATTTGTTTGTGCCAAAATTCATTCAAGGAATGTTGTGCGGATGAGGGATTATATGTATATGGTAAGTAGCAGTAGAAAAATTCAATATGTGGATAGCATGACCTTAGTACCTTGAAGGACATGTAATGTAACTTGGCACATCACATATTGGCAAATTGAACTATCATTTGGTTTAAAAAATATGATTTATTAATTAATATTGGATATTAAATTTTATAAATTAGACATGTCAAATAAAGGGTTATTTGGCCCATAAGAGTTATTTATTAGATGTATGCTAAGTCCTAGGGGGTCACATGTATGAGGTTATTGGAAAATGGGGATAAATAAATAATTCTTTTGGGATTTTTGTGAGAAAAAAATCAAACTCTCTTACCCAGAGCAACCCTTCCTCCCTCAAAATCCTAGTAATGAGTGATAGTGTAGAGACAAACACAGATAAGCACTTCAAATCACTTGCAACAAGAAGAGATCTATCAAGACAAGAAATATGAAGAGATTCATCAAATCACTTTCACATGTGCAGCATGAAATATCGCATTTAACCCCAAGCTGCTATTTTCACTTTTTTTTTTTGTTTTCTCGTGTTTGATTCACATTTTCTCTTTTGCCGCAGGATTGAAATGATATGATATCCAATTTATCTTTGTTGAGAGCCAAAGATAACAACAACACATATGTGATAACTCCAATGAATTCCAAGAATACTTCTTATAATAAGTAAACTACGATTTGGTATAGCTACGATAAATACTTGTTTATAAATAAATGTTCTGATTTAAAGGATATCCAAGATGGATATTAGATATTTTGATAGAATAAGAGTTCTTGCTCATATGATAAGACTAGTTGATCCTCTAAATATTTTTGTGAAGGTACTAAGGATGGTTGATCCAACAAGGTGATTGTATGGTGACGATAAGATTCTTTGTCCAAGTACTAATAGTAGACTAATTCTTGAAAACAATTGACGAGACGAGACCGCGAGGTCGTCGATTTCACACGGTCTCGTGTCAAAAATGATACCGAACTTACCAATTTGGGGAATTAAAAGAGAATTGAGGGGTATAATGGTAAATACAGGTCGAATCCACAGGGAATTTAGGTATTTTCGAGATATCTTTTAGAATTTGGTCAAATTGGACGATGAAGTTAGAAATTAGGGAAAATGATGTTTTTAGAAAGAAGACTTCAAAACGAATCCACGGAATCAAGAATCATCGAATTTGGACTTGATTTCGCGGAGAAATCGAAATTTGAAGTGGAGAGAAATTTTCGGACGTTGAAATCGTGATTTTGGATGAAATTCTATGAAATTGAAATCTAAAACCTAATCTAAATGAAAATTAAAGATAATAGGAGGATAATTGAGGTAAAACCGCTTCCACTAAACCCGTTTAGCGATCAAAACGAGGTGATTAAGCCGATCAATCACCGAAAACGTCAAGATCGTCACGTCGAGCTTCAAGCGTCGATTTCTCCCTCGATTTTCCACCAAATCTCGACTTCTACCCCTCCATGGATGCGGAATTGAGAGAGGAGGAGGAAGAACTCGAGAGAAACGAGTGAGAGAGGTGTCTAGACAGTCAATTTTGTTGAATTCTCACTCGAATGCATACATCGGCGAAGAACAACTCTATTTATACTAAATTTGGGCGTAACCGTCCGATCGTTTTGATCGACGGTTACGATGAAACGGTCCACGATGGACCGTTTCGATTAAGTCGTGGCCGTCGGATCGTGATGGACGGCCACGATTTAATCGAACGAAACGCTTTATAAGAAACGCTCCGATCGCGCCCGTTTATTCTTGATCTGACGGTCGAGATTCTCCCGCTGGCTTTTAATCTGGGCCGTTATAACGCCCTGATTTATAGCACGTGTCTTGATCGATCTCCCGTGGTCCGCGCTCCACGCGTCCACGCGATCGGCGCATGAGATGCCGCCACGTGGCTCTAATCTAGCCGTTATAACTCCTTTTATCGCGCACGTGTGTTGATCTTGATCCGTGGACCGCGCTCACGCGATCAACGCGTGGGATCGACGCGCGCCGGTCGATCCGACGATCCTCCTCGCGCCACGTCACCTGAAATATAAAAAGAGTGTGGATTAGTCCCACACGGAGAAATAAAAAGGAGATCGTCGGGTTTATAACACCCGACGATCTATAAGGGTATGACCCTTCCCATATAGGGGAGGACAAAGACCCATTTTATAATATATAGTAAATAAATATAAGATATATATCGCGCCACGTAGGCGCGCTGCGCGGGTCCGCGTGGCTCTGCCACGTGGCCTTGCGTGCCACGTCGCACCCGCGCGGGCCCCGCGCGCTTTTTACCTTTTTTATATTTATTTTTAACGTTTTTAAATAGAAATTAAATCAGAAAAATCAGGAAAAATCCAGAAAAAATCCCTAAAATTGTAAAAATCATATCTTTTAAAATACAACTCCAAATTAATCCAAATTTCTTTCATTTGATCTGAAATTTAATTATCTATCATTCTAAAAATTCAAAATATTTAAATAACAAGAGTTTTAATTTATATTTCAAAAATACACTCATTTCCTTAAGATTTTAAGTTTAGAAATTTAAATGAATGTTTATAAAAATAATTTCTCTTATTATTTAACTTTAAAAATCACTTATAATCTTAAGTAAAGATAGGTTATAAAATCATTTATCCTTAATTTATCATAATTAACCCTAATTTAGTGTATTTTGAGATTATAACATAAATTTGCATGAAATGATAGAAATGCACTCAAAGTATGATAACATGCACATAAATGTAATGTTTTATGCCTTAAATTGCATGAATAATCATGTTTTATCATGTTAAGATTGCATGTTATCAACAATGCAGTCAAGTCCCTGGCCAAGGCAAAATGAAAATATCAAAAAGGACCTTTTTTTTATTGTTTTCAATCACATTAGTTCCAATTGGGATGTCCTAAGGCATTCAAGGAATATTGTACAATGAGGGACTATACTATTGACAAATAGCTTCCATATGTAAGCAGGAAAACCCCATCATCTTCTATAATATCTAGTGTTGCTTGGCCCCTAATATGTCGGTGACTCAACCCATTGATTGGGTTAGATTGATCTCAAAATAATTAAATAGTATTCAATATTCAGTGAATTAATTATAAAATCAAATAATTTTTGTTGGGGGTATTGGGACATTAACTAGATGTATACTTGTGCCTAGAAGATCACACACAGAAGGCTATTGGACGATGTAATAAATATATAAATGATTTGGGTTTTTTTCATTTAAAATTATCACCCATTATATAAAAGGACATTAAGAGATAGGCTTTGAGAGACTCATACAACTCGCTTCCTTGCAGCCACCCGTCTATTCTCTTCTTTTTTCTCCACCAAATTTTTTTGATAGGTAATTGTGTGGTACAGATCAAGGCTGTGTTTTTTAATGCTTTCTATCCCATGAAAAGGAGAGGAGGTACATCAACACATGGACCACATGGATACCACTGGAGGGGATTTACATGTTCAGCTTAT
Organism: Lemna minuta; assembly: GCA_024174645.1. Classification (NCBI taxonomy): domain Eukaryota; kingdom Viridiplantae; phylum Streptophyta; class Magnoliopsida; order Alismatales; family Araceae; genus Lemna; species Lemna minuta. The sequence continues at coordinate 14,589,033 of CM044104.1, read as the reverse complement.
GACATAGTATTTGAGAAACCAAAAGGTTACATATACGATTTCTCTCATGGTGAAGTGATCACATTTTGTTTCATCGTGTTCATTTCAATTTCCCTCTTGTGGGGAGATCATGATGAATTTTGATTCATTTATGTTGCATAAATTAGATTCTCTCTGATATTGGTATTATAGTGAGAGAGTGAGAAAGAGATAGAGAGAAATGGGAAAAAAATGATTTGGAAATAGGGGAGAGAGAGGGAAGGAGAGAAGGATAAATCTGGAAATAGGAGGGCAAAGGTAGGGATATGGATTAAGAGGGAGTAAGAGTGAAGTATAGAAAGAGGGGAAAAGGTAAATATAGATAAAGAAATTGAGAGATAGAGCCATAGAGAAAAGCTAAATAAGGGGGGAGAGAAAGATATAGCATGAAATATGGGTAGAAAGAGATAGACTTAGAAAGAGATCAAGAAATATGAATAATAAATACATAACATCAATCATATTTCTATGTATCAAAAAGTGAGAATTTTGTCAATCATTGTACCATCATCTAGAAATCATTTTCCTCTATCAATGAAAATTACCCATCCCTAACTACAATGTCATGATGATCTGAGGTGATAGGTTGAAAACATAACTTGTGCCATTTGCAACACACCTTGTGCAAGGGCATCAAGGAATTATGAAATTTCAACAAGTGATAAATTGGGATTGAGAAGATGATAAAAATGATGAAATTGCATCCTAAAAGGCAACAAATCACCTTTCAAAGTTGATGAGAACATATTATAGGAGAAAAATTGGGTTGAATCCAATTATGATGCCATAGTAACACTATTGAATAAAATTTTACTATTCCTTTTTTTTATCAATAAATGAAGATATTGAAAGATCTTCAATGGCACAAGTTATATTTACTAAAAAAAATTATATCATAATTGAATCTTGAGATATGCAAGTTTTCTCTTGAATTTATAATATATATGTTTTTTGATGTTTTTTGAAATAACTTGTCAAAACTAAACACTTGGTTGCCCCCCACAAGTCAAAGGTAAGAAAAAAAGGTAAAAAATTCAAAGGTAAGTGTATGCTTTATTGAATTGATAATATGATCACTTAGTAGCCATGATATCATTTCGAATAATAGATCATAGTTTATGCACAATTTTTTTCAATTTTTCCTTAAAAAATGAAGTATATTTATACACATTTTTTCATTCCCTAGCATATCAAATCCCAATGTTCTTATTTAAGAAAATTTGCATTTAGTTTTTCATTTTCATATTTCATTTCCCTCACTTTGCATTCATTTATTTCATTTACCTTAACAGTGTTCTTATTTAATTTATTTAACTTATTTTAGCTTTTTACATATGTGAAAATTCGGTGCAGTAAAATAAATATTGTACTAGAAACTCACTATGTAAAAAATTTCAATGTAATAGTTATGTAGGTGAAATTTCATCTTCTCTTATTGATGAAAGAAAAAGGGGAAAATTAAGACTTTCCATAGGGGAGGTTGTTTAGGTTGGAATTTAATAGAGACTTAGATGGTAACGGCTCCAAAACTTAATCTTACGATTATGAAGATTGGTGGACTATATAATTATCTTGAAATGAATTAAATTCAATGCCTCAGATAGAGTTTCACAACCAGTGAGAGTTGGATCACCAATTATATATGTGGCTATATTAAGTATTCTTTTAACGCTACTAAAAAGGAAGTGTAGGGATTTGATCTAACTTTACAAGATAGAAGAAGGAAAGGGTACCCTGTTATAGATTTTTGCTCTCTTATAGACCCTGGATTGAAGTTGAAAACACTATGTGTAAATAGTTGAAAGAAAGAAAATGTGGAGAGAGGAAGGATGAAAGTGAGAGGAGATGGAGAAGGATGAAGTGGAAATGAGGACGACTGAAGAGGGAAAGATATTCAAAAAAATTCATTCAAATTTCAATGCCCTTCAACTCAAAAAAGATCTTTTATAGGAGATGTGGTTACATCAACCCAAGGGGCACAAAATTTAAAGAAATGATAGATTAGAGAGAGGCATTGAGGTGGCGTGCCACTCCAAGGGGCGCCTTCATGGACTCAAAGATCCCTACTATGTATGTGACGTGGGATAAAATAGGAGAATTAAAATTCCAAGATAAGTAGGTGTAACAGATGGTGTGAATGGAAGGGATGGTTTGAGTATCAAGGTGTGATCTTGGACTCCCTAGCTTTAAACCTAGACTAAAGATGAGGGGATCATTTTAACGACCTTGAAGTGGTGCATTAAATTCAATGGATTCTGCTTGATTTCTCAATCATTATGCATGAATCACCCAAATAATTTATTGATAGATATCCTAGGATTCTATAAATCCTAAGAGAAAGGGATTAAGAGATAGGATGATCTATCACACAAAGTGCCTTGGTAGAGATTTTTAAATATTGTGATCTTGAGGGACTTCAAAATATGATCTACTTCTTACTTACTCCTTGTCTTTGAGAGAGAATTGGGAAAAGGGAATAAGAAGAAAGAAGACGGGAGAGGGAAGAGGGAAAGCACTGGTTAACAGATAGAAAGTAATTCATTGAATAGCTAAATAAAGGTTAATTGCAACTCCCGTATTTTACAAGTTTGAAATTCAAAAGAAGACGGGTGATGGATACTATGTGGCCCACAAGCCTATCACACTTTCATCTCTTTTTTAAATTCATTTCAATGAGATTTTATTTATTATCATTCTTATGTGATGTTTACAATGAAGTTCATGAACATATGCAATGACTAACTGAATTATGATAAAATCATGATACAATAATTACACGATGACTGATGAAAACAAGGTTTCAATACAGAGTTCTCATATACTTTATATCTCCCATAACACATGGTGTAGCTTGGTACCCACTAGGTTAGCATCTCAAACCTATTGATAGCGTTACATCAATCCTTAATCAATTAATCTATATGTTGATATAGTTAATTAATAAGGTTTACCAATAAATGTTACTGGGTCTATGGAGTTATTAACTAGTAAGATATATGAACTTTGAGGGTCACACACATAAGGTCAATAGACATTAGTAGATAAGTGATAATGTGAAGAGCTTTTGTGAAAATTTTAAATACTCAAATTATATAAATAGTGTAGAATAATCACAAATAGGGTTACCCATGAAAGCCGCCTAGAAAACTCTCTTTGCTCTTTTCTTCTTCTCGTGATGATAGGTGTTCAAGAGGAGATCTAATTATCTGACAATCGTTTGTATACCCCTAGAGAGTGGCTACTTGAATAGCTTCAAAAATTCCTCCAAATGATCCTATAAGTATGAATTTATTTTATACTAAATGATAGGATCATCTAGAATAGATGATGGGATTATCTATTCTTAGTGTTTTAACTTTTTTGAACTTTTGATTCAACATCTTTCGTTACATATGATGTTTTGATTAAAACTTTTGGAGAGCTTGTCAAGCCTCAAATCCTAGCAAGGGGAAAGGAAACACTCCTTAGTGTTTAACTACCCCCTTAGAATAGGACATCTCCCTTCATTGAGGCACCATAAAAAGTGGAAATTTTTTTTGTGGTTGGATGGGTCTTTCAAGAGAAATTGAGGACTAGGATTCATCCAAAAAGAGTAGCCCTCAACTCACATCACCAATAGAGAGAACCCTTTTTTCCTCGTCACTACATCTATTATCCTCTACTTTGGGACACCTAAAAGGCTAAATCATGTACTCTCCTTTTCTGTTATCTACAATTTTTTCACCTTTCACAATGTCATGTCTCATAACAATTCAGGTTATTTTGAGAGTTTCTACCTAATCAAGTAGTATTATGTTTTTTGTTAATGTTATATAATTTCTCTAAATTCCCTATAAGTTTCTACGCTTTTATCTGATTATTCAATCATTATTTTCTCATTCAATTATCATTTTTTTTTCTCACTCTTATAATCCTTACATCCGTCGACATTATTTTGATTTTACCCTCCAATTTGATTGAATTTCGCTTAATTTCTAGTTTAAAGCCTACTTCTTTGTGGATTTGACCCTTTCATATTAGTGTAATTTATTTGTAATCATTTATTATGAGAGTTAGGTTATTTCTTTAACATTAAATTTTTTGTTTCTGTAAAATCCATAACTTAGCTCTTGTCATTCTTCAAAAAAAATTTCTTCCAATCTTGAAAACTTGTGCTTTCTCTCCTCAATTGTCTACCTCATTTTTTAGGTGAGATTAAAGAGTTAAATTTCTCATTGACTTCATAAAAGGTCATGGATATGTTAATGTCATGAATCTAGTTCACGTCAATGTTTCTTATCTCATAAGGAATCTTGAAGAAATTCTTAAAAGATAATCAAATCAAGAGGCTATGCTGATCAGTATCATATGAGAAATTTCAACATCGTGGGGAGACTAGCTTTGAGAAATTGGGTCAAACATTCAAAGAACAAAAAAAGTGGTTCCAATATTGATAGAGTAGTAGACCAAACCAAACAAGTTCAGATAATCAAGATTTAATGGCGCTTTGGATTTGTTAAGGTTTCGTGAAATTTCATCGAGCAAACCTTCAAGAAGATCCTCTTCATGAAATTTTGGTTACAAGATTGAAAATTCAACAAGTAGATACAAAAACACAATTTAAAATTTATAGAATTTTGAATTCATTAAGAGATAAGGATTAATCCTGTACAAATTTCATGAATTTTCACTAAGGCAAAATACAACAATTTCCTCTCGAAGAAATTTTCACTCAAGATGATCTCACTTCTATGACCCAGCCAAGTCAACGACAAAATTACACAATTTTCTATCTATTGAAAAGACTCTAATAGTTTTGGAAGTGACGAACGATCCAACTGGAAATTCAAATCCACATTTCAGTCAACGGCCAAATACTTTGAACAAGGAGAATTGAGAAGATCATGTATACATCATCTTATCTTACTTGAGAGAAGATCATGTGCTCAAGACGAAAGTCAAATTCAAGTTCCAATCAGTTTTCTAAGATATTTATGAGGTTAATAGAGACCCAAAAAAGTCAAAATTTGATTTTCAGCTCGGTGCAAATTCTCAAGAACATCTTGATCCAAACATCATTTCCTCATTCCAGAGATTACAAAAGTTATCTCGAAGGAACCATCAAATCTACAACTAAAGGGGCAAAAAAATTTATCATTTATTCTTTATTTATGCCATTTTTCCAAGAAAGATCGCGTTGCAAGATCGTAGCCTTAGTGGTTTGTGAACTAGATCCATTCTCGATCCAACTCCGGAGTGAGTTTCTTGGCGATTGGAGTGAATTTGGACGGGAAAATTCAAGCCCTTTGAGAATAACGTTAACGGGAGGGCTCAAATCTAGGCAAGAATTTATTAGATTGAAATTCAAGAGAGTAAAATTTAGGACTATAATTGTGAAAAGATAAAATCAAGCAAAAAAAAACTTGAATATTGAATTCAAAACTTTCCTCGATGATCCATGATAATCATTGATCAGATTGTTATTTTTAAGGAGCGGATGCGATCAATCACCGATCATCAAGGCTCATTAAAAATATTTGAAAATGGCCCTCACAATTGAATTTTTTCAAAATACCCTCCTTCTAAAATATATTTAATTTCCAAATTTTTCCTATTCACATGTATATCCGCTTGTCATCCTGGCCCCACAATCAAGTTGCATGCGCATCTCGTAAAACGGACGGTGGAGATTGGATCTAGATGCAAGTGCCCTCTCGCCCTCATCACTTTCTCCTTATAGAAAGTCTTTGATGTGACATTGGGATCTTCCGTATTAAAAACATGGCATTCTCATCGGACGGCGGAGATGATTTCTCAGACGGGGCCCACGCATAAAAAACAAATGATTTAATTAGACAACAGGACGTCACCATCGCCATCGTCACATCTTCTCCCGCCCCTCCGTCATCATGCGCACAAAGTCGTCAAAGCAGACGAAGCCGTCTCCGCTAGAATCGACGCTCCGGATCATGCCACGACAGTCCTCGATGGAGCATCGCTCGTCGCCGAGCGTGAGAAAAACTCCGCGCAGCTCCTCGGCGGATATCTTCCCGTCCCCGTCTGCGTCGAAGGTGCGGAAAGCTTCTTTGAGATCGTCGGGGGCGAACTCGTCGTCGGAGATAATCTCCGACAGTTCCTCTTCCGAGGGAAGATCGTATTTGCCCAGGAGACTTAGTACCTGCTCGAGATCTTCTTTGCTGACCTTTCTTTCCTTTTTGGGCTCCTTTCCGGGTAGTAGATCAGCAGGAGGCGTCCAGTATTCGGCGTCCAAGCAGGAAGCGTTGCGGCCGATCGTTATCGAGCGTTTGGAGGGTTTAGAGAGAGAATCTACAGAGCGGTTTGAGTCGGATGAAGAGGGAGAGCGTTGTTTGGAAGAGGAGGACGAGAAGAGAGAAGGGATGAGCTTCATTGCTGCTGAGAAGGAAGGTTGATTGAAACTGGTAGCGTAGAAAGTCTGAGGGGGGTATTTATTGGCGACTGCGAGGGAGCTTCCGGGAAGCTTCCTTCTTAAACTATTTTCTCTCTCAGCCGCAGCTTTCGGCTGCGGCTGCCCATTGACTGTCTTGTCTGGATTTTCTCTACAGCTCGTGGCAGCTTCCTTCTTCCCTAGCATCTGTGTCGTTTTGCACGTTCCCGAATGACCGATAGACCCCACACACACGCCGTAGTTTTTGAACGTGCAGGGCTCAGTGGATGGCCGGGATCGGTGAAACTCCATGGCGAGCGTGCTGCCCTAACCACGCAGTAGAACTGACAGGGAAGCTATGCTTTCGTACCATCAATCTGCTGGTGATGATTGGACAGATGAAGCTCCATGGACTCTTCTAGAACCTCTCAAGTTCTTCTAGAGGCACCACGAAGGAAGTTACATTGATGATCAAATCTAATGGGGGCCATCAGATGATGAAGTTACAATTGCATGGGGGTGTGACACGTGGACAAGGTGTGACAAGGCATGACACGTGGACCTGGCTCATTCTCTCGATCTCTCCAACTTCAAGCCCCTCATGGTCATTCCTTGTAAGCCTCATGGGATTCGATTCAATAGAAGGTTTTGGGCCTTCCGCTTTACTCGTCCCCTCTTCGTCGGGGGTGCGGAGTTTTCTCTCATGGTCATTCCTCTTGCGTCGGATAATGCTGCTAAAAACTCAAACCTTAGAGTAGTCAGCACGGGAGATATGTTTTATATCTCTCTGTGTTTCCTTCTTTATTGTAATACATTATATGTGAGCTTCTCCGTCATTCCATCAATCTAAAAAGACCCATTAGATAGGGCAAATTAGTCCATAATGACTAGATTTTCCACTCACGCTTTGCAATCAATATATTGAATTGTTCTGGTGGTGATTCATCGTGATTCCCCATTGACGATCAGTGTGGTGCATGATAATTTTAATATGATAGCTGCATCTATGAATCCGATACTATGTTTAAGTGCTAATTAAGACTATAATTAAGAAAATATCTATTTATTTGTAACTTAATATGTTATAAATAAGAAAATGTTTGAATATGCATAATTATTTGTATTTTTTCGACATTCAAAGAGAGATTAAGTGTTCGAAACATGCATCATTAACTTAATATGAGTTGTGTGGACTAAAGGATATCAGTACTCACTTACAAGAACTTGGATGTAATTATTAATGAGAGAGAGAGAGGAGGAAATGAACTCTATTTACATTAAGTAAAAGGTGGTCAAAGAAGGACAAAAGGGATCTTGTGAATGATAAAAGGTGGTTAAAACTAGGGTTGTGAATTAGATGGATCATCTGATTTTTTAGGATAATCACATTTTTATGAAAGTCAAAGGTGGTCAGCGTCTCCACTTTTGAGGGAAGTAAGACTAAACTAATCTCCCTTTGAGTAACACTTAATCCTCATTTTAAAAGGATATTAGAACTTCCTCTTAAAGGGAATCCTTTTAAATAGGATCTATGTTTGTTTTTAAGGAGTGTGACACCTTTTAAGGGGTGGTGTCCAAGCCTATTTTAGAAAATGGGCCTCCTTCGTTATGTCAAGATTCAATGCTCAATAACCTCTCAAAATTTTAATTAAAATATTCAACAGTATGGAATACATTGAATCGAATATTCAAAAGTTTGAGCCACCAAGAACTTATGTTCCTATAATCTAACATAGATTAAAATCCCTTCTTACAAGGTTCATTGAAAAGAGTTCTTAGAGTTGTTCAAGTGTCCAGCCTCAAATAGTTTATACACAATTTCATAGAAGTTGGATCTCTTCTTCAAAACTCTTCACCAAGAGAGAAAGAGAAGAAATGGAAAAGTTTTTAACAAGGTTTCCATGGACACACTTAGTTGTCGCTGTTCTACTCCTATTTATAAATATTGTGATGGAAATTATGTGGCTTGCAAGTCAATCATAATTTCATCTTTTGTTTATATTAATTGAAATGAACTTTTATTTATTGTCATTCTTGTGTGACATTTGTAATAAAGTCCATGAATATATGTAATGATCAAGTGAATAATGATAAGATCATATTATAGTGATCACTTGTCTTTAAATATATGTCCTAAATATTTATATTTGTGCGACATTCGAGAAGGACATTAAATTATCTGGAAAGAATAACACTATTTGATCAACTCATATGATGAGTATGGATGATCCTGTGACCATCAGTGTAGAGACACCAATGATAGATAGTGGGCGCTCTTTGAAGAAAGAGTTCATTGAATTGATCTGTATGAATCAATGAATGGTATTATGCCAAATTGTCAATCAAGTTGATTCATGTCACGGTTGTGTATGTGGTCCTTTGACTTGAGACACCAAATACATCTTATGAATAGATGATCGTGTTTTGAATATGACTAATGAATCCCTAGTCACGAGATCTCTAAACTTTCATATATTAGATACAATATGAAGTCCACAAAGGTAATTGAGTAGTTAAGATTGGATCATTCATCCTCAGAATAAGAGGAGATCAACTCAAAGAATGAGATGTAGTTAAATCCTTAGCCAATGTAATAAAAATATTATAGAAGTTGTTCTCGATGATTTCTATTCGCATCAGTTCTAAATTGAGTAACCGATTAGGGTTTGATAGTTAACCATACCCTAAGTCATTTATGATTCTACATACACAGTAATCGATGATGATAGGGTTTCATGGAGTTATGATATACTTCATATCTCTCAAAGTATGTGGTGTAGCTTGCCACCTACCGGGCTGGCGACTCAACTTGTCAATTTGGTTAAATTGATCCTTAGTCAATTAATCCATATGTTGATAAAGTTAATTGATAGGGAAGACCAATAAGTACTATTAGATCGATGGAGTCATTAACTAGATAGATATATAAACCTATAGAGTCACACACATAAGGTCAATGGGTGTTGGTGGATATAGACATAAATATAACAGTTTTGTGAAAAGTTCATATTCCCAAATTCTATAAATAGGGAGAGAACGACCATAATAAGGGTGCCCATACAAGCTTAGTAGAAATTTTCATCTCTCTTCTCTTTCTCTTTTGGTGATGAGTGTTGTAGAGGAGGTTCAATTGTCTAGAGATTGTGTGGATATCGTTAAAATCCGGACACTTGAACGGCTAGGAGATATTCTTCAAATGAATCAGGTAAGTATGGTTTTAAACTATAATGAATGATAAGATCATCTATTCTTGGTGCTTCAACTTTGTTAAATGTTTGATTTAACATATTCCACTGTAATCGATGTTTTGATAAAAAAAAAATGGAGAGCTTGTCAAGCCTCAGCACCTAGCACATTGAGCATATGAAATTTTTACACGAACTTTTAAAATTATGTCTATATCTAGGAATGTTTATAGATCTTATATGTATGACCCTCTAGGTTTATATCTCACTAGCTAATAAATTTTGTAGACCTAATGAAACTTCTTGATTAACATTATTTATTAAGTATAACACAACAAATAGATTAATTAATCAATGACAGATTTAACCTAATTGACAGGTTGACTTATCAACCCATTGGGTGCCAAGCTATACCACCGTTATTGCTACCTTTCATGGATACCTTTATTTGCACTAGACTCATAAATGACTCAAGTTATGGTCAACTATCAAAGCCTAATTGGCTTCTTAAGTTAGTACTAATATGTGAAGGAAATTATGGAGAAAACCTTCTCCAATATTTCTACTACTTTGGGCATGGATTTAATTGTATCTCAATCGTTGAGTCAATCTCCTTAGATATTGAGGGCGGACAATCCCATCTTAATTACACAATCATCTTCGAGGACTTCATGTTGTATCCTAAAATATGACGTTTTAGAGATCCTATGGCCAAAGATTTGTAATTCATAATCAAAATACAATCATCTATACATAAGATATCTTTGGTGTCTTAAGTCAAAGGATCATATATATAACTGTGATGTGAATCAACTTGATTGATAGTTAAGTATAATATTATTCAGGGATTGACACAAATCAATATAGAAAACTCTTTCTCCAAAAAGTACTCATAATATATCTTTAGTGTCTCCATATTGATACTCACTAGATCAACCATATTCATCATATGAGTCAAATCACATAGTGATATTCTTTCTAGATATTTTAATATTCTTGTTGAATATACCTTGAATAGAAATACTTAGAACATATGTTAAAAGATTAGTGATCGTTATATTATAATTTCATTATAATTACTAAGTCATAACATGTATCCATAGACTTCATTGAAAATATCATATAAGAGTAGCAATAAATAAATTTTATTTCAACAAATAAAAATGAGATATGACAGTGTTGTTCAAGTAATTGGCCACATAATATCTATTAGTCAACATCTACACTAGTGTAGCCATCCTATATACCAAATTCATGCCAAGCCCCATTGGGAATAGATAATATTGTGTAGATGATTTCTTAGTTAAAAGAGAACTTGATTAGGATGAAATTTTGGATAGACGAGATCTTGAAATTTTGGATAGATGAGATCTTGTATTAGTTGATAAGAAGAAGGGAAAAAAAGTTGTATTTGTTGAAAAACTTGATAGATATTATGTGGCCTATAAGCCAACCAGACTTTCATATATCTTGTTTATGTACATTGAAATGAAATTTATTTGTTGTTATTCTTCTATGATGTTTACAATGAGTATATGCAATAAGTAAGTGAATTATGATGAGATCATAATACACGGATCACTAGTCTTTAAACATATGTTCTAAAAATTTCTATTTGTGGGATATTTGAGAAGGACATGAAATTATTTAGAAAGAATAATACTATCTGGTGTGAATCTTGTGATGAGTATGACTGATCTTATAACCACCAATGTGAGGACACTATAGATAGATAATGTGTGCTTTTTGGAGAAAGAGTTCATTTAACTGATTCGTAAGAGCCCTTCTATGATACTATACTTAATTGTCAATCAAGTTTATTCATGTCACAATTTTTTATGTGATCCTTTGACTTGAGACACCAAAGACATCGTATAGATGGATGATCGTGTTTTGATTATGACTTACAAATACTTAGCCATGAGATCTATATAATCTCATATATACGATATGATATGAAGTCCTCGAAGATGATTGTGTGGTCAAAATGAGATTATCTACTCTTCGAATTTGATCAAATTGGACGATGAATCGATGATATAAATTGGGGAAAATGGTATTTTATGAAAGAAGACTTGAAGACGAATCCACGGAATCAAAAATCAATGAATTTAACTTTGATTTCGCGGAGAAATTGAAGATTGAAGATATATGATTTTTCTGAAAACTTAAATCGTGAAATTACTGAAAATAAGCTTAAATTACTTCAATTAACGATTCTAAAATAAAATTAAACACTAAAGAAAGATAGATTAGGATAAAACACGATCACTAACCCACAATTGTGATTGAATTGATCCAATTAATCGGCGGAATCAAGGCTATTCATAAAAAATCTGAAAATCATGATCGTAGAGTTTAAGCGTCGATTTCTTCCTCGTCGATCGTCGAAATATTGATCTTAAGCACTCCGTGAACGCAAAAATGAGTTTAGAAGAGATTAGGATCAAGAGATTAAAGAGATTTGGTGTCTAAATAGTTCAATTTGATTGAATTGCTCTCGAATGCTTTACAAATACAAAGAACATCTCAATTTATAGGTGATTTGGCCGTAACCGTCCGATGAAACGCATCAACGGCTCTAAATGAAACGCGCAGATGCGAATCGTCGTCGTTAAGTCGTGGTCGTTGTATCGCGATCGAACGCCTTAGATGAAGCCACGTCGCATACATTTTAAAACGCATTGAAAACACCCGCCATTGGATCGCGATCGAACGCATCAGATGCATTTTCCGCGATTTAATCTCGACCGCTAGAACTCTTCGCGATCAACAGTCGAGATTAAGATCAACGGTTAGAAATCCACATGCAATCGGACGCTCCTCACGCTGCCACGTCGCCTCTTCGCCTTGATCGTTGATCGCGATCGATCGGACGGCTCTAATCGCGCCACATCACCTGCGCGCTTTAGAAAATTCAGAAAAATTGATTTTAATTAGAAAAATTAATTTTTAATTCCAGAAAATCCTTAGAAATTCATTAAAAATTCAGAAAAATTCAGAAAAATTCTGGAAAAATCCTTAAAATATAGAAAATTCATGACTTTCAAAATATAACTCCAAATTAATCCAAATTTCTTTCATTTAATCAGAAATTTAATTATGTATCATTCTAAAAATTCAAATTTAATAAATAACAAGAGATTTAATTTCTATTTTAAAAATACATTCATTTCTTTAAGATTTTAACTTTAGAAAATTAAATGAATGTTTATAAAAATTATTTCTCTCATTATTTGAACTTTAAAAACCACTTATAATCTCAAGTAAAGATGGGTTATAAAGTTTATTTATCTTTAATTCATCATAATTAACCCTAAATTAAAGTATTTTGAGATTATACTGACTTTTTCATAGAATGATAGATAAATACTCATAAATATGATAACATGGATATGGATGAAATACTATTATGCCTTAATATGCATTAATAATCATGTATTATCATGTCTAATTAGCATGTTATCACACTACATTTGGTGTTTTGATTAAAATTTTAGAAGGCTTATTGACCTTAGATCCCATCACAACTACCATTTCAGCCCACTATAAACCCTAAAAATCAAGAAAATCATTGTTGATTTACACTCACAACATAAACTATTTTCACGTCAACAAGGAGGGAATGGAGATAGAAAAAGAAATAGTTATTCTTAGAAATCGCAAGACCTTAAAATATTGTTACAAGGATCTTCCTAGACGTAAAATGTGGATATTAATAAAAAGGATTAGGGACCTCCTAATTTAGTTTTTGAGTAGCTTTGATGATGAGAATAAGCACACAAGCGCAGAGCTAGATCTAGATGTGCACAAACCTTATGTACCTTATCCTATGGTTTTAAGCCCGTCCCAATGAGAAGGTGAGTGAACATGATGAGTCATTTATTAGGGGATTTTAAGAAAGTTTTGATTACCATCCCACTGGTCAATGACATCAAGCATATTCTATTATATGTTTAAACTTCTCAAAGGCATTTGCACTTCCCATTGGAATCAACAATGATCTAATTGATAGAGAATGTTAGCTCAATGATGATGCACACGCTTTTGATAAAGAAGAGAGATCATGGAGCATAAATGATTTCTAGAGAGATAGGAGGTATGAAATTTACTAGATCCTTGTTAGATACTAGAGCTAGTGTTAACATTCTTCCTAAGACGGTATGTGACTTACATCATGTAGTAGAGTTGTAGGCTTTCTTTATTGAGTTATGCTTAGAAGATGGATTAGAAAGAATATCCCATGGTATCATAGAGGACATGATTATTTTGATAGAGCATTATTGCTTCATGGTAGAATTTTAGTGGTGGACATGAAGTTAACAGGGGACTCACTAAGCCCCCTCAAATGAAGTTTAAATAGTACATAAATTCAAGGCTCTTGCTAGCTACAAAGTCGAAGAGCAATTATATATGATAGCTGATGAATATTATATGACTTATAAGCCAAATCAAAATTTTATGTCTCGTTTATATTCATTGAAATGAAATTTATTTATTATTATTCATCTCTGATGTTCATAATAAACTTCATGAGTATATCTGTTAACTTTGTAAATTATGATAAGATCATAATATAGTGATTACTATTCTATATACATATGTTCTAAATATTCTTATTTGAGGGATATTAGAGAAGGACAAATGGAATATTTACAAAAGATAACACTATTTGATATGACTCATACGATGAATATGGGTGATCTTATGGGCATGGTGTGGAGATACCAAGTATAGATAGTGGATACTTTTTAGAGAAAGAGTTTTCTAAATTGATGCCTATGAATCCTTGAATGATATTATACCTAACTATTAATTAATTTGATTCATATCGTAATCATGCATGTAATCCTTTGACTTGCATCGCCAAAGACATCTTGTGAATTAATGATATGTAAAAATCCCTAGTCATGACACTAAAAAATGTCATAGATTGGATATGACATAAAGTCTTCATAGGTGATTGCATGGTCAAGATGGAATTAGCTGCCTACGATATTAGAGGAGATTAAATCAAGGAATGAATGCAGTTAAATCCTTGCCCAAGATACTATAACTATAACTATAGCATAATGCGTAAAAACACGGTCGTTGAATGCGCGATTTTACGTATCAAACAAATTTATACTCAACTCTTCAAATCTGAATTTTAAATTAGAACAATAGCAAGTCGAGGTCGAATCCACAGGGAGGAAGGTTAAGAGATTGAAATCAGAAAGATATTTTTTGGTATTTTTAGATTTAGAAAGCGAAAATGAACGGTTAAAGGAAGAAAATGAGCACGAAGATGAAATGAACCGAACTAGTGCTTCCAAACTCCTTTGAGAGATTGGAAACCCTTGATTGAGGGTGGAAAAGTGATTTTTAGGGTTTGTAAATGAGAAAATGTTGATAAAAAGATGAGGAAAATAGAAGAAATGGATAGAAAATGATCATAAACTAAAGATTTGTGATGAAAATATAATCTAGTGATGCTCCCTAATCAAAATATAGCTTCGAGAGCCGTCAGATAGCGCCGTTTAATTCCATCAGGATCATTGGATATCATTTCTAACTGTTTAATTTGGATCATTTTTTACCGTTGATCTGGTTTCTCTCTCCTCAAATAGCGCCGATCAAACCGCTCCGCTGGTCAAACTTCGTTGAGTCGCTGAGTCGCTGAGTCACACGCTAAAAAAAATTAAATTTTAAGCATTTCACTCTCTCTCCTCTCTCTTCTCTCATTTCTCTCTCTTGATGGTGGAAGGAGTTGTCGCGACAAATCATGGAGAGGAAGAAGAAAATCCTCCCGCCTCTCCTCGTGATGTAAAATTTTCTTCGCGAGAGAGAGGGAGAGAGAGAAAACTGGGAGAGTAGGGAAGAGCGCAAAGGAGAGAGAAAGAGAGAGAGAGAAAGCGGAAGAAAGGAAGGAGAGAGACTCCTCTCACGACAAAAAAATTTTCGTCTGGAGAGAGGGGAAAGAGAGAGGAATAATTTCTGGAAAGAGAGAAAGAACATGGGAGAGAGGGAAAGCGATCGGAAGAGGGAGAGGAAAAGAGAAGTGGAGAGAGAACTCCTTGCGACGGGGAAATTTCCGTCGCGAGAGAGGGAAGGAGAGAGAGGAAAGACAGTGGGACAGAGAAGAGGAAAAGATGGCGAGAACACGGGAGAGAGAGAGAGACACAAGGAGAGAGGGAGAGAGAACGAGAGAACACGGGAGAGAGAAATTTCCTTTCTTTATTTATTTATTTGAGAACGAATGTCATTAAATGCTCTTAAAATATTGTTAATTTATGAAAAATCAAGAACATTCTATAAAATATAAAATTATCATTTTAATCATTTTAAATCATGATAACATGCATTTATGATTATATTTCAAAGAATAAATGCATAAAACACATGATATTAATGCATGAAATTGCATGTTATCAGTGTTCTTGATGACTTCCTTTGACTGTCCCTAATTGAGTGACCAATTAGATCTTGACAATTAACAATTCACACGAGATGAAGGATTATACCATAAAGGAGTTTCTATATAATCTATATCTCACAGAACTTCTTTAAGCTTTGCTATAGCTTTTTCTTCTACCAACAAGAGTTTGACTTGATGGTTGTAGAAGAAGCTAGGGGATTTTAGGCTTAATAAACCCTCGAATTTAAGTTGCAAAATTACTAGCTTTCCCCAAGCAAGAATTTATAACGTCAAAATGTCTCTCAAACTTAGCAAGAGTGGGCTTCAAGAAGTTCTTCAACCTTGTTAGCCAAGTAGAACTTGAACTTGACGACACATTTTTGACTCCCTCTCTCTCTCTCTCTCTCTCTCTCTCTCGCTATATATATAGTTTCGCAACCTTAAAAATTGAATAATCTATTTTGGCTCAAATTTCACTCAATCATGACTAGCCATCTCTCATTGATATAATCCATGGTTCGATGAAATGGTGCCCATTTTGGGGATCTATTCTAATTTCCATGTAGGATTACCATATTGAGAAAAATTAGAATAGGCTACCATCTAGGGAATGGCACTCCAGCCTGGTCGATTGCTATTGGATGAAATATTTATCGATTGATAAGCTCGATCGATCAAACTTGATAGATCACATAAAGATTGCACCCAACTGATCGCCATGTCGATTTGATCAAGTGCAATTGTGAATGTTGTAGTCCAATGAGGCAGATGATTGATGATCTGATCGCAATCATTGAGGTGATTTGATTGCTGATCAGTATGTGCATCACATTTTATAAGGGTTGAAAAATCATAATTTACTCACCTCAATTGCCTACTATACACCATACGCTTATTTTGGACTTAGATTTGGACTGATCATGACTAGCCATCCCCTTAATACATTCCAAATCATCCCATAAAGTTATCAATTTTGGGGATATGTTCAAATTCTAACTGCATGGTTTAGTGGTCGAAGAAAATTAAATATCACAAACATGCGACGTAGCACTGCCTGTCATTTGCTTGCCTCTAACAAATGATAATCATTGATCAGATCATCATAATTGAATTGGATCGCCATGATCTATGCAAAAAAATTTTTACGATCACCAATCAAGGTTCTATGATTGATTGCCACCTTGGATTAATGATCTAATCAGTGATAATATGCTAATTAAACATGAAAACTATATGATTATTAATAATGCATGTTATCATAGTTTTTTAGTGTTTATCTATTATTCTATAAAAAAGTCATTATAATCTCAAAATGCGTTAATTTAGGGTTAATTATGATAAATTAAAGATAATATTTTCATAACCCATCTTTATTTGAGATTATAATTAGTTTTAAAGTTAAATAATAAGAGAAATCATTTTATATACAATCATATATTTTTCTAAGTTTTAAAATCTAAAAGAAATGAGTGTATTTTTTAAATATAAATTTAATCTCTTATTATTTATTAAATTTGACTTTCTAGAATGATAGATAATTCAATTTCTGATCCAATGAAAACAAATTTGGATTATTTTGAAAGATATTAATTTTCTAATTTTTAGGGATTTTTGAATTTTTAAATTTTTTTGAATTTTTAATGATTTTTTTGGGATTTTTCTGAATTTAAAATCAATTTTTTAAGTGTGCAGGTGACGTGGCACAATCTAGAGCGTCCGATCGCACATTTAATCGTGACTGTTGATCGTCACTTAATGGGGGGGGTACATGGTACAATCTCATTCGTCGGCGAATCGTTTTAAAACGATTTAATCTCAGCCGTTGATTTGAGGAGGTTATAACGACTGATATTAAAACCGACGAAAATGCATATAGAGCGTCCGATCGAGATCAAACGGCATCGGTTCAATGCGTTACTTATAACGCGCGCGACGTGGCGTCATATTGACAGTCCATCTGAGATCCAACGGCCACGACTTAATCGTGACAATTCGCAATCGCGCATTTCATCAGAGTCGTTAATTGAAGAATTAAAGCTCGATCGGACGGTTACGCCCTAATTCACCCTATAAATTGAGATGTTCTTTCAACATGTTAAAGCATTCTAGGACAATTTAAGTAATCAAACTGTTTTCACACCAAATCCCTTGAATCTCTTGCTTCCAATCGCTTCTAGACTCATTTTCGTGTCCACGGAGTGCTTGAAAGTGAGATTTCGTTGAGAAAATAGGAAGAAATCGGCGCTTGAATATTATCGATCGTGTTCTCGATTTCGGAATGAAAAGCCTTGAATCCGGCAACTAATTGGATTAATTCGAGCGCAATATTGGGTTAGGGATCGTATTTCATCTTAATCTTCCTTCGTATAACTTTAGATTTCAATTTCAAATAGCAATTTGAGTCAATTTCAAGTTCAATTTTGGTTTTTCATGATTTTATTTTTCAGAAATATCTCTCTTGTTCATTAGATAATTTCTCTAGGAATCTTGATCCAAATTAAGTGATTTTTGATTCCGTGGATTCGTCTTCGAGTCTTCTTTCCAAAAATACAAAAATCCCTAATTTCTATCCACATTTTATTGTCCAATTTGACCGAATTTCAAAAGATCCTTCGAAATTTCGTTAATTCTATGTAGATTCGACCCTTATTCATCACTATACTCCTTAATTCGTGATTATTTGATAATTGTTTTGACTCTTGACCGTGTGTTTTTAACGACCTCACGGTCTCGATTCGTCAATCAGGTGTCAAATTATTTTTTAATAATAATCTCTCTATATCTCTCTTTGATCTTTTGATGTTTTGCTTATTATATTGGGATCATGATCCTCATTGGTTGATTGATCGCATCACATAGATCAGCCAAATATGGTTGATTAATCATATCGACTTGATAGAATCATCGTGATTGACTTGAATTGCCATGATCTATGCAGCTGATTAATTATTATAGACCCTTTGATTGATTCAATCATCGATCAACAATCAAGGGTTTTTGATCAATTGTCTCCTTAGATTGACAATCGCATCGTCGATCTAAATGTTTGTTAATAATAATCTCTCTTTCTGATTGTTAGTTTATCTTCCTGCTGCGATCTGTTCATGATCCACATTGATCTTTCAACAAACAATCAGGAGAGAGAGATCATTATTGAAAAACATTTGATTGGCATCAGATGATGATCCACATTGATCTATCAACTCTAAAGATCAACCAAATTTCTACCATGATCATATCCACCTGATAGGATCGCCATTCCCTGCTGGCTTTGATAGTGATCTGTCCGCCACGTAGATTACATGCACGAGCAAATGCCACGTAGGACTGCCCGCCATATTTCGGACGGTATTAAAAGCGTTCATTTACCGTGTAAAAAACGCCACGTAGGATTACATTCACCCGGCAATTTGCTCTAACTGCCACGTAGGATTTCCGCCTGGAGCAAATCAGGCGAACATGCCACGGGGGACAGTCCATCACGTGGACCACCGTTAGAAAGCGTCATTTACTCGCGTCACTAGGCAAAACGCTTCCTCTTCAGTTCTAGCGATCTCTTTGCAGGAGCCGCGAGATCCAAAGCTTGATCAATCACATTGTGGAGAAAGAATGATCAATCCGGCGTTCTATTCGAGATCCGTGAAGTTGGTTCTGATCGGACTGCTACTCGTTGTAGCGTCGTTCTTCGCCGGAACCTTCTTCGGACGGGGTTCTTCTCCCGCTCGCGCAGATTCCCCCGATCCGAACCAGGAGACGTTGTCGGCAGAGTATCCCGGTGAGCGAATGGATTATTCTCACTTTTCGAAATCGCTTATTAATATTCTGGACGTGGCTCGATGCTTCGTCGAAGAAATTTAGTTTTGATGCAGCATTGCATTTGCTGCATTGTGTTTAAATTGTTGGAAATTGGCGCCGGTTTCGTCTCGCTACACTTTTTTTTGGTTCGAGAGTGGATGGATAATTTTCCTTGACTTACTCTCTGATTAATTTTCTGGATGTGGCTCGATGCAATGTAGAATTGCTGCATTGCAATTTCTTAAATTTGTATTGAAATTGTTAGACATTGGCGTCGTTTTCATCACTATTACTTTGAATTGTGTTCGCTCAGTTTTTTGTTTAAATTTTTAGAAATGGTCATTGTTTTCGTCACGTTTTGGCTGTTCTCCGGTGAACGGATGGAATTTATTTTTCTCGATATGATGAAAGTGGCTCAACACTTCCTAGATGAAATTCATTATTGTCTTCTGATGACTTTTCTTCTCTCTGTGGGTGAATGGATAATTCTCCATTATCTCTGGATGTGGCTCAAAGCTTCCTAGATGAAATTTAGGGATGCTGCATTGCATTTGCTCAATTTTTTGTTTAAATTTCTAGAAATTGCTGCCGTTTTCATCCTTTTTGTCTCACTACTATTGTTCTTGTGGCTTGATGCTTCCTCAAAGACATTTAGGGTTGTTATCAGGGAAATCAGAATGGTAGAAGTCCTTTTGCGTTGTATTTTCTTAATTTCGTGTTTAAATTTCTAGAAATTACCATTAATTGCATCTTAATCCTCTTGTATTATTGTTCTTGTGGCTTGATGCACTTGAAAGCTCTCTTGGTAAGTGAACAAATATAATGGTGTGCCTTCCAAGAACGCCATCACTTTCATGGCACACCATTATAGTTGTTCACTTACCAAGGACTGGTATTCCTTGAAGAATTGGAAAAATTACAAGATTCAAATAGTTTAACGGGTCTGTCATTCCTTATCTGATAATTCTGGAATCAATTTTTCAACATAATTCAGGTGGAGGCAATAAGTTAGTGCCGGATGTCATCGCGGAACAGGCTTTCATTAATTTTTCTGCAATATATGATGTTATCTTGGAATAAGCTTTCACTAAAGGTCTAAAAATGGAAATTCAAATAGAGAGCTTGACAGGCAATCATTTAGGTTTGTGGTAAGACTCCCGATTCTTGAATGAAAGCAGTTTCTTGAATTGCCCGAAATGGAAAAGTATTGTGTTATGAGCAGAGAAATAGAAGAAGAAGAAGAAGAAGAAGAAGAAGAAAGAATGAAAGGAACTGTCGGAGTGACAGTTCTCCTTGGCAAGGTGGTTCGGGAGGCCTCACTCAAACTCTTCCACCAAGAACTTGATCCTTGATGCCCTGCATTATTGCCTTGGGTTCATATTTATAGCCAAAGGAGCCGGCTCCCCCTTGCCTTGTACCATCCTCAGTCTCCAACCGAATTTCATGGGTAGTTGAGTGATTTAATTATGGGCCTAAATCTCCTCTGCCATCATGGATGGGGCATCACTTGCTTTTGGATTGTGGGGTGATGCACAATTTCATTGCCAAAGATTTGTGCATGGAGCTCCAGTTGGCTTTTGGGATTGATGAAGCTTCTAGTGTCATTTTGGAGCACTGCAGCGCAGTGAGCAGTCGAGGACTCCATTGATGTGTCTGCCTTGACCTTGTTGCTACTCAAGTTGTGGAAGACTTCTTTCCACTACTGTTCGAAGATATGGACATTATCCTGGAGATGAAGTGGCTGCGGACTCTGGGTTCAATGGAGATGGATTAGATGCACTCATGATGTTGTTCTGTGTTTTAACATTGCTGGTTATTCTCTAAGAGGAACCAAGCCCACATAGAAGAGGGGTGTCTCTTCGAGCAACAAATCAAGGGTGGCAATGACCATCAAAATGCCTGAGGAAACTTCAGGGATCGCAACCTCAGGATAGGGGAGCTGACTTTGCCTCTTCTCATGTCTTACAGGTTCGAATGTACCCTGAGACATCCTAGTACGAGCTTAACTTCCACCAGAAGGACCAGATGGCTTTTGTGATGGGCGGCATTGATGAGCCCCATCGTCATTCCAGGCTACACAGAGTCTGCGAGCTGGATGCCATGGTTGACATTGCATCAGGGTGAGTTGTCTGGGGCCCAGAGGGCAGGGCCTATGGCCACGTGCAGTCTTTTTTGAGGGGGATTGACCATTTTGAAAGCGGGGTTGGGCAATGACTTCAGGGCAGCTCCCTCTCCTTCCTATCTCTCTCTCTCTCTCTCTCTCTCTCTCAGAGAGTTACCTCTCTGGTGGCTCTTTGCTTGTGATGGATCACTATGCCTCACTTTCTTTCTAGCTCTCTTTCCCTCTCTCCCTGGGTTCTGTTGGGAGAAAAAAAATTGTGGACAGTTTGGAAGCTTGTTTTTAGTTTGGCTCTCACTTATTCCAGTACTTTCATCATTCTTGCATCACCATTGGTTTGGGGCTCATCAGTGGTCACCCATGATGGATCGCTGGGACACGTGTGCCATGAGTAGAGCACTCTCAGTGGTGCCCTCCTTGAGATTGATCCAATCCCCTCTACCCCAATCAGTCCACCTTATCTTCCTCATGCACCAATAAAGTCTTTGACAACTTTTATGGTTATGGCCTGTCCCAAAACTTTTAATTTCTATAGTAACACAAGCCTTCTTCCTTCTTGCATTGCAATTCAACCCGAGTATGAATAATTTCTGATTGTACTTGGAACTTTCTGATGAAGTGTAGGCCAATAATTTTCTGCTCTTGTCTTGTAGAGGTAATGAAGAGGCGTTGGTATGAAAGGTTCTTTGAACTGGCTGATCCGTGTTATATTGACAGCTGACTTTCAATCCATGCCTTCCAAATCACTTGGAGGCATTTACCTGTGCTTGACACAGCTTCCCTTGAAATTTCTGCTTGAATTTCTGGTTTCAACCTGTAGATGAAGTTCTGTTCCATGATGTCTTCACGAAGTAAAGGTAAATACACTGAAAGGCACTAATATTCATCTCAATATCTACTCACTGCTCCATCCTGAATCAAATTCAGAACTGATGCATAATATTTTTGAAAAAGGAATAACTGAACCTATAACCAATTGCTACTTGAAATCAGTCTAACATATAAATGTATACCTCTCCTCCCCAAATTACTGGAGTGGCGGACTATGTACAAGTGATGTTACACTAAAGACATTAACGCTGAAATACAGCTCCAAACTTTGCAGCCACTTTCACATCTTCATATTTAAAAATAGATCCTTCTTCCTTCTTATACAGATCACCTTAGTGGCACTAAGTTTGGGCACCTTGTGGTGCTGCTCTCAGGTAGCACTAGCTTCCTGCACGGAAACCTCAACAACAACATTAGAGTTACTCGTCATTGGAGGTGGATTGCATCATCTGCCACAACAAGAGATTAGTATCATTGTCCAGTCACTCTATCTCTTGGCTGCATCACTGCATTGTCACTTTCCACAGTTTCCAGCCTTGAGTCTGATGCCTTGACAGTCATCTTCTCCGGATTTTGAGGCCCTTGTACCAAATGAGATGGCAAGATTCTTCAAAATTCAAGATAAAAAGAAAAATTCCAGAATGTATCACCCAGGAAATGTCTTTATCTATTGATTTTTTATCAGTGCAAACACAGAAGAAGCCACAATGCTCCCCACCGACAGAGAGAAGAACCTCCAAGACTTAAGCCGAATGCAGCCCCAGATCCCTAGATCCCTCTTTGCTTCATGCTCTCAGTCACATACAACATTAACAACCTGTTCAGTATTCTCTTCTCCCCTTCTATTTATACACCTGACTCTTTGGTATCCAATTCTTTTGTAAGGCATGTGCCCTATTTACTTCAAGTTCTTGCTTTCCACCTAATAATCTTCTCCAGTGCCTTAATGTTGGCCTCCCTCTTTAAAACTTTTTCTCCTCACGTGAGTGACAAGAGGGACTGTATCAGTGTGCTGACAGCAGTTAATTTTCTCTTTTTATGGCATTTAGTTTTCTTCTCTGGTGGAACGTCCTACATTCTTTTCCGTTTTAATTTATTTAAATTTGGAACCACCAGAGTCTTAAGTGTTTTGCAGTTTCTATGGCTTCTAGACTCTCACCTTCATCCTCTTGCAGGTCTACTGCGGTTTAGAAATATAGTTTCTCCTTCTCTCAGGGGGGATGCTATTTCCATTCCTGAATCAGGCGTCAATGTATGCCCTTTAAATTACAACGAGCATATCCCTTGCCATCCGTCTTATGATAAACATAGTTCAGATAGAACAAAGAGAGATCTAGAAAGACATTGCCCTCCCCTCCCAGACCGCATGTTTTGCCTGGTTCCTCCACCCCTCAACTACAAACTTCCAATAAAATGGCCACTTAGCAGGGATTACGTATGGCACAGTAATGTAAATCATACTCATCTTGCCGAGGTTAAAGGAGGCCAAAATTGGGTGCATGAGAAAAACGAATTATGGTGGTTTCCGGGAGGCGGTACCCATTTCAAGCATGGAGCTTCTGAGTACATTGAAAGGTTGTTCTTTCATAAATAACATCACTCTTAATCATATTTTCCCACTCTTATGTTGATATATGTTATACAACTTAAATGTAGTCCCAAGATTTTGCTGTTTTATACTCAATTTATTGTTACTATGCATCAACTTGGTGTGATTCTAATAAAGGCATCCATCTATTGTTATGTACAATTGAAGACTATTCCAGAAGCTTCTGTTACATCCAAATGAAAAAATGATAATTATATTCTTTACATATAGTATTTAAAAAGAATTGAGCCCTCCTACTTAAATCGCATCTCGTCTCTAACTTCCACCACCTACCCGCCTTTTGTTCCTCTTGGTCACCACGTATCATCATGTCTGCATATGCATCACATGTGATGCTTCTCCCCATTCCCCTTGGAGATGGCTCCGTCCTCTGTGTGCTCCAACATCTGTGTCTTTATTTTTATTTTTTTTGAATAAAAAACATCTGTCTTTATTCTCTTACATAATTCATAACAGGTATCATATCATTCATCTAGCAATAGTCCATGCTGTTGTACTTTGCAATATTGTTCATTATCTTTGTACTTCTGATTCTGTTGTCTGTCTAAGTCTTCCATAACTTTTCTGGGCAGTTCATTCCTGTAATCAAGAATCAAACTATTTCCATCTCTTGACAGTGTAGGTAAATGCCATGTTCTTTGTCTATGGCATCTTATAAGTCAGAGCACTAGAAAAGATTTTTCTTTACATTACACCTTCATTAATTTTCCTTCTTAATAACCTTAGTTAGTAAAGAGAAAATCAACGAGGTGAACTGGCCAGATCTTTGTACAAAATATGGACTTTTTTCATGTGCTAATTACTAATGGTTTTGATGACTAATGGTTCTGTGAACTGTTTATTTAAATGTCAGGAAATTCCAAGTCAGTCAACGTGGTACCTTTTTTGTCTTACATAACACGTGGAAAAATTGCATATTATTTTTCATGCACTAGTTATTTGAACTCAAAGATCATGTTATATATTTGGATTTTTCTTTGTCCCACAATGCAGATTAGGAAAAATGGTGACAAACAGAAATGGCAGCCTTCGTGATGCAGGCATATCTCTGGTTTTAGATGTTGGTTGTGGTGTTGCAAGTTTCTCTGCCTATCTGCTACCTTTAGATATACAAGTAATGTCTTTTGCTCCCAAGGATGGTCATGAGAATCAGATCCAGTTTGCTCTAGAGCGAGGAATAGCTGCAATGATTGCTGTAATTTCTAAACAGCAACTTCCTTTCCCGAGCCATTCCTTTGAGATGGTTCACTGTTCAAGGTGCCGGGTTGACTGGGATGCGAATGGTAACTGTTCTTGTTTCTTTTGCATTTAAGTTTTGTTTCTTCATTTTAGGTTTATCATGAAAAATTTATTTTACCACATTCTAAAATAAAGTTTAGAAATCACACAAGAAAGCTAATGTCAAGACCTGTGAGTGGCACATATCAAGAAAGCTTTGATTCCTGATGGCTAATATCATGGTGATTCTTTGATAGACAAGATATGGTTTGTTGTCAGTCATGATGTTGACGAGTATTTGTATTGTGGGTAAGAAATACATGATGTTGACAAGTATGCTGTTTATGGTGATTGAAAAATTTTTCTGGACTGTTATGTTCTCCCTGATGTATATAATATTTTATGAAACTTATCTTCTCATAAAATTCTCTCTATGCAGATGGAATATTGCTCAAAGAAGTTGACCGATTATTGCGGCCAAATGGGTATTTCATATACTCTGCTCCACCTGTTTATAGAAAGGATCGTGATTTTCCAAATATTTGGGAAAACCTGATGAACATCACGAGGTCAATGTGCTGGAATCTAATCGCCAGACAAGTTCAGACTGCAGTCTGGGTTAAACAGGATAATGAATCATGCCATTTGCAAGAATCTGAGAACAAACTTTTTGGAAATTGTGACATCAAAGATGATTTTCAGACATCATGGAAAGTACCTTTAAGTAACTGTATAAGGGCAAATGGTGTGGCAGACAGTAATCAGAAGATGCCCCCAAGACGGGAACGTCTTCATATTTACTCAAAGAGCCTAGGAAGCTTTGGTCAGTAAAAATTTGCTAGAGAAATATTTCGTAGTTATTGAGAAATACAAATTTTTTTACTTCGGTACCCTAGTTTGTTCTTCTGCTTTACCAGTTTTACATTTACTGTTGACAATAAGTGGTTGTTGTTGTAATTTCATTATGCATTTTCCATATTACCTGCGAAGAATAGAAAACCAGTTAGGCATAAACTGATTTCTTCTTAATTAGGTCTAAAAAAAGTTAAGGAAATTATTATATTCAGACTTTGTGAAAAGATCTCCTCAATTGATCCTCATCAAAGTGACTTAGAGTCTTTGATAAAATTATGAAAACATTGAGAAATACAAATCTTTTTTCTTTGACTTAGCTAGCTTCATGTTTACTGTCGCAAAAAGCAGTTGTTGTGTTAATTTCATCATGGCTTTTCTGAAGTTTTGAAACTTTAAGCCATGTGAGACGAATATGATGTTGCCTATGAATTGAAGAAAATCTGTTCCGCGTAAACTAAAAAAAGCTAGGAACTTTTTTAATAAGACCTTGTGAAAAGATGTCTCGTTAAATTGATCATCATAAATTAAACTCAAGTCTTTGATTATCTTATTCGGATCAAATAACCAGTCTTCAAAAATTTATCTACATTTTTCTCTGCTTCTGCCACAGGAATTACCTTGGACAGCTTTAATTCCAATACGGAATATTGGCAGGATCAAGTGGCTAAATATTGGAGCTTGATGGGCGTTAACAAAGATGGTATTCGAAATGTCATGGACATGAATGCATATCTTGGTGGATTCGCAGCGGCGCTAGATGCCTTTCCTGTCTGGGTGATGAATATAGTTCCAGCAAGTGCAAATAATACTTTATCTGCAATATATGATCGCGGCTTGCTTGGTGCATTCCATGACTGGTGAGATTCGAAAGACGTACTCTCCTCAATTTGCATGTAATCTGATTTATGTAAGAGATTTTATGTGTTTCTTGCTTTTAGGTGCGAGCCATTCTCAACATATCCTCGGACATATGATTTGTTGCACGCTTCCTATGTTTTCTCTCATTATCAAGGTCACATGACTGGCGGCTGCCTTTTGGAAGACATTTTACTTGAAATGGATAGGATTATTCGACCCCAGGTAGTGCAGAACTTGTTTTCTTTTTCTCTGGTTTCGCACATTCTCTTAGTTTATTGAAGATAACAATAAAAAAATCATGGTCAGTTTTTTCATGGATCTCACTCGAACTCTCTTCCTCCTTCTGTCCTTTTACCATTGTACCAAATTACCCCTTTTCAGGTGGTCATATTGCTCCAAACCTCCCCTTTGTAATGCTCTCTGAGGAGATCTATAAATAGGGTTAGCAGTGAAGTCTTTTAGAGAGGAAGAAGCATGAAGTGAAATTGGGAATCTTTTGGTTAGTTAAAGTTCCCAGCAGAGTCTCCCCCCCTCCAAAGTTGATGTTATTTCTCAACAGATAGTTCAAATTGATAATCTACTGCTTGGGATCTATCATGAATTCTGATGGTTGTCATCATCTTTCATGGATTAAGGAAACCACATGATCCCCCTTCATGGACATCTAATATCATTGACAGACCCTTATTATGTGCAGGGATTTGTTATTATTAGAGACGAGAAGGCCATTCTGTCAAAGGTCCAAGATCTTGCACCGATGTTCCTGTGGGATGTCCAATTATTTTCTTTAGAGAATGAAGAAAAAATTCTTGAACCTGTTCTAGTCTGCCGAAAGAAATTTTGGGCTTTAGTTTGAGGTATGCGAGCATTTCTGTTCAAGAAGATGCCTTGTATTTTACTTGTATTGTATTCTTCGAGGGTTGACTGACTGCTATCCTGGTTTTAATTAATTATTTCTTGATGCAATGGAAACGTTGTTCAGATCATTAATAGATAATTGAACAGCTTGAATTCGATATGAACTGATTTCGTTTTTTTGTCTATTACTTGAAGAATTTTTCTCCAAGTTGGAGAGATAAGAGGGAAACTCCTGATTCCAGCACGAAAAATAGCATACTCCATCTCTCTTGACGAATAAAAAAATATCTAAAATACCAGTCTCTCGATCATTGATATATAATCGAACAGCTTGAATTTGATAAGAACAGATTTTTATGTCTTTAAATTGGAGAATTTTTCTCCAAGTTAGCCAGATAGAACGGAAGCTTCCAATTCCAGCACAAACATAACATACCATCTCTCATGATGAATAAAAAATGACTAAAGTACCCCTATCTAAATACCTTATCCTTTTCTGTTTCATCTTATTAGGCTTCAGTGATTGCAATTCCGAGATCAGCTGATCGACTGAGATTGACGACCCAATCAATCCGGAAATCATTCCGATTCAGCTTATTATCGAGCAAGCGCCACTCTCAAGGATCGATTGAGACTGAGAAAGATTTGTCTATCTGCATAAGTTCTCTCATTTCAGAGGCAGGTGAGAGATAGAAAAGTGTACTTTGGAAGAGAGAAGATTGCTCTGCCGTGATTGATTGCGGGTTTTTAATGGACCCAAAGGCCCATTAAAATTTGGGCTGATATTCTCAATCAAGATTGATAGATTGGAAAGAAACCCTAATCTTGATTAAACGGATTACTTCTTTATCATTCTTATATGCACACCATTGGAGTTCAGATTTGGAGAAGAAGACAGGAATGCCCTTACAACTGCTCCTTCTCCATCTGCTCCTAGTCTGCTCGCCTATTGGGTCTGGTTGAATTTTTTGTTCCTTTTAATACCATGTATTAGAATGGCGAGATCATGATAAAAAATTGGTTCATCAATGGATTCGATTGATCAACCAACGTTGATCATGATCAGATCGATAGACTTCGATCACTGAGATGATCATGGAGAGAGGAGAGAGAGAGATATACTTTAAAAAACAATCTGATTGCTGATCAGATCGTCAATCTTGGTGGATGTTGATCATAGAACATCCGATGGATTAGATATCAGATCATCTGCATCGATCATGGCGATCCGATCAGAGATCTCTGTTCCCTATTATTTATATTCATTATTTACCTTTCAAAAAACCGGGATCTGATCAGAGATCCCTGTTCCATATTTTTACCTTCCAAAATGCTCAGAATCGTACTTCCTTCCATGCTGCTGCAATCTCTGATCTTGCAGGTAAAAATGATCTCATGATTAGGATGCATGGTAAACCATGGTTTCATTAAAATATTTATGCAGTCATGTGCCAATGCTCTGTAGCCATTCAATATGATTCAGACGGATTATTCCTCTCCGGACCCCTCCATATTAAAAACAGGTCACATCTCTGGGCCCTTTCTCTCTCTAGACTCGACCTATCCTAGTAGGGCAGTAATAATCTTTTTATTAGTTTAGAAAATGGAGAGTCAAGGGGCATGACTCAGTCTTGCATCCACCATTTTCTTACCTCTTTCATTTCTATTTCTGACAAGTCTCACGGCCCTTTTCATACCAAGATCTCTCCTCTCTCTCTCTCTCTCTCTGCCCATCATCTGTTGATGCGATGAGAGAGAGTGAGAGACTGAACGGACCGGGAGGAGGGGCCCTTTTATATTCGAGCCAGGTGATGGGGCCTAGTAAGCTAAGCCTCTGTCCAACCTTTGATCCTTGCAGGCTAGAATCCCTTCGCCTTGACTCCTCTCTCTCTCTCTATCGGTGTACTTGTTTATCTCTCTCACCGGCTGGCCCTCCCATCCATTGATGGCTAGAGAGAGAAACCCGACAGATTGTGGGGTCCGTTTCATGTTCAGAGCCAGGTGACGGCTGCCGAACAAGTCTATTCCTGTCTTTGACAACAACCCCTTCACGCCGACCTCTCTCTCTCACTCTCTCTCTAACCCCACAGTTCAGTGATGCATCGAGCGAGTCTGGACACATACATCGTGGGTCCATTTTATGTTCAGAACCAGGTGACAGCTCTCTAAATAAGTTGAGCTCCAAACCATTTAGAGAGGGAAAGAGAAGTGAGGGTGAGAGATAGATAGAGTAGAGAGAGAAAGGGTGGACACTCTAGAGAGAGAGAGAGATCCCCTTAGATGTTCAGAGGCGCGTGGCAGCACCCGAATAGCCTGAGTTCATGGCCAGTTTGGATCCCTAATCTGATAAGAACGTGAGCATTTTTTTATGCCCGGATGTCTCGACGAGAAGATACCCGCGAGAAGCGCTGCCGTTTAACGGTGGCGCGCAGAAATCCAGCTCAGTCTGCGGCTGGATAGATACCCTCTTGAAAACAGCCCTTAAAATAAACAAACCTACGGCTCCTAGCTAGAGATAGCCTCTCACTTGTGGGAGATTCCTCTCGCGAGAGAAATCTTTCAGAAAGAGAGAGAAAGAGACTGATGATAGTGATCTTTTGCTAGCAAACTAGAGAGAGATGATGATACGTACATGCAGAGCGAGAGATATAGAGAGAGAGATCTGGCTGCTATCGCCAAGGTCAGAACTGTCGTCTTGCGTAGGCACTCCTTTAAAACCCTAGAGCTAGAAAACATACTTTGATTTCTTTAGAGAGAGAAAGAGACGCACGGGTCCCTCTTTCTCTTAAAGTTTAGAGAGAGAGGGACCCGCGTGACCCACTTCATTAAAGAGTTAGTGGGTTTAAGAACTACGAATGTGATGACTAGACAGGACGACCTCCACGGCTGTCGGTTGCTATATTTGGCCCGCCCATCCCTTCAACTTTCTCGGCAGCTCCCCTTGCCGAGTGCAACTCTACTTCCCTATCTCTCTCTCTCTCTCTCTATCTTCCCTGTCATCAGCGGATGGATATACAGAGATTATCATTCCATCCCGCGGTGGGGTTACCAGTTATCCTTTCCTGTTTGAGAAAACTCCATGCCCTCGAGCAAATCCGCTTTCTTCAGGGAAAAGAAGACTTGACTCTCTCGTTCATGCACCCTTTCTTCCCCACTGACAGGATCTTCCTTTACGTCAAGGCAAACCCTAGAAAGCAAAAAGAAAACTAAGTCAAAAATAAGGTCAGTCCCTTTCTCTCTCTAGATATTATCTCGCAGCTCATCTGATTTGCAGGAAACGAACTGTTTATGATCGAAGACTCGTCACAATAAATATATTTTCTAGAGAGAGAAAGAGTTAAAATGATGACAGATTCCTTGCACCAGCTTTTGTCCTAGCAGTATTCATTGACTCTTTGGGTTGTCATAGTCAGATTATCGAGTAGATTCTCGCAGAAGAAGCTTAGCGGAAAGCTTGCTATGCTACGTAACTTTCTCGTAGCTTCTCGGTCGAGTTCATGCTTTTTAAGGAACGACAGTTCGATCATGATTGTCATGATCTTGATCATTGATCAGCTATCTGACCCATTGATCATTAAAAATGATCAATCTGATCATCGATCGATGATTGTCGATCGCCACTCAAAAATCTCTCAAAAATTTTAAAATAAATATAAAAGGATAAACTTTCAGAATTCATCACTCCCTCGATCAGTATAAATCAATTAATCTATTCGGATTGCCATGCTCCATTGCTGCGGCGATTAGCGATCTGATCGGCGATCGGATGTTTTTCGTGGTATCTCTCTCCCCTCTCTATGATCGCCTCAGAGATCCATGGCATTGATCCGATCATGATCAACGCTGGTTGAACAACCAATCGTCAACCATGATCACGACGATCAGATCGAATCGCTATTCCCCATTTATGACGATCAGATCTAATCTTCCGCAAACGGTTGCTGAAGAAGAAACAAGACGATTATAATATTGATCGGTAAGGCTGCATGAGACAATAATTATAGGTTGATGACATCAGCAGCTGTAACAGTGGTAGATCTTCCATTTGCCTTGTTCGCGGAAGCTTTTCCGCCGGGCCCTCGCCGTCCTTTTCCTCCTCTGTCGATATCCAGTGCTAGGGTTAGGGTTTCGCGGACGAGGGCAACGAACTCAGGTACTCTTTTTGATGAACAGGAAATGGAAGTCATATATTTCTCGTTTTCGCGGAAAAGGAGAATGGTAGAGCCGGGCTTTTGCTGTGTGGCAGGGAAAATTCATGGAGATGCTAGTTTAACTGTGATGCTGCCCCGCTGTCATCAATGGTGCCTGTGATCGGCCTGCTTGTCTCGTCGTGGCGAGGAGAGAGACATAAATAGATATATAGATAGATAGATAGATAGATAGATAGATAGATAGAGATGAATTGGCAGATAGCTAAACGGATAGATAGGTTGAGAGAGAGATCTAGAGGAATAAATTTTGAGATAGAGAGAGAGACTGACGAATAGAGACAGAGAGAAACTGATGAATAGAGACATAAAGATTGATAGAGAAATAGATAGATTGGTTGATGGATAGAGAGAGATGATGCATTGATGAATAGATAGATAAATTGGTTGATAGAGAGAGAGATTGGCATACCGATAAATTGAGAAATAGATTGGTAAACAGATAGAGAGAGATTAATAGATAGATACATATATATGATGGTATATTTATTTAGATAGATAGATAGAGGGAGATTGGTAGAAAGATAGATAGATGGATAGATAGATAGAGAGAGAGAGATAATAAACGTCACCCATCTCTGTAGCCGGATTACCCGGTGAACCCTGGCGGCGCCAGTCGAAGGTATGGGTTCTGCTACAGTCAACGTTCGATCCCGCGTCCTTCAAGGAACTGATGCTTCTGCGCTACATCTTATTCTTTCTGATATCTCCTTCTCTCTTCTGTTTGATTCATTTTCAATATCCCACGTAAGAAATCTGCAGGATAACTTCAGGCCTGCAACTTAGAGAGAGAAAGATACTTAAACCCTAAACCCTAAACCCTTGTAATGGCAGTGCGCCAATCTAGAGAGAGAAAGTTATTTTAAAGTCAGTAACCGTGCATGAAATGTGCTAGAGCATCTTGTAAAAATGAATCAGGTCAAATGTTAGAGAGAGAAAAACGTGATTGGCATATTAACCGTTGCACATGATCAACTTAGAGCGAGAAAATCTACGTTCTATAATCCCATGCGAGATATCTGCAGGACAGCTGGAGTGAAGCTGATCAACGCTTGAGAGAGAGATGAGTCGGAGTTCATCCATGCATGAAATGAGCGATATAAGTTCACCTTTTGGAAGTAAGTGTCCATCTTTGCCCTTAAGGAAGGACGTCCGTCAACGTTAGAGAGAGAATCTATCTCTCTCTCTCTCTACAGAGCATTCAATGCAGCTGCTCCCGAGGAGAGAAAGGAAGATTGACGCATCACTGGTCAGTCTTATGATTTCAGCCGTGTGAAGTGACGTTTGATAAGTCATTCCAAAGCGTCGAGCTTCTCTCTCCCCCATCTTCTCTCTCTAACTGTGTCACTGTCTTCTACTACTTCACTCGCCCGGATAATCTGTATATTCATTTTCTGACAAGAAGAATATGTAAGTCCTGCGTTTATTTATCACCCCTCGTCCCTTCTCCCTCTATCTCTCTCTCTCTTCTGTTCTCAACATCAGTCAATTTGGTCAAGGAGAGAGTGAGTTACGAAGAGAGGAAAGAGAGAGAGAACCACAGAATTGAAGAGAGGGAGGGAGAGAGAGAGAGTTAGAGAACGAGATATAGAGTGCGTAGGAGAGAGAGCGAGGAGAGCAAGAGACAGAAAGATAGAGCCTCAGAGATAGAGAGAGGGAAAACTGGGAGAGAGTCAGAGAGAGAAAGCGAATGAGACAGCAAGACTGAGAGAAAGACGATGAGAGAGAAACTCCCGGTCTCCGACCGCACGTGCTCCAGTCCCCACGCTCGCCAAGCTGCCGTGCTCTGCACTTCATGACTTCATCGTCACCGTCATCTCTCTCTATCGTCATTGTCCTCTTAGGTCTCACACACGTCTCCATTTGGGAACTCTGCAACTCTCCCTTCTGCAACTGTCAACTCTCGATCTGATTCATGGCACTACTCCCCGTAACTCCACCCTATCGTTGACAGTCTCTGCTGTTGCCTGGCTCTGCTGCAGCAGCCTCTGCACCAAGGAGAAGATAAGAGAAGAAACAGCTCTCTGTTCTTACACCACGATCCATTTCTTTACTGTCCCCCCTGAACTAGAGCACACACACTCTCTCTCTCTCTCTCTCTCTCTCTCTCTCTTTTTCTCTCTCCCCCTCTCCCTTCTCTCTTCCTCTCTGTCTATGTATGTATGTATGTACGTATGTATCTATGTATGTATCTATCTCTCCCTCTCCCTCCGTCTCCCTCCCTCTCTCTCTCTCCCTCCCTCGTCCTCTCTCCTCTCTCTCCCCCTTCATCTCTCCGTGTCTCTCCCTCTCTCTCTCCCCCTCCATCTCACTCTGTCTCTCTCTCCCTCTCTCCTCTCTCTCCCCCACCATCTCTCTCAGTCTCTCCCTCCCTCTCTCCTCTCTCTCTGCCCAACCATCTCCCCCCTCTCTCCCTTCTCCCTTTCTCACAACCTCTCCAAATCTCACAGTTCATCGTTCACTTATTCGGAGGGGAGGGTATAAAGGTAATTTCACCCAAATCCTCAATTTTTATTAATCATAAAAGGAATAAAGGTAATTTGTGCACAGGCTGATGAGACCATTTTACCCCTGAACTAGAGCCTCTGTGTGAAACTTTCTTTCTCCTCCTCATGTTTCATTTTTATCTTGATTTATTGAATCTTTAGATGATAGAGTGTGGGCAGATGATCTGACTGAATTGGATTGTGATGATTGATGCAGATGATCTGATCGGTGATCATAGATCGATTCGATTATCAATCGAGATTCTACCATTAAATCACTGTCTTGAATTGCCCGATTAGATCATTTTTTATCTTATATCTCTCTCTTAATCCCTCTCTCTCTCATGATTTTCTAAGTAATCTGCAACCGCCGATACAATCATGATCCATATTGATCAATCAATTGACAATGCCAATTTGCCCATTTTTCTATCATGATCGGGGAAATTGCTCGGATTGCCATTCCAAAACCCATATGAAGAATAGAGGGGTATCATGGTAATTTGGGCTTACATTGAAGTGAACGTTTTCCCTGAAGCTGAGCTCTCTCCATCTATCTCTCTCTCTTCTCCAAAATGCAAATCTTCTCGTTCCTAATGCTTTTGTAAGAAGGGAGGGAAGGGGTATCAAGGTAATTTGGGCACACGTTGAGGTGAACATTTTCCTTATTATTTATATCTCCTCAGCCGCCCGTCTCAGCCATCCAAATTGCCCTCTTTTTCTCTCTCATCGCCTGCGTGCTCCATCTGCCTTCCACCGTCTCCATCTCCCCCCTCTCCCTCCCGCTTTCTCCCTCTAGAAGAGCGGATATGGCGGAGAAAAAAATCTCTCCCCAACCGATATCTATATCCTCGACGGGAGGAGGCGAGAGCAAGAAACCCTAATCCTCTCGCTCTCTCCCTTCTGGGCCATTCGATCGTCGCAAGTGCACTGTAACTAGAGAGAGAAAGTAGAGAGAGAGGCGGGAATGAGCTTGGAGGAGTCTCTCAAGTCTCTGTCGCTTGACTACCTCAATCTGCTCATCAATGGGCAGGCATTCAGCGACGTCACCTTCAGCGTTGAGGGTCGTCTCGTCCACGCTCACCGCTGCATCCTCGCCGCCCGCTCTCTCTTCTTCCGAAAGTTTTTCTGCGGCGATCCGCCGCCGCAGAGCGCCGCAGCCATCTCCGTTGACCAGGACCGAGGTCAACAGAAAAATTCTTCCTCTCCGAGAAATTCTCAGATAATCCCGGTCAACTCCGTGGGATACGAGGTTTTTCTCCTGCTCTTGCAGTTTCTGTACAGTGGGCAGGTCTCCGTCTTGCCGCAGAAGCACGAGGCGAGACCTAATTGCAGCGAGAGGGGATGCTGGCATACTCACTGCACCGCCGCCGTTGACCTCGCTCTGGAAACCCTAGCGGCGGCGAGCTTGTTCGGAGTGGAGCAGCTGGCGGTCCTCACCCAGGTTTCTACACTACTCGCTTTACTCTCTCTCTCTCTCTCTCTCTCTCTCTCTATCTATCGATTGTTCTTTGATTCTTCTTCCTGTGTACTTTATCTTGAGTAATCATCGCTATCATCATCGTCGTCGTCATCAACACCATCAATAGATTTGGGTAATCATCAGGATTATCACCATCATCATTATCAGCACCCTCAATAGATTTCTGGTTATTTTTCATCTTCTTCTAGGATACTTCTTATGCTTGGGTTATCATCATTATTGTCACCACCACCTTTAGATCATGGTTATTTTTCTTCGTTTTTTCATCTTGGGTAATCATCATCATCATCACGGCCGATCGATTTCTTTTCTACATCTTCACCTCGGGTGCTTCTTTATCTTGGGTAATCATCACTATCATCATCGCCATCTATAATTTTATTCCTACTTATTCTTCTCTATCTTGGGGGGTAATCATCACTATGATTATCATCATCATCATCATTTTCACAGTCAATACACTTTTTTCTACTTGTTCTTCATGGGTGCTTCTTTATCCTGGGTTATCAAATCTATCATCATTATTATTATTATCATCATCACCATGAATACATTTTTTCTCTGCATCTTCTTCATGTGTTCTTCTTGCTCTCGGGGAATCATCACCGTCATCATTATCATCATCACCATCTATACAGTTTTTTTCGTTTTCTTCTTACTATGTTTGGTCTCTTCTGTATCTTATGTAATCATCACCATCATTATCAGCACCATCAATAAAAAAATTTTCCAGATCTTCATGGGTTCTTCGTTATCCCGGGTAATCGTCACGATCATCATTATCATCATCATCATCATCGATCTACAGCCTTTTTTTGTTTTTCTTCCCCTTATTGGGTTCTTGTTTATACCATTCAAATCATCAATATCATCATCATCATCATCATCATCATCTTTTTATTAGATTCTAACCCCACCCACAACCTCGCAGAAGCAACTTTCTACCATGGTAGAAAAAGCCTCCATAGAAGACGTGATGAAGGTCCTCATCTCCTCCCGCAAACAAGACGCCCACCTCTTTTCCACGTGCGCCCACCTGGTAGCTAAGTCCGGCCTCCCCGCTGACGTCATTGCCAAGCACCTTCCCCTCGACCTACTTTCCCACGTCGAAAACCTCCGCCTCAAATCCTCCCTCTCCCGCCGCCCCTCGTTTCTCTCTCCTCCCCTCGATCTCGACGACCACCACAGCATCCGACGGATGCGCCGCGCGCTCGACTCGTCTGACGTGGAGCTCGTCAAGCTCATGGTCATGGGCGAGGGACTCAACCTCGACGCCGCCCTCGCGCTCCACTACGCCGTCGAGCATTGCACCAGAGAAGTCGTCAAAGCTCTGCTCGAGCTTGGCGCCGCCGACGTGAACTTCCCCGCGGGCCCCACCGGCAAAACTCCCCTCCACGTGGCCGCTGAGATGGTCTCCCCCGACATGGTAGCCGTCCTCCTAGACCACCACGCAAACCCTAATATCCGAACTCTAGACGGCGTCACTCCGCTTGACATTCTCCGCAACCTGACGTCGGATTTTCTCTTCAAGGGCGCGGTTCCCGGGCTGACCCAGATCGAGCCCAACAAGCTCAGGCTCTGTCTCGAGCTCGTTCAGTCCGCCGCGCTCGTGATCTCCAGAGAGGAATCTGATTACGCCAACAGTGATTCGAGGATGGTTTATTTGAATCTAGGGCAAGATAAATGATGGAGGAGAGGACGAAAGGAATAGGGCGCCGGGATCTTCATCCATCTTCTCCCATGGTTTTCCTTGAAGTTTTTTCTTCAAATTCTACTCTTCATCATCACTGCTGATTTTCCTGCTCTTTTTTCTCCTGGAAATGGAGAAGAAGAGAGAGAAGTAGGGTTCACGAGTGCAGTAAACGGGAGAACGAGTTCTGGGAGGGGAGACAAGAAGAATCTAAGCGTGAATGTAGCGCTCTCTCTCTACTCTGGCGTGTCTCGATCCGCTTACTTTCTTGTCATTTCTCTGATTTCTCTGATTTCTCTTCTCTCTCTCTCTCTCTCTCTGTATCTCTCTCTTGCTTGCTCGGACATTCCACAAGAGGAGGGACTCTATTCCAAACCGTCTACTCCATAGATTTCGCATTTATAAATATATATGCCACCGCTACATCTTCTTTCTTTCTCTATCTATCTTTCCATCTCATCTATCTATCTATTCATCTATATGTCCATCTATATATCTATCCATCAATCTGTCTGTCTATTCATTTTTCCAGTATATCATCTATCAATCTATCCCTCTATCTATCTATCTTTCTATCCATCTATCAATCTATCTGTCTGTCTGTCTGTCTGTTTGTCTATATATCTATCTATCCTTGATAGCTAGCAAGCTACTTATCAATCTCTCTCTTTGTCTCTCTCGATGTCGACATTTCTATCCTTGATAGCTAGCAAGTTAATTATCAATCAACCTCTCTCTCTCTCTCTTGATGTCCATATATCTATCCTTGATAGCTAGAAGCTAGCTATCAATCAACCTCTGTCTGTCTCTCTCTCTCTCTTCCAGGTACATTGCATAGAAGAGGAGAAAAACTCAGATTCCGCAGCTCTTCTGGCTCTCTCAGAAATATACTTAATCAAATACTAGAGGCTTTTAGTTTGCAGGCGGAGCGCATCCCATGTCGTAGAGGTCTAGAGAGAGAAAATGAGCTGGATCCTGCTACACCTCTCCAGCTAGGTCATGGCTTTTTTTTTGAAACTATCGTCCAGGTTTTCCTACGCGGATGAATGAATATCATGTCTTTGCTGCGGTGCAACAGTGAATGTGAACTGACGACGCCATGGGATACTGCTGTTTTTTGTGGAAAATCGGATCCTTCCTTCCCAACCACTTTCTCGCTCTTCTTTTACCCATTCTTGACGCCATTTTTGTGTACGCAAAATTATAGATTTATTGATAAATAGATCGATTGATAGATAGAGAAATAAAACGAAAGAGAGAGAGAGAGATAAATGGATAAACAGAAACATAACATGAATGAGGTAGATGGATAAAACGACGGAAATGGATAGATAGGTAAATGAATATATAGATATATAATACGAATGAGATAGAGAGACAGATGGATAGATAGATAAATAACACAAATGTGATAGGTAGCTAGATAAACAGATATAAGGAGATAAATACAAATATAGATTAATGAATAGATAGAATGAGATAGGTAAAAATGAATGATATAGATAGATTAACTAATATATATATGTGGATGAATACATAAAATGTGATATGTAGGAGGTTAGAGAAAACAAATCAAATAGATAGATGGATGAAGGGACAAATAAAACACATGGGATAGATAGATATCTGAATGCATGAAAGGGTAGAGTGATATAGGATGGATGCTAGATCGATAAATAGATAGACAAATAAAAAAATGAAATGAGATTAAGATAGATAGACAAATAAAATGGGTGAGATATATAGATATGTTGTTATAATGAGATAGATAGATTGACAAATAGATAGACAAATAGACGGATAGACGGATAGATAGATGGATGGTCGGGTAGAATGATATAGGTAGGAGGATAGACAAAGAAACAGGTTGGTTGATATATAGTTAGAAAAATAAAACAATGAATGAGATAGTTAGATAGATAAGTAGCTATATTGAGATAAATAGATGAAGATATGAATGGATAAACTCATATAGGTGATGGATATTATATGATCTACATGCCAATTGCAGTTCATGACTTCTTATATTTATTGAAATAAACTCTTATTAATTGTCATTCATATGTGATGTTTATAATAAAATCCATGAGCATACCCAATGACTAAGTGAATTATCATGAGATCATAATACACTGATTATTAGTTTTAAGCATATGCTCTAAATATTCCTATTTGACGGGAAATTCGAGAAGTAAATTAAATTATAAAAAAAATCACTATCTGATCCAACTCATATGATGAGTATGACTGATCATGTGGCCATCTGTGTAAAGACACTAATAATAGATAGTGTGTGCTATTTGGAAAAAATATCAATGAATTGATATGTATGAATACCTAAATAAAATTATATATTCCTATCAATTTGGTTAATTTATGTCACAATTGTCTATGTAATACTTTGACATGAGACACCAAACACATCTTGTGGATGGATAACTGTGTTTTGATTATAACTTATGAATCTCTAGCCATAG
The DNA here is from genome assembly GCA_024174645.1 of Lemna minuta. Lineage (NCBI taxonomy): Eukaryota > Viridiplantae > Streptophyta > Magnoliopsida > Alismatales > Araceae > Lemna > Lemna minuta. The sequence continues at coordinate 14,548,561 of CM044104.1, read as the reverse complement.
AGTCTCCAAAAGTTCATTCTATTTGATACTCCATGAAGTCTTTGAAGGTGATTAAATGGTCAAGATGGGATCATCCACCCTCGGTATTCAAGGAGATCAACTTAAGGAATGAGATGTTATGAAATCCTTAGCCAAGGTAGTGGAAATATTGGAGAAATAGTTTTTTTATTATTTCCTCCACACATCAGTATTAACCTGAGTGATTAATTAGGATTTGATAGCTGACCATACCCTAAGTCATTTATGAGTCTTTAGTGGATTAAAGATTATACTTATATGGTAACTGAAGAGGAGAAGGTTTCATACAGGAGTTCTTGTAAACTCTTTATCTCTTAGGGTACTTGGTGTAGCTTGACACCCAATGGGCTAGCAACTCAACCTATCAATGGGGTTAAATCAATCCTTAATTAATTAATCTATATGTTGATATAGATAATTGATAAGGTTGACTAACATAGTGTTATTGAGTCTATAGAGTTAATAACTAGCTAGATATATGAACCTAGAGGGTCACACACATAAAGTTTATAAAAGTTGATGGATATAGACATAATTATGAGGATTTTTTTATTAAAATTTTACATATCTAATGTTAGTAAATAAAAGGAGAAAGGCCACAAAAGGTGTCCACGTAAGTGTTGTGGGAATTCTCTCTTTTCTTCTCTTTCTCTCTTGCTAAAGGAAAGTAATCAAAAGGAGGTCTACTTGTTCGATGTGGATATTGCTAGAGCTTGGAGACTTGAATAACTTTGAGATGTGGTTGCACACACATGAATATGTGAAAGGTATAGAACAACTAGTTCACCACTTCTCCTATTCCAATTGACCTTTCTTCATTTTCCATGTCTGAAAGTTGTATTTTATTTCATGAGCAAAACTCGAGCATATCCCAAAAGAGAAGCGAATAGCTCAACAGATAAAAACTCCTTCAAGTGAACCTTGTAAATATGGATTCTAACCTATATTAGATGATGGGATAATTAGTTCATGGTGCCTTGATGTTTTGAATTTTTAATTCAATGTATTTCATTGTGTTCAATGTTTTGATCCAAAGTTTGAGAGCTTATCAAGCATCAAAACCCACAAATAGGTAGGAGGATAGAAAGATGCTTTGAGACAAATAAAAAAATAAATATTTGGGTACATGGAGTGAGATAAATAATTTTTTATAAAGATAGAGAGAGGCAAAGAGAGACTAAGAGAGAGAGAGAGAGAGAGAGAGAGAGAGAGAGAGAAATAAAAATAGATCTGTAGATAGATGGAAAACATGTATTTTGGTGAATGGATAGAGAAATATGAATTGAGAGTATAACTGTATAGATAGACATACACATAGAGAGGGATGGGAAGAGAGAGAGAGTGAAAATTAACTTTTAGAAGGTAAGTCTTGACTAGAATAGGATATTGCTCCCTTGTTCCCCCTAACACTTCCTCTCCAACATAAGTCACATGAGATAGTTGTTGGCTTTAAGTGCCTACCATTTTGCTAAAAGCTATAGCTGATAGCAAGGGCTCTACTCCCACACCTAAATTTTTCCCTATAGGGTGTAGACCTTCAAAATTGGCCCCCAACACCTACCACTAGTCTATACACAAATGCCCCTCTAACTTGGCCCAACATACGCTGTGTTGCCCTATGGATTTAAATTGGCAACCTCAAATCTGATACCAAATGAAGGGAAGGAACAAAAGAGGGTATGAATTCTTAGAAGATGCAAGAGAAAGAGAGGAAAAACAAGGTAGCTCTTGATGCACATACCATTCAATTTTCTCTAACATGAAGAATTTTTTGTTTTAAAATTTTTGGATATATGACATAAAAAAATACGAGATAGAATTTTTGTTACTCTTTTCATTGCATGTATTCTGACGAGACGGGACCGCGAGGTCATTGATTGCACACGGTCTCGTGTCAAAAATATTTCCGAACTTACCAATTTGATGATTTAATAGTGAATTGAGGGGTATAATGGTAAATAAGGGAATTAAGGTATTTTCGAGAGATCTTTTAGAAATTGATCAAATTAGACAATGAATTGAGGTGAGAAATTAGGGAAAATGGTAGATTTAGAAGGATAACTCAAAGATGTATCCACGGAATCAAAAATCACTCGATTTGGATTAGTAATCGCGGAGAAATCAAAGAGCGAAGTGAGATGAATTTTCCGAAAATCGGAAGAACATAAACCGAAATTAAAAATGAAATTAAACTAAATTATGATCCTAAATTACAAATTGATGATACACTTGTTTTCTAACCCGAGATAGCAATCAAAACGATCCAATTGATCGCCGGATCAACGGCTATTCATTCCAAGATTTCAAACGCGAGCATCGGTGTTCAAGAGACGAATTCTCCTTGATCGATCGACGAAATCTCACTTTTAATCACTCCGTGGATGCGGAATCGAATCTAGAAGAGATTAGAAGCGAGAGATTCAAGGATAGAGGGGTGTAGATAGATCAATTTAATGAATACATCTGAGAATGTCTTACAAAATTGAAGAATGCCTCAATTTATAGGCGAATTGGGCGTAACCGTCCGATTGATGTTTTTAATCCTCATCAACGGTCCAGATTAAACGCATCAAACACGAACCGTTATGAATATATCGTGACCGTTAGATCGCAGAATGCGTTTATGCATTATGAAACGCGTCAGATTGCGCCCGTTGGATCGCGATCCGACGATCAGGATGCACTCTTGCGCGTTAGATCTGAGCCGTTCTAACTCTTGTTTTAAAGCACGTGTGCGATCTGATGATCCCGCGGACTCGGGCGCATGTGATCGATGCGCGATGTTCGCCTAGATCACATCCGACGCTTCTCTGTCAGCCACGTTGCTTGCATTTTAAAATGCCGTGTGAATTAGTCACACACCGCTAAAATTAATAGAATAGGTTAGGTTTATAACATGTCGCGAATGTGAGGGTTAATAATCTGTCTTCCGATAATCGGAAGACTTATCTATATTATAAAACCTATATATTACGATTAAATATAAATAGCACCCACGTGTCACCTCCTCGGCACTCACGCGCTCACGTGGGCCCGCGTGGCTCTGCCACGTGGCCTTGCGGCCACGTCGCACCCACGTGGGACCCGCGTAAAAATCAACCCCCTTTTTAATCTTTTTTTTAATTGTTTTTAATAGATTTAAATCGAAAATAAATTCAAAAAATTCCAGAAAAATCCCTAAAAATTAGAAAATTCATAACTTTCAAAATACAACTCCAAATTAATCCAAATTTCTTTCATTTGATCTGAAATTTATCATAAAGTCAAATTATTTAAATAAAAAGAGATTTAATTCTTATTTCAAAAATACATTCATTTCTTTAAGATTTTAACTTTAGAAAATTAAATAAATGTTCATAAAAATGATTTCTCTCATTATTTAACTTTAAAAACCACTTATAATCTCAAGTAAAGATAGGTTATGAAATCATTTATCTTTAATTCGTCATAATTAACCCTAATTTAGTGCATTTTGAGATTATAACTTAAAATTGCATGAAATGATAGAAATGCACTCAAAGTATGATAACATGCATACAAATGGAATGTTTATGCCTTATTTTGCATTAATAATCATGCTTTATCATGTTAAGATTGTATGTTATCATATTCATCACTTAATAAATGTGGCTTGATGATAACATGCAAATTATACATGATAATAAATGATTATTAATGTAAATTAAGGCATAAAAATATTCCATTCGAATGCATGTTATCATATTTTTTGGTGTTTATCTATCATTTAATGAAAAAGTCATTATAATATTAAAATGAATTAATTTGGGTTAATTATGATAAATTAAGAAGAATATTTTAAAGATTAAAATTATCACCATCTTTACTTGAGATTATAATTATTTTTTAATGTTAAATAATAAGATAAATCATTTTATGCACTCATATATATTTTCTAAGTTTTAAATCTTAAAGGAATGAGTATATTTTTTTAAAATATAAATGTATTCTCTTGTTATTTGTTTAATATTGATTTTTTAAATGATAGATAATTTAATTTTTGATCCAATGAAACAAATTTGGATTAATTTGGAGTTATATTTTAAAAGATATGAATTTTCTAATTTAAGGAATTTTTCCAAATATTTCTGAATTTTGATGAATTTAAAATTGATTTATTCAAATTAAATTCATTAAAATATATATTTTTTATATCGCATGCTGACGTGGCAAGTGATGTGGCACAGATGAAAAAGTGTACCGCCACGTGGTAACGAATGGACATGCCATGTGGCGTTGCGTGTGTGTACATGCGTGTGCAGGTGCGTGTGTGTGTACGTGTATGTGTGTGTGAGCACGTGCGTGCGCTTGCATGTGAAGAGAGAGATAAGCTTCCTTTTTAGGATAACGCTATCTCCCTCTTAAGCCCTCACCATATATACACGCCGAAATATTTTTTTTAAAGCCATGTGGGACTATGTTTTTTGTGTTTTAAATACGCAGGTGACGTGGCGTTAAGAAGAGCGTCCGATTTGCGTGATTAATGCAGATCGTCGATCTTCACTTACAGCGGGGGGTATGCAGCCCATTCTTATTCGTCGGCGAATCATTTTTAAAATGATATAATCTCAGCCGTTGATCTGAGGGGTTATAACGGCTGAGATTAAAACCGACGGAAATGCATCTAAAGCGGCTGATCAAAATCTAACGGCGAACATTTCACGCGTTATTCATAACAAATGGGACATGGAAAAATCTCGACGGTCCACCCAAGATCCAACGGACGTGACTTAATCGTAACGATTTGAAGCATGGCATTTCATTAGAGCCCTTGATCGAAGAATTAAATCTCGATCCAACAGTTAGACCCAATTTTCCCTATAAATTGAGATGTTCTTCGACATTATAAATCATTGTTGGCTTCTTCGAGTAATCGTAATGTCTAGACACCAATTCCCTTAAATTTCTTGCTTCCAATCGCCTCTAGATCAATTTCCGTGTCCACGGAGTGCTTTAAAGTAAAATTTCGTTGAGAAAATAGGAAGAAATCAGCTCTTGAACATGAACGATCGTTTTTTCGAATTTGAGAATAAAAGGCCTTTGATCCGGTGGGTAATTGGATCAATTCAAGCCCAATCTTGGGTTAGAGATCAAGTTTCATCCTAATATTCCTTCATATAGCCTTAGATATCAAATTCAAATCGTAATTTCAGTCAATTTCAATTTCAATTTTGGTTTTTCACGATTTTAAACGTCAGAAATTTCTATCTCATTCACTTGACGATTTCTCCACAAATCTTGATCCAAATTCCATGATTTTTAATTTCATGGATTCTTCTTCGAGTCTTCTTTCCAAAAATAGCAATTTCAGTAATTTCTCACCACATTTCATCATTCGATTTGATTGAATTCCAAAAGATATCTTAAAATTCATTTATTTCTCCGTGAATTCGACCCTTATTCACCACTATACTTTTTAATTCGTGATAATTTCATAACATTGGTGAGTTTGGTATTATTTTTGACACGAATTGGTGTGAATTCAGCGAGTGCGCCAATTCGTTTCATCACTTGATCAAGTGGTCTTCAACATTAGGGATTGATGATTTGATGATAATCATCATGATCATGATCAATCCTTGGTTAATCAATCAATCAATAAATCAACTAAAGATGATCTTGATGGAATTGATGGAAATCAATCACTTCAATGATCTGATTGATGTTCATCAATTTGATTAACTATTAGATCATTGATCATTGAATGTAATTGATCTAATCATTGATCGCCAATCCTATGAAAATTAAAAATCAACATAGAAAAGGATTAAAATTTAAAAAATTGACAAAATTGACTCACAAGTTGATCTCCTATCAAAATTTCAATTAGATCTTTATTTTAAAGAAGTGATCAATGATTCATTGCAGAATCAATCACTTGATAACATCAACCAAATCCAATCTACTCAATCTGATCATTGATTCTCATTCCTTATTCTACAAAGTCCAAATTTTACATTAATTTCATAATGGGTTTCCTTTAAATATTGGGGTTTACATATTAAAATAGAGAGGAGCATACGCGAGTTTTACCTTACATCATTTTATTTATATATGTTTGTTTATTTAATCATGATAATGATTTTTTTAGAAGGATAATTAATATTAAATTTGTTAGATTTTATTTGATAACATATTAACAACATTAAAGAACCCTACAACATCGCCACTCTCTCTAGACTTAAAATTACGTAGCTAGGTGGTGAAATAACTAAGAGGGGATGGGGGTGAATTAGTTTCTTCCGTGTAATTATATTTTCTTGCTGCTTTTCTTAATTCATTAATTATTCACTCAAAACCTCATGTTGCTTGTACATTAGATTTTTTAGACTAGACAAGGTTTCCAAACCCTGCGCCAATCCCATGAGAAGATAATTCCCCTAGAGTATGTCCTCACTATGTGAGTTCCCCTGTAGCAATTACTAACTAGTCGAGTTAATGCATCAAAGTCCGAACACAAACTTTTGAACTAACCCACTCCTGCTCTTGGTTAGTGATCTCACTTCGTTATTGTCCTTTAGCACATTGCTGCTAATGACATCTTCCATAGGCCAACTCCTAGAGCTCTGTGTGCTGCTCCCTACTCCCCTTCAAGCTGGATTGCTTCTCTGAAGTAGGGTTTGCCCGTTCCGATACCGGTATCGAATACCGGTATCGATTGCGGTAACGGTATCGGGTACCGTTAAGGTCCTAAACGGTACCCGATACCTCCGTTACCCGATACCGACATCCAGATGTCGGAATCGGTTACTGGATGTCGGTATCGGTTTCCGATATCGTCATCCGATACCGACATCCGCTAACGGCTAGCGGATGTCAATACTGGATATCGATATCGGAACCGATACCGATACCGACATCTTGTTTTGCAGGACACGTGGCGCGGCGAGAGCGTTCGATCGAAATCGCGCCACGTGGCGCGACGAGAGGCGTTCGATCGAAAAACTCGATTACGGTGACGGTATCTCCCGATCACCGTTATCCGGTACCGTTATCCGTGCGGATCGGTACCGGATCCATCCAGTACCGTGCCGGTTCCCCCCTTTAACCCGATACCGTCATCCAGAACTGGATGACGGTATCGGGTACTGGGTGTCGGTAAGGGGATGACGGTACCGGGAGATACCGGTACCGGATGACGTACCGGATAACGGTAGTCAAACCCTACTCTGAAGTCCTCAAGCCTCAACAGTGATCCACGTGATCTGGCAAGATAGATAGAAAATATACTTGGAGTTGATTTTTTTTTTGGTAAACTCCTCAAACTCGTCTTATCTAACACCAATTCATCAAAGAATTTTGCCCTTACCCTCACATGTAAGTACAACTCACCATGAGTTAACCTAGTGTATGTTGGTGATCTTAACTATCCCTAGTTCCTAAAATAAGCTCATAAAAATCTAGAGATAAACAAAGGATTCAAACTTGATAAATAAGAAACATATAACTGCAAATAATCTAGAATTTAAAGTAAGGTCTAATGAAAACTTTGTGAAGAGTTTGCTTTGACTTTGATCTTTTGCCAATTTCTTTGACTCTCAACATATTTACACTTGAATGTTTTCGACTTTTGGCATATAGGATCTTTTTTTATAATGGTCCTATATGCGTAAATGGCCCTATGGATTGACCTAAATGATGAACTTAAAAATCCATATGAGAGATGATTGTACTACATGAGAGTATGTCATCGATTTGTTATAAGACTTTAGATTATTCTTGTTTCTAAACCTAAACTCAACTTGAAGGCTCAATGTAATCAATCCTAAAGTTAAAATATCATCAAACTAGACCACTCAATAAAAAAATCTTTAAAAAATCATGACAAATTTGACCCTAATTCACTCATGTCATTACCTTGAATAAATTCCCACTAATATGATCCAAAATACTTGACATCATTTTCTAAAAAAGTGAAAATCTATTATAAATGACTAGAAAGCAATTTCAAACAACACCACAAGTTTGATACAAACACCTCCAATCTCAATCGAGAAACATGACGAAAGGATTTCGTCTGGTCGTTGAAAAGACATGATATCGTGTCAAAATAAAGTCAAAACTTACCAATTTAAAGATTAATTCATGAATTTAGGGGTATAATGATAAATAAGGGTCGAATGCACGGAGAATTAGTGAATTTTGAGAGATATCTTTGAAATTCGATCAAATCAGACGACGAATTGAGATTAGAAATTGGGAAAATGATGATATTAAGAAAGATAACTCAATTGTGAATCCACGGAATAAAAAATCAAGTGATTTGGATGAGAATTCGTTGAGTAATCGAAGTTTAAAAATGGGAGAAAATTTGTATTAGGAAAATGGTTAAAACCAAAATTAAAACTAAATTAAACTTAATCTACGATTCAAAATGTAAAATTAACGCTAAATGAAGAAAGATTAAGATGAAAACACACAATCTAACCCAAAGTAGCCTTCAAAATGATCCAATTAATCACCGGATGCATGGCTTTTCACTCCGCGTTTTCGAAGACGAAATTAAAGTTCAAGATGTGATTTCTCCTCAATTTCTTGATCAAATTCCGATTTTAAGCATTCTTTGGAGGCAGAAATGAGTCAAGAACGCAAGGAAATTGATTGGCACTCGAATTGTGGTGTCTAAACAGTTCAATTATCTCGAAAATTCAAGGGCAGTCTTTTCCGTTCGAAGAACAGTTTAATTGAAAGAGAAATTGGGCGTAATCGTTGATCTAACGGATGCCTCGCGATCAACGGTCACGATGAAGCACCTGTTGATCACAGATGGAGGGTTGAGGTGAGTCCACATGTTTAAGTGAAAAGGCGTGTCGCTTTTGATCATCCGTTGGATCTTCATCCAACGATCGTGATGTCTTGAGGGGTCCACCGATCGCAATCAATCTCAGCCGTTATAGTTCGTGAGATCAAAAGTCGCAATGATTTCACTTGATTGAAGCATGTGCGCAATTGTTGATCGGGTGGACCTCGCGTCCACCGCATCTACGCGCGATGCGTCACGTGATTTAATCCAATGATCGATATTATCTGAAATAAGAGGATTAGTCCCACACGGAAGAAATTAAGAGGAAATATCGGGTATATAAGTTGCGACTAATATAAGGGTTAGCTTAAATCCGAAATATGAGATGCTTATATGTACTATAACCCTATATTACGAGTAAATATAAATATGCACATGTCACATCCGTGCCACGCAAGCATTCGCGTGGGTCCACGTGGCTCTGCCACATGGCCTTGCGTGCACGTCGCATCCACGTGGGTCCGCGCGATAAATACCCCATTTTTGCCCTTTTTTTATTGTTTTAAATCAATTAAAAATAAAAAATAAACTTAAATAAATTCAAAAAAATTCGAGAAAATTCCTAAAAATTGTTAAATTCATAACTTTCAAAATACAACTCCAAATTAATTCAAATTTGTTTTGTTGGATCAGAAATTGAATAATCCATCATTATAAAAAGTCAAATTATTAAAATAATAAGAGAATAAATATTAATTAAATTAATACATTCATGTATCTTATAAAATAAATTTATAAAAATACATAAATGTTAATAAAGATCTTTTCTCTTATATTTTTATCATTAAAACATGATTATGATCTTAAATATAATTAGGATTAAAAATCATAATGTTTAATTATGCATACTTATCCATAAATTGATGTATTTTTAGGTCATAACATGAAATAATACAAAATGATAGAAATATACTTAAAATATGATAACATGCATACATTTGGAATAATTAATGCCTTTATTTGCATTAATAATCATGTAAATTCGTGTATAAATAGCATGTTATCAAAACACACCTAAAAATAATTTATAACCAGACATTTAAACTAATATTATCAAGATCATATTATAGTTGTTGAGATTGTGAACCCCACTAGGAGATTTGTGGTTCTCCCTTTTCATGCACATGAGGGTTGTGTGAATTCTTTAATTTTAGTCAGAAAATTATTTTCAATGAACAAAATATTTTTAAATAATTTGTCATTAATTTTTATTCATTTCCTATAGGCGATGATGTTGTTGACTAGCCCTTTTCGTGGCATTATGGATGTCAATTGTTTGACGAGCTTGAACTTCACTAATTGTCTCAAAAAATTAAAGATCTTACTTAAGTTTGAGCACATTACCTATGTCATAGAGGTAGATGGCCATGCTGCTGCAGAGATATCTGAGCTAGTCATTAATAAGGGAATTCTAAGATATCTTTTGAAATTCAATCAAATCGGATGATGCAATGTGGTGAGAAATTAGGGAAATTGATATTTTTGGAAAGAAGACTCATAGGCGAATCCAGGGAATAAAAAATCATGGAATTTGGATCAACATTTGCAGAGAAATCATTGAGTGAATGAGATAGAAATTTCCAAATTTAAAAATCATGAAAAACTGAAATTGAAATTGAAATTGTCTAAAATTACGATTCAAAATTGAAATCTAAAGTTATATGAAGGAAGATTAGAATAAAACTCAATCTCTAACCCAAGATTGCACTCGAATTGATCCAATTACTTTCCAGATCAAAGGCTTTTATTTTCAAATTCGAAAGACGATCGTTGATGTTCAAGAGCCGACATCTTCCTATTCTCTCAATGAAATCTCACTTTCAAGTGCTCTGTGGATGCAGATATCGATCTAGAAGCAATTGGAAGCCAGATATTCAAGGGATTTGGTGTCTAAACAGTTCAATTACTCGAATTACCCAATAATGATTTATAATGTCGAAGAACATCTCAATTTATAGAGCGAATTGGGGGTAACCGTCGGATGAAGCTCTAATGAATCGCATGAGTGCGAATCGTTACGGTTAATTTGTGGTTGTTTGATTGTAGATGAACCGTCGAGATTTCGCCAGGTCACGTGCGTTATAAGTAACGCATCAAATGTTCACCTTTTGATCTTGATCAGACGCTCTAGATGCATTTCGTTGATTTTAATCCCAACCGTTATAACTCCTTAGATCGACGGGTGGGATGAAATCATTTTAAGAAAGATTCACCGAAGAATAGAATTGTGTTGCATACCCCCTACCGTAAGTGAAGATCAATGGTCTTCATTAATCGCGTGAATCGGATGCTCCTCATGCTGCCACGTCACATGCGCACGTTTAAAACAAAACAAAGTCCCACATGACAAAAATCGTGAAAATGCGCGCGTATATAAGATAAGTGCGCATGAGAGAGATAGCGTTATCTTGAAAAGGAAGCTTATCTCTCTCTTCAGACGTGCGCACACATACGCACGTAGATGTGCTCAAATGCTCACACACAACGTGTATACACACGTGTGTGCACCTACATGCTGCCACATGGTGTGTCCATAAGCCACCACATGGTGGCATGCTTTTTCATTTGCTCCATGTCACCTGCCACATAAGCAGATGAGATGAACTTAATTCAAATAAATTGATTTTAAATTTAGAAAAAATCCAAAAAAATCTCTTAAAATTAGAAATTTCATATCTTTTAAAATATAACTCCAAATTAATCTAAATTTGTTTCATTGGATCAAAAATTAAATTATCTATCATTCTAAAAAGTAAAATTTAATAAATAACAAGAGTATAAATTTCTATTTTAAAAATACACTCATTTCATTTAGATTTTAAAACTTATTAAAATATATGAATGTATATAAAATCATTTCTCTCATTATTTAAGCTTAAAAACTAATTATAATCTCAAGTAAAGATGGGTATAACAATATTCTTCTTAATTTATCAGTATTAACCCTAAATTAATACATTTTGATATTATAGAATGATAGATAAACACTCAAAAATATGATAACATGCATTAGAATGGAATGTTTTATGCCTTAATTTGTATTAATAATCATGTAGTTTCATGTTTAATTTGTATGTTATCAATCTACATACCCAATATCTATAAATAAAGCGAGGAAGACAATTTATTAAGAGCTTAATATGCATCTTGGCATGTTTTGCTCTCACCATAATGGCAAAGACAAAATTCTTTGCCATTAACCCATTCTAAAGTAGCGCACGCTTATGTGTGCGCTGACGTATCGTTTTTGTGCGTCGCTAAAACACAAAGACGATGGTAAAAAAAAATTAGAAAACCGAACTCACAAAGATAACATATAATAATCAAGTATTGTGTAAGTATCGGGTCGATCCACAGATAGCATGGTTGACTTTAATCGCAGAGTTGACTTGGTCAAACTTAGGTTTAAAAGGGGTTTTAAATAAGTAAAAAATAAGAAGTAATGAGTGGAAATGATATAAATAAGCTAAATAAGAAGTTTTAAGAATTTAATTCTCGGGTTTGACAGAAAAAAGTCAAAAGTCAAAGTCAAAGAGTTAATTTTGACCAACAGTAAGTGTACTATCAAATCAGAGAACCAAACAGAGTCAGAGGATTACGAAAATTATATATTTGAAAACTAGAGAAAAAATGGAATTTATTGATATATAATTTGTGATTTTTGGATTGGAAATGGATTTACTATGAATTATTAAAAATTAAATATCAAAAAATCCTCGAAATGAACACCTCGAAGGAAATCGTCAAATTGACCAGCAAATGAAATCCAAATCTTAAATTTATATTTCATTGGAAAGCTAAGAACTAGAGGAATATAAAGAGACCAAAATGATCAAATTCTGATTTGTAAATTGAAAGTAATTGACCCCGAAAGTCAACATTTGATTACTGATGACAGATGAGCAATCCTCGGTCAAACGTCAAATTGAAGGGTCAAATGAACTCGGAATTTGATGAATTTGCTATCCACGGAAAGCTGATGAAAATAGGAATCTAAAAAAACTAAAATCAAGTGATTTGGAATTATAATCAGGGAGATATCTTATTTTCAAAATCAGCAATTTTTCGGACTAAAAATTATGAAAAATGAAGAACACTATGAACTACTTTGCAAAATTAAAGATCTAAACATAATAAAAAATACAAATTACCTCTTGATAATCGATCGAACCTCACTACTAACCCTATTGCCGTAAGAATGGGGCCTCAATTCTCATGGATTGAAGCGAATTTGCTCGGATTCTTCCTTGTGGACGTTCGGAATTGAAGGGGAAAATTCGATGAAATCGTGATTATCATGCTTCAATGGATGCGTCTCTACACACTTGGAAGCAGAGGATCACAAGAACTTAAGACGTTCCTCGAAACTCGCTTAATTTCTTCACGAGTCAATCAAAAGTTGAAGAACAAGAAGGGAGAATACACTGGTTTTAAAGAGGAAAATTGGCCCGATTTCGTGGGTCATTGAAGCGGTCGTGGAGGCGATTTGCAGGGGTCGTGGGAGCGGTTCCTTGGGGCGACGTCGTAGCTTCGGGATTGGCCATGAATTGGCCTTAATTTTTCCACGATTTCCGCTTCGTCAAAGCCACGATTTTCGCCACGATCGCGCCACGATCGGGCCACGATCAGGCGTCGATCGTGCTCCAAATTCTCAAGCAAATGTCATCTGACGATTGTGGATTGATTCCGCGATGAATGATGTGCGATCGCGGCTCGATCGGACCGCGATCATGGAGTTCTTCCACGACTTGTCTGCACCGTCCGATGGCGCTTTCGGTAAGGGGACGGTCAGATCGCGATCGTGAGGCCAGTTGATCGCTGCCGTCCGATCTGATCAGGTAAGGCGGGCGGTCCGATCGCGTGATCCGGCTTTGCCACAATCGGCGTCCGTTCGATGAGGATCCAGCGCTCCAGCAGCTTCCACGTGTCAGCATCTGCGGCTTTTAATCATCGTCACTTACTCTGTATTTTCCGCGCGTGTTGTAATCACTGATCACGTGGACTCGGGTCCACGCGATCCACGCCTTGCGTTTGGATCCGACGCGTGCGCTGCGGCCACATCACTTGCAAAATAAAAATTCCGTGGGAACATAGTCCCACACGGAATAAAATGGTGGAATCTGCGATATTAAATATGGGGACGCGGTAACGCATTTGGGTTACCGCCCCAAATAACTAACCAGGGCCCACTAACCCGTGGCCCTCCATCTGCCAACCCACTTGCCACGTGGCGCCCCACAGGGGCGCCACCTACGCCCCGCGTGGGCCAGTCGTGGCTCTGCCACGTGGCCTCAGTGCCACGTCTCATCCACGTGCTGACCCGCGCGCCACGTCAGCTCATCGCCTGGGCCCGCTCACCACGTCATCACCTGGGGTAAGCTCACCCTCTTTTTCTTGATTTAAATAAGGAAAAAACACTTAAAAACTGATTTAAAAATCAAATAAAAAATCAGAAAAAGGCATAAACTTCCTAAATTCATAACTTTAAATATACAACTCCTTTTTAATCCAAATTTTCTCCATTGGATCACAATTTCTTTTCTTTTTAATATCATGTCATTTAAAATATATTTTGAAAGAAGAAATCAAGATGAATTAGAATTTACTTAAATCATTTCTCATTAAACATTCTAAATCATAAATTCATCCTGAAATTATCCTTCCGAACATTTACTAAAGTCAAAAATCATTCAATAACAAAGATTAACTTCTATTAATTTTAAAAAAAGATTAATTATCTATTAAGCATGAAATTATCCCTAATTTATGCATAAATATCAACTTTAGTGAAATGACATGCCAATGGAGAAAATTCTTAAAACGTATGATAACATGCATCATATTCTCATAAAATAAGCATGACTATGAGTTAATTAGGATAAGAATTCAAGTTATAAATGCATGTTATCATGCGCGCGTGTGTGCACGTGTATGTGATTAGTGAGATAAAGCACTCTTTTCAAAGTTTTCGCTATCTCACTAATTACATAGCATATATAAACCCGTCGGTTTCAAAAATTTATGTCATGAGGGAATATTTTTTGTTTGTTTATGCGCAACTGACTTTGCGTCATGTGGAGCGTCCGATTGCGTGATTTAATTGTGATCGTTGATCATCACGTAAGTGAGGGGTGTTTGAAACTGAGATTTCATTGAGAGAATAGGGAGAAATCGATTCTTGAAAAGCAATTATCGTCTTCGAATTCGCGAAATGAAAAGCCTTTGATCTGAAGAGAAATTGGATCAATTCAAACGCTATCTTGGGTTAGAAATCATGTTTTCTTCCTAATCTTTCTTCGTATAACATTAGATTTCATTTTCAAATCGTAGATTTAGTCAATTTTAATTTCAATTTTCTCTCTCTTTGCGATCAGATTTTTTATCTAATTTTTGCTTGTTTATTTCTTCGCGAATATTGATCCAAATTTTATGATTTTTGATTCCATAGATTCGCCTTCAAGTTATCTTTTTACAAATATCAAAATTCCTAATTTCTCATCACATTTCATTGTTCGATTTGATCAAATTTCAAAGAGTTCCTCAAAAATACCTTTAAAATATGTGGATTTGACCCTTATTCACCACTATACTATCTAATTCATGATTATTTCTATAAATTGGTGAGTTTGGAATTATTTTTTTGATGTGTGTCCACGTGTATTCAACGACCTCGCGGATTCGCTTTGTCGCCTGTGAATTGGGTTAAATCAATCCTTAACGAATTAATAAATATGTTGATATAAATAATGAGGACCAATAAATATTATTGGGTAGATAGAGTGATTAACTAGCGAGATATATGGACATAGAGGGTCACACACGTAAGTGAATATAGACATAATAATAACGGCTTTTGTGAAAATTTCACATATCCAAAGTCTACAAATAGGGGAAGAACAACCCTGTGAGCCTAGTGGAGATTCTCCCCTCTCTTCATTTGCTCTTGTTGTGACAAGTTTCCAAGAGGATATCGATCATCCTGAGAGTGTGTGGATACTGCTTGAGGCTGGACGCATAAACGATTATGTAAGTATGGTTTTAATCTATGTTAGATGTTAAGATCATCTCTCATTGGTGTTTCTATGTGTCAAATGTTCGATTAGATAAGTTTTCCGTTGCCTATGATGTTTGAATGAAATTTTGGAGAGCTTGTCAACTTTAGATCCCATCACAAAGAACGATAAGGAAAAGATCAAAGAAGAAGACGAGTGATTTCTTTTGTAAATTTCTTTATAATTTATTTCACATATAATAAAAATAAGAAAAAACATCTTTGTTTTTTATTTGTATCAAAAAAATTCATTTAAAAAGAGCTTTTTATGAAAAGTTATGATTATTTTAGGTTTCAAGGGGTTTCTATCATTTTTTTCTTTTTTTCTTGTTTTTTAAGAATTTTTCTAAACTGTCCTAAATTTTGTAACATTCTTTTTTATTTTTTAGTTATTTTTTAAGATTTTGAAAACCAAAAATTGAATTTATTAGCACACTTTGACTTGGCATCACATGACGCCCAATCAACGCTTATGGGACATTGATAAGGGGATTATTAGTTCCTTTAATTAATTTTTTTGTAAATGCTTAATGGGCCAATTCTTTTAAACTAGAAAAGTATTTTATTTTTATCCAATTTGGGACTAAATTTTTTGTGTGATACAGAGTAGCTTGCAGAGCATTGGATAGTGGAACATTAAATCGATGCCTCAAATCTTTGCATGACGAATAACACACTAACACATGGCACAAATTGGTGAATCCCGCACTTGATAAATGACGATTCGACAACTGAGATCATACTCATTGTATCTCTCTTCCCATGACAAATGACGACGATACATGTGGTGAAATCTGGTGGCTTTTGACCTTGATCACGATTAAATTTGACTGTTATGATCAAATCAAATAATTTTTAAGGAAAAATCAATGATAATAAATGCTCCAAATTTAAATCATGATATCTCATGATCTCGATGGAGTTAGAGGCTGAAACCTTGTGGGCGTGATCGATTCCATGTTCGTGTCTGCACAGTGGCTGATTTAAATTTCAAGGCAAAAAGATTGGGGTTTTTAACACTTCATATGTACTTATTCCATTGGCTAGCTAGGAGGAAAAAGGACATTGATCAATTGTTCTTCATGTATGGAACATCATTTCTTGTGAGTTTCTTCTCTTTCTATTTATTCCTTCTATTGGATGCAAGATGCTAAGATCAAGTGAAATGTTTGGGCTCTCCAAGGAGTGATTGAACAAAGAGGATCGCTAGAGTGAGTTTTGATCGCAAATCTTTGGATTAGCTGCTATTATTTTTTACCTTATCATTAGCTGCTATCATTTGCTATTATTTTTTACCTTATCCACAATTTTTATATTTTTAACCCTAAATCACCATCCCATTGCCTAATCAAGATTTTTTCAGTATATCTTCATGTCTCATTGATCATTTTCACTTTCTTAATCTAAAAATACCCAAAAAATATTCCTTAATTTCAATCTTTTAACTGTCCTCCCTATGGATTCGACCTCGACTCACTAATATTTTAAATTTTAAGATCAAATTCAAAGAGTTGAATATAATTTTTGATACATGAACTTGGCCGTGATTTTACGCTTATCACCTCAC
This sequence comes from Lemna minuta, assembly GCA_024174645.1. NCBI lineage: Eukaryota > Viridiplantae > Streptophyta > Magnoliopsida > Alismatales > Araceae > Lemna > Lemna minuta. Next base: position 14,531,104 of record CM044104.1, on the reverse strand, counting down.
CTCAAAAATCTTTCAATGACTGTGATTTTGATGCAGAAGCCTTTTCCATGGTTCAGGGATCTAATCTTATGTCATGAACATCTTTCGACCTATGTCAACAATGTCTAAATAATACTTTAAAAAATCATGGTTGATGAACCCAATTTTGGTGTCTTTTTAGTCATATTTGGAATAAATTTCATGCAAAAATATTTATATTTCCTCACTTAATGCATTGATTAAGGGTCATATTTTGAGGGAGCCCATGTAATGAGATTAGAGTTTTTTGAGAGAGAATATATACTTTTATTGGGAAGATAGATGAAATGAAATTATGGAGAAATGTGAGCCATTGATATGATGAATATGATATGGGTTTCTATATATATATATATATATATATATATATATTTAGATCTAATAAAGATAAGGAACGATGAGAACGAGATGAGAATGCGAATGATGGAATGGAAATATGAGAAATATGGAAATGATTTTGTGAGAGGATGATAAGCGATAGATTGATATAAAGTTTTCTTTGTGATGAAATGATGATAAAACTAAAATAGGAAAAGGAAATAGGTTTAAAATTATCCATTGAGGGAATTACAAGAAAAGCGCAAATCCAAATCCTAACATGAAAACCCATTTTTATGCTAATCCTAAGACAAGTAATGTCGGACTCAATTCATCCTTGTTCCTCTTCTTGATCTTGTCTCCATGACAAGCTTTAACATGACAACCCAATGCAAAGCTTGGGTTTAAGCCTCTTCTATTCCTTCAAGTAGCTTGTGATGGATATTATGAGGCCTATAAGCTAATCACACTTCCATGTATCTAGTTTTATGTTCATTGAAATAAAATTTATTTATTGTATTTCCCATGTGATGTTTGCAATGAAGTTCATGAGCATGTACAAGGACTAAGTGAATTCTAATGAGATTATAATACAGTGATCACTGGTCCTTAAATATATGTTATAAACATTCCTATTCGTGCAATATTTGAGAAGGACATCAAATTATCCACAAAGAATAACACTATCTAATCCAAACTCATATGATAAGTATGGTTGGTCCTAGAGCCATCGGTGTGGAGACACTAAGGATAGATAGTAGGGTCTCTTTGGAGAAAGAATTCACTGAATTGATACATATGAGTCCCTGAATAGTAATTATACCTAAGTGTCAATCAGGTTGATTCATGTCATGGTTGTGTGTGTGGTCCTTTGACTTGAGACGCCAAAGACATCATGCGGATGTATGATCGTGTTTTGATTATAACTTACAAATCCCAAGCCAAATGATATCTAAAATGTCATATGTTGGATACAACATGAAGCCCACGAAGATGATTGTATGATCAAGATGGGATCATCCGCCCTCGGTATTTGAGGAGATTTGACTCAATGAATAAGATGCAATGAAATCCTTGGCCAAACTAGTGGAAATATTTCTCCTTATTCTTTCGCCGAAATCTTGATTTCAAGCACTCCCATGAATGCGGCAATGAGTCTAGAAGAAAAAGAAATTAAGAGATTGAAGGATTGAGATGTCTAAGAAGTTTGATAGCTCGAAACATCCAAGAATACATTTCTCGTCGAAGAGAGCGAATTTATAATGTTTTGTAATTGGGCGTGACCGTCGAATCTTCTCCTTGATGAGATCAACGAGTCACAATGGAATCTGAAGAGGCGAATCTTTATGGTTAAATCGCGACCATTAGATTTTCATCGGAGTGTCAGGATCTCGCCACATGATCGCATGAAGCGAGCGTCGCGAGATCTCGTCCATCCGATTGTGAATCGATGTTTCAGATTCTCATATGGCTCTTCAAATCTTGGTCATTATAATTCCTCAGATACATTGTTAGGATTGATCCGTTTAATAAAATGAATTTTCGTCCACTCACATGCTGCCACGTACCCCCTCACTTTTGTGAAAATGAGGGGTTGAGATTATATCGCATTATTTCACGTCGATCGAACGATTTTGAGCATGCCACGTCACCTATGTAAAATAAACAATAAGATAGTCCCACATGACAAAAACTTAATATAATCAGACAAGTATATGAACAAAGTGTATACAATGGGTTAGCGAAAATCCTTAATGGATGCTTAACCCACTAATTACATGCGCGCTCACACGCGCACAAACATGCACACATGTGTGTCACATGGCGTGTACATACATCGCCACGTGGTGACACGTAATCGCTCTCGCCACATCAATGAGCGATATAAAAATGATTTTTTTAATTTTAAAAAGTCCAAATAAATCAAAAATAAATTCAGAAAAATTCTAGAAAAATCTTTAAAAATTAGAAATTTTATAACTTTCAAGATATAACTCCAAATTAATCCAATTTTTTTTATAAGAAATGAAATAATCTATCATTTTAAAAAGTCAAATTTATTAAATAACCAGAGTGTAAATTTTTATTTTAAAAAAACAGTCATTCCTCTTAGAAAATAAAACTTAGAAAAATATATGAGTGCATAAATAGTATTTTATTTTATTATTTAACATCAAAACATAATTATAATCTCAAATATAGATGAGAATAATATACTCTGAAATATTTTATTTAATTATGCATAATTATCCCTAAAATAATGCATTTTGAGATTATAACTTTAAAATTTATGAAGTGATATATATGAACTCAAAGTAAGATTACATGCATAAGAGTGGAATGTTTTATGCCTAAATTTATATTAATAATCACATAATTACATGTATAAATTGCATGTTATCAATCACCAAACAAGAGGACTAAGAGTCATTACATCATGAACTTTTAGACCTAACCTCCAAGGTGTCATCATCATCTTCTTTTTGTAAGGCACATATGGAAGATTACCTATCATTCTAAGTTATATTGCATTTCGACCATTACTCTAGCTAATCCATCCCAACAATCAAGGGCATATCTAAAAATTTACTTAAAAGACTAAGTTTCATGTTATCTTTTTCATGGATTGCCATAGGAAGACACAAATGAATTTTTCCCATGGTGAAGAATTCAAGAATATCCTTGTAGACATTACTAAGATGAGGTTATCATCTTGTAACTCTCAAAGATAGAGCCAATATTTTTTTATGAGCTTGGTTGTATTCACCTTGGGAGGAAAGGGAGAATTTCTTTGGATGAGAAGAACACAATTAATAAGAATACTAATAATTCACACAAGGTTTAGGAGATATTTTCTGTGAGGTATGGGAGAAATCTAGGGATTGACTAGGTAGTGTCCACATCTTGGGATCCAAAACAATAATTTTTAATAAGATTTTATGAAGAATGATATTTCTAAAATTTCGCAAATGGAGGCATTCTCATTTTTGTCCAAACTTTTATGCAAGATCATTATATTTCTCTTGGGATGTATGAAGACAGGAGCCCCTCATACATCCTCACAAAATAGTGTCTCCAAATGCGCAATTATAGAGTGTTAATTTACTTGACTCACTCTCTCTTAGTGGAGACTGACAAATCATTTTCGTGTGGTCATTGAATGCACACAAAATCAAGTCAAAATAATTACCAAACTCACCAATTTATCAAATAATCACGAATTAAGGAGTATACTAGTGAATAAGGGTCGATTTCACGGAGAATTACGGTAATTTCAGATGATCTTTTAAAATTCAATCAAATCAGACGATGAATCATGGTGAGAAATCAGGGAAATTTAATATATTTGGAAAGAAGACTTGAAAACAAATCCACAGAATCAAAAATCAATAAATTTGGATCAAGATTACCGTAGAAATCATCAAGTGAATCTCTCTGACAAACAGAAATTGAAATCTAAAGCTATACGAAGGAAGATTTGGATGAAATACGATCTCTAACCCAAGATTGCACTCGAAATTGATCCAATTATTCACTCGGATCAAAGGCTTTTCATTCTCAAATTTGAAAAATGATCATTGATGTTCAAGAGCCCATTTCTTCTTATTCTCTCAACGAAATCTCACTTTCAAGCACTACGTGGATGCGGAAATTGATCTAGAAGCGATTGGAAGCAAGAGATTCAAGGGATTTGGTGTCTAAAAAGTTTGATTACTCAAATTTCCCTAGAATGCCTTATGATGTCGAAGAACATCTCTATTTATAGGGTGAATTGGGAATAGCCGTCAGATGAAGCATTTAATCCTTGATCAACAGCTTTAATGAAACATAGGATTGTGAATCGTTACGGTTATGTCATGGACGTTGGATCTCAAATAGACTGCCAAGATGAAGCCACGGCGCGCACGTTATATGTAACACATCAAACGATCATTGTTTGATCTTAATCTGACGCTCCAGATACGTTTCATTAGTTTTCGTCTCATTCGTTATAACTCCTTACATCGACGGCTAAGATTAAATCGTTTCAAAATGAGTCGCCGACGAATGGAATTGCGCCTTTAAGTGACGATTGACAACACGAGACTGTGAGGTCGTCGATTTCACACGGTCTCGTGTCAAAAATAAAGCCTAATTTACCAATTTAAGGAATTAATAACCAATTGAGTCGCATAATCGTAAATAAGGGTCGAATCCACAGGGAATTAAGGTATTTTCGAGATATCTTTTGGAAATTGATCAAATTGGACGATGAATTGAGGTGAAAAATTAGGGAAAATGGTAGATTTAGAAAGATAACTCAAAGATCTATCAACAAAATCAAAAATCGCTCGATTTGGATTAGTAATCGCGGAGAAATCAAAGAGTGAAGTGAGATGAAATTTTTGGAATCGCGAAGAACACAAATTAAAATTGAAAACGAAGTTGAGCTAAATTAAGATCCTAAACTAAAACTTAGTGATACATGATGATAGATTAGAGGGAAAATAAGTTTTCTAACCCGAGATAACGATCGAATCGATCCAATTGATCGCCGGATCGACGGCTATTCATTCCGCGAATTCAAACGTGAACATCGGTGTTCAAGAGACAAATTCTCCATGATCGATCGATGAAATCTCACTTTTAATCACTCCGTGGACGCGGAATCGAGTCTAGAAGCCATTACAAGTGAGAGATTCAAGAAAGGAAGGGTTTAGATGGGTCGATTGAGCGAATTCCTTCAAGAATATCTTACAATTTCGAAGAACAATTCATTTTATAAGCAAATTGGGCGTAACCGTCCGATCGGTGCATTTCGATCTCCATCAACGGTCCAGATGAAGTCGTAACGGCAGAACCGTTACGATAAAAGTTCGGCCTTCCGATCTTGAATGGACGCTCCAGATTTGATCTCACGATATGCGTCATAAAACGCATCAAAACGGCGCACGTTGGATCGCGATCTAACGCTTCTGATGCGTTTGATCGCGTGAAATCGTGGCCGTCATAACTCTTCTTAAAAGGGCACGTGCGCGATGATTGATCGGTGGTCCATGTCCACGAGATCGGCTCGCGGATTTTCTGCGCTCCGCCCGATCAACGCTCCTCCGTCAACCAAGTCGCCTGAGATGAAGATAACTGTGTGGGACTTAATCCCACACGGAAAAAATCAGTGAAACGCGTCGGGTTTATAAGACCCGACGGATTAGTAAGGCTGACTTTACTATATATATTATATCTATATAAATATAAATAAATAAACGCCGCGTAGGCGCCGCGTGGGCCCGTGTGGCGCTGCCACGTGGCCCTGAGTGCCACGTCGCATCCACGTGGGACTCGCGCGAAATATGAACCCCTTTTTGCCCTTTTATTAAATCATTTTAATCATTTAAAAATCGAAATAAATTTAGAAAAATCCGGAAAAATCCCTAAAAACTGTAAAATTCATAACTTTCAAAATACAACTCCAAATTAATCCAAATTTCTTTCATTTGATCTGAAATTTAATTATCTATCATTCTAAAGAGTCAAATTATTTAAATAACAAGAGATTTAATTCTTATTTCAAAAATATATTCATTTCTTTAAGATTTTAACTTTAGAAAATTAAATGAATGTTCATAAAAAATGATTTCCCTCATTATTTAACTTTAAAAACCACTTATAATCTCAAGTAAAGATAGGTTATAAAATCTTTAATCTTTAATTTATCATAATTAACCCTGAATTAACGTATTTTGATATTATAACATAAAATTGCATAGAATGATAGAAATGCACTCAAAGTATGATAACATGCACATAAATGGAATGTTTTATGCCTTACTTTTGCATTAATAATCATGTTTTATCATGTTAAGATTGCATATTATCAACGATCGACAATCGTGATTTAATTGCACGATCAAAACGCTCTATGTGCTACAACGCCACCTGTGGGAAAATAAAATTGAATTTAAATCAAATAAATAAATTTTAAATTCAGAAAAATTTAGAAAAAAATCCTTAAAAATTAGAAAATTTATATATTTTAAAATTTAACTCCAAATTGATCCAAATTTATTTCATTGGATCAGAAATTAAATTATCGATCATTCTAAAAAGTCAAAATTAATAAATTATCTATATTAATATAATATATTTCTATTTCAAAAATACACTCATTTCTTTTAGATTTGAAAACTTAAAAAACATATGTGTATATAAAATAATTTCTCTCATTATTTAACCTTAAAAACTAATTATAATCTCAAGTAAATACGGGTATATAAAATATTCTCCTAATTTATCATAATTAACCCTAAATTAATGTATTTTGACATTATAATGACTTTTTTATAGAGTGATAGATAAACACTCAAAAATATGATAACATGCATTAGAATGGAATGTTTTATGCCATAATTTGCATTAATAATAATGTATTTTTCATGTTTAGTTAGCATGTTATCAAGAGACGAGGTACCCCCATTTTCTTTGGGCTAATGATGCCCTCACATTCTACCACTTATTTAATTGATTACCCTCTTATATCTTAGGTAGAAAAGTTCCTCTTGGTCATATCCACCCAATCACTAACCTTTTTTATTTTCCACCTCATGTATTTGGATGTATTTCCTTCATTGAAGACCACTCAACACAATTTCTTTGAGCCTCATGTTTGATAGCATACCTTAAAAGTGTCAAAATATGGTGACTTATTTATTAGCAACATAGACATCTTATAGTTGAGATCTATCCAGACTAACATACAATATGCAAGTAACAAAGGTAATAGGAAGCCTATCTTTCGTTATTTTGGTTATTTGGGGCACCCTAGATACATGATGTAGAAATAAGAAAAATTGTCTTTCTTGTTTAGGCATTGACATAGAGTATGAAGATATGGCTGGTATAACTAGTGAGATGATAAGGATTTGGTCTCTCCTTGAATATATGGAAATTCCCATCAGCTCACCCATGCCTATGTATTGCAGAGATAGGATGACATCATTATTACAAGCAATCCCACTTCACGTGAGTGATGAAACGAAACCACAAGGTCGTTGAAGACACACGGTCAAGAGTCAAAATTAATACCAAACTCACCAATTTTAGGAAATAAAGACGAATTAAAGGGTATAGTGGTGAAAAAGGGTCGAATCCATAGGGAATTAGGGTAATTTCTGATGATCTCTTCGAATTTGATCAAATCGGATGATGAAATGTGAATAGAAATTAGGCAATTTGATATTTTTGGAAAGAAAACTCAAAGACGAATCCACAAAATCAAAAATCACTGAATTTGGATCTGATTTCACAGAGAAATCATTGATTGAACATGAGAGAAATTTCTAAAAAATAAAATCGTGAAAACCAAAATTGAAATTGAAATTAACTCAAATTATGATTTGAAAATGAAATCTAAAGCTATACGAAGATAGATTAGGATGAAACACAATCCCTAACCCAAGATTGCGCTCGAATTGCTCCAATTATTCGCCGAATTCGAGGCTATTCATCAAAATTCAGAAAACGCAATCGTTGATGTTTGAAGTGTCGATTTCTTCCTCGTCTCTCAATGAAATTACACTCTCAAGCACTCTATGGACGCGGAAATGAGTCTAGAAGTGATTGGAAGCAAGAGATTCAAGGGATTTGGTGTCTAAACAGTTTCGATTAACTCGAATTGCCTTGGAATGCTTTACAATGTCAAAGAACATCTCAATTTATAGGGCAAATTGGGCGTAATCGTCCGATCGGCATTTAATCTTCGATCAACGGTTCTGATAAAACGCTAAGATGTGAATCATTATGATTAAGTCGTGGTCGTTGGATCGAAGATGGACCGCCAAGATGATGCCACTTCGCGTGCGTTACAAATAATGCATCAAACGCCCGCCGTTGGATCTTGATCAGACGCTTAGATGCATTTTTTGTCAGTTTTAATCTCAGCCACTATAACTCCTTTGATCAACAGCTGAGATTAAATTGTTTTAAAAATGATTCGCCGACAAATCAGAATGTGCAACGTAACCCCCCCCATAAGTGACGATCAACACTCACGATTCTTCACGCGATCTGACGCTCCACGTGCTGCCACGTCACCCCCCGCCTTTGATCGTCGATCGTGATTGATCGGACGCTCCAGATTGTGCCACGTCACCTGCGTGCTTATAAAAATCTGAAAAATTAATTTTTAATTCTGAAAAATCCTGAAAAATTCATTAAAATTCAGAAAAAATCTGAAAAAAATCCCTAAAAATTAGAAAATTTCATAAATTTCAAAATATAACTCCAAATTAATCAAAATTTATTTCATTTGATCAAAAATTAAATTATCTATCATTCTAAAAATTCAAATTTAATAAATAACAAGAGATTTAATTTCTATTTCAAAAATATACTCATTTCTTTAAGATTTTAAAACTTAGAAAATTATATGAGTGTATATAAAATGATTTCTCTCATTATTTAACATTAAAAACTAATTATAATCTCAAGAAAAGATGGGTTATGAAATTATTTATCTTTAATTCATCATAATTAACCCTAAATTAATGTATTTTGAGATTATAATGCCTTTTTCATAGAATGATAGATAAACACTTATAAATATGATAACATGCATAGGAATGGAATCTCTTTAGGCCTTAATATGCATAAATAATCATTTATTATCATGTCTAATTAGCATGTTATCAGTGAGCACACCACACATATCTAGGTGAATTGTTATTATATACATAAGAAGGTCCTCAAAGACCTTATATCAACTCTTCATATCATTAGAGCACCTTGTGTATATCTTTACCAAGGGCTTGAGAGGCACTGATAACATGCAATCTTAACATGATAATACACGATTACTAATGCAAAATAAGGCATAAAACATTCCATTTGTATGCATGTTATCTTACTTTGAGTGCATTTTTATCATTTCATGCAATTTTAAGTTATAATCTCAAAATGCAATAAATTAGGGATAATTATGCATAATTAAGAATATATGTTAGAATAGATTATTCCCATCTAAATTTGAGATTATAATTAGGTTTTTAATGATAAATAATAAGAGAAAATGTTTATATACACTCATTTATTTTCCTAAAGTTTTATTTTTCAAGAAGAAATGAGTGTATTTTTAAAATAATAATGTATTCTCTTGTTATTTAAATATTTTGAATTTTTATAATGATAAATAATAAAATTTCTGATCTAATGAAAGAAATTTAGATTAATTTGGAGTTGTTTAAAAATTTTCTAATTTTTAGGGATTTTTTTAGAATTTTTCTGAATTTTTAATACATTTCTAAGGATTTTCCGAAATTAAAAATTGATTTTTCTAATTAAAAATTGAGTTTTCAAATATTTTATAACGCGCAAGTGATGTGGCGCGATCGAAGCCGTCTAATCAGATCGTTATCAACAATCGCGATGAGGAGGCGACGTGGCATCGTGAGGAGCGTCGGATCGCACGTGATCCTTATCAACCTTTGATCTTCACTTACTCGATAGGAACACGTGGTGAAATCAAGGTTCACCGGATCATCTTAATCTCGACCGTTGATCGCAAGAGTTATAACAGTCGAGATTAAAACGCTCGAAAACGCATCTGAGGCGTCGAATCGCGATCCAACCGATGCTTTTCAAAGCATTTTATAACGCGCGATCATGTGGCTTCATCTGAGTGCTCCATCTGCGATCCAATGGATGGGACTTAACGGTAACGATTCACATTAAAGCGATCAATCAGAGCCGTTGATTGTTGATGAAACGCCCGATCAGACGGTTACGCCCAAAATCACTATAAATTGATATGCTCTTCGACATTTTGATGTATTCTTGGATGATTTTTCGCTCAATTGATTTATCTATACACATCTATCCTTGAATCTCTCGCTTCTAATCGCTTCTAGACCCATTTCCACGTCCATGGAGTGATTAAAAGTGAGATTTCGTTGATTGATTAAGGAGAATTTGTCTCTTGAACACTGACGATCATTTTCGAAATCGCGGAATGAAAAGCCTTAAATCCGGCGATTAATTGGATCATTTTGATTGCTATCTCAGGTTAGAATACGTGTTTTCCCTCTAATCTCACGTCATGTATCATCAATTTGTAATTTAGGATCGTAATTTAGTTTAATTTCATCTTTAATTTTGGTAATTTAATTTCTAGAAAATTTCTCTCCTCTACGCTCTTTGATTTCTCCGCGAACACTAATCCAAATCGAGTGATTTTTTATTCTGTGGATTCGTCTTTGAGTTATCTTTCTAAATCTACCATTTTCCCTAATTTCTCACCTCAATTCATCGTTCGATTTGATCAAATTCTAAAAGATGTCTCAAAAATTCCCTTATTTCTCCGTGGATTCGACCCTTATTTACCATTATACTCCCTCAATTCGTAATTAAATCATTAAATTGGTAAATTTGGTTTTATTGTTGACACAAATCGGTGTGCAATTAATGACCGCATTGATTCATTCCGAGCAGGCACCACCTATGACACTTTGTATCAAGGGGTTGCATGTTTGACTCCAACTTGAAAGGGAACACTAGTGCACGTATTCCTGCCCTATGACATTACTGTAATTACTCTTCTCCTTCCTCGATAAAAGGTTTCGAGGTCTTCCTTTGTTTCCTCAAACTCTCCTTTTCTATTGAATTTCAAAAATCTTCAATATGAGCTAAAAAAATTCCATCTAAATATCAACAAAGAATTTTCTAAATTCTTACAATGGAATGTATCAATGTTGACCAGAAATGAGGTAGCAACGAGAGTGGTGAACAAGAATGCTTAAAATCTTCTGTTTTAATATCATGTTTATAATGCAGCTAGATATACTTAGTATATCAAGACGCAATAGAACATCCCTTATTGGATGCAAATAGAAATAAGGTAGAATAATGCAATAGATACCTTTTACCTTACTCATCCTCCTTTGTTATTTGTGGATGATAATAATTTTGAGCAAATCACTCTGACCTGTTTGAGTTGTGTTTCATTCTCCCTAAGAAAATTCAATTGATGTCAAAAGCTTATGATAGCCAAACTCTACAGTTTTCCTAAAATTTAACAATTTGAGATTGTACACCAAAATCTCTCAATCTCCCATATCTCCATCCATGTTTGAAACGTATGCCAATGGGCATTATTTTTCTAAGTTTTTTGCACCAAACCCAAAGCATAAAGATCTTCCCTCATAAAAAAGCCACGATGAATGGTGATATCGTGTTATGATGCTGTGGCATTTTCTTGATAAGTATAGTTTGGGACAATCTCTAATTTATTTGTGGATTTTTTTTAAAGACATAATGTTTTCTTTGAAGATAGTTATTTTTTTCATATTCTACTTAAAATTTTTGATATTCTCACCTGGAAGTATTTTTTTGATATAGTGTTTCAATTTTTATATCTATTCATCTACAAGATTTTTTGGAATGGAATATAGCACTTCATATGTACTGATTTATACGATATACCCATAGTTATAAAAACTATAAAATATTAAAGACAGTTCACATAATGTCTAAATGCAAATAATATAATGTAACTATATAGAATTTTTTTTAATTTTACTAATGCACACATTAATTTTCAATAGTTAGCAAGGTTTCCTTTAAGAAATTTCCTTTTTGGCTACCAAGAAGACTAGGGCTTTCTTGTCTCTAATTGGCCTTAGGGTTTTATTGACCCGGCCCGTCTTTCCTAATGAAAAACCTTAATGAAGAAGTGAACAAAGACCACACTCACTCTAAATTTGAGATTTTACAGGGGAATCACAATTCATGTTTTAAAAAAATTTACTATAGCTAACCTGAATTGTAGCACAATATATCCTGAATTGTGGAAAGTATTTGGACAAAATCTCCAAATAATTTTCTCCAAATAATTTTCAATTATTTTCAGTGTGCGGATATAAAGAAATGTTTTCCATAGAAATGTCAACCAATGTTTTTTTAAAGTCATTGTACTGGGGAAGGTGTTGGTGTTCATCAGACATGGGGTTGCAGGGAGAGAGGGAAGAATTAGACTGAGATTATCTTATTAAAAGCATTTTGCATTGGATTCTGCCTCAAGAAAATTCAATTAAATCCAAAAGCTTGTGACTTTACAACTGTCCCAAAAAAACAGAAATTTCAGAATAAATACCAATAATCTCTGAATCTCCCACGTCTCCATCTAAGTTTGAAAAGTAGATCATGGGCATTTTATTTTTCTGAGGTTTCTCCGCCAACTCCAAAAAATCAGATCTTTTTTCTAGCAAGAAAAAGTCATGGAGCATTTCCCTTGCCAGAAAGAATTGCACTCTCTTTCATTTCCTTTAATTTATTTGATGTTTCACAAGGGAGGAAAGGTGCGTGACGCAGCATCTTCCTTGGAGGGAGGATAGCCGTACGAGTGTGTGGCGAGGACCCATATTATCCTTCCCGTCGTCGTCCTCCCCCCTCGGCCACCCGCTCGTCTCTGGCCGCAATCAGATGACTGAATGATAGTATCCATCTCTCTCTCCTCTTCGACCACCGAGCGCTAGGTACGGAGGAGAAACAAGTTGGTGGTCGTCCAACTTCTTATCTTCCACGTCGGACCTACGTGGACCCACTTCACCCTCCTCGTGGGCGGCGATGCGCGGTCCTTTAAATCTCCGCCCTCGCTCACCTTCCTCCGGAAGTATCTAATCCTCTCACTCTCCGGAGCAAACTTTGGCTGGTTGGCGAAGGAGGAGGCTGACCTCGGAGTTCTACGATACTCAGGTCTATCTCTCTCTCTCTCACTCACTCACTCACTCACTCTCACTCGCTCTGTCTATCTCTCATGGAAATCCTTCTCTTGCCTGAGATAAGCAGCGATAACGAGTCCTATGTGTTTGTAAGAAAAAAGGGTAGTAGGAGGATATCATTTATTTCCCAAAATTTTCGTTATTTCCAGCTATGGCATTGCTCTCTCTATCCATCTCTCTATCTGTATCTTTCCCCTCATCTTCTGGAGTTCTACTCCGGTGGAAATCCTTCTCTTGCCTGAGATAACCTGTCAAGAAAAATTTGAGCGATAATTGGGAGTCATATCTATTTCTAAATATATTGAGAAAAAGACTTGTAAAAGAATAACATTTATTTCCTCCGATTTTTGGTTCTCGCCAATTTCGGCCTCTCTCTCTCTCTCTGTCTATCTATCTATCTCTCTTTCTATCTATCCATCTATCTATCTCTCGCTCGAAAGATAAGTATGTATGCGTATGAATACCTGAGTGATTTTAGCGAGTCATATCTATACCTCAACAGATAAAGACAAATACTGTAGGGTAGCAGGATATCATCTACTTCCCTCCATTTTTGTATTTTCCTCCTCTCTCTCTCTCTCTCTCTCTCTCTACACAAACAATTTTTCTTCCGAACCTGTTCGGATTACCCTACTTTCTTCTACTGTATTCACGGGCTTAGGGTTTTGGCTGTTCTTATGTTTTTTTTTATTACGATGAAGGAGAAAGATGGATTACGTGTACGGACCGGGGAGGAATCAGCTCTTTGTCCCGGGGCCCGTGAACATCCCGGAGCCCGTGCTGAGGGCCATGAACAGGAACAACGAGGACTACCGTTCACCGGCTGTGCCCGCGTTGACCAAGACTCTTCTCGAGGATGTTAAGAAGATCTTCAAGACGACGACTGGGACGCCTTTTATCTTTCCCACAACGGGTACTTGCTCTTCCACTGAATTTTCATTCTCTCTCTCTCTCTCTCTCTCTCTCTCTCTCTTCCCCCACTGTCTTTCAGTCACTCTCTCTATCCTCCTCTCTCAGTGAGTCGCTATTTCTCTCTTCCACCCCTCTCAGTCACTCACTCTCCCAGTATCTCTATCACCCTCTCTAAGTTACTCTCCATTTCTCCTCCCCCCACCCCAGTCTTTGACTTTCTCTCTCTATCTATCCGTCCCTCTTTCTCTCTGTTCTCACATTCTAGAAAGATCCATTCCCAACTTGCACGGTGGGCTCGTTCACACTTAGACAAGAATTTCAATGCACTGTGTTCGCTCTAATCAAGTCCAGATGCCCTCTTTCTATCTCTCTCTCATCCATCTGTTTAACCCATCAATTCGACATTTTCTTTATCCATATCTCTCCCTGTTCAAATGCAGGAACCGGGGCGTGGGAGAGCGCGCTCACAAACACTCTCTCACCCGGCGACCGGATCGTCAGCTTCGTCATCGGGCAGTTTAGTCTCCTCTGGATTGACCAGCAGCAGCGTCTCAAGTTCAATGTCGACGTGGTGGAGAGCGACTGGGGCCAGGGTGCCAACCTTGACGTTCTAGCCGAGAAGCTAGCCCAAGATCACGCTCACACCATCAAAGCCATTTGCATCGTCCACAACGAGACCGCAACGGGAGTCACCAACAACTTAGCCACTGTTAGGAAGCTTCTCGGTGAGCTTGAAACTATCTTCTACTCGTCGATCCATTCCCGCCGTATACTTAATTCATCTTTCTGTTTGTTTTCTGTCTGTCTGTCTTTTTATTTATTATCCATGGTAAATCTATCTATTCATTTATCGTTCATCTTTCAATTTATCAATATCAACAAACTATTGATACGATCTATGTATTTATCTATCTCATTTGCTTCTTTCTCTGTCTATCTATCAATTTACCCATCTCTCTCTCTACCTATCCATCTATCTACCTACCTATTTATCTCTCTATCTCCTCATCTCCCTATCGACCTTTCTACCTAGTTATCTATCAGTCAGTCTACTCATCTATCCGTCTTTCTATCTAGCTATCTGTCTACCTATTTATCTATCCATCCATCAATCTATCCATATGTCCATCTATTTTTCAACCCAGCTGTCTATCTATATATCCATGCATCTATCTACCCATCTGTCTATCCATCTATCTATCCATGCATCTATCTACCCATCTGTCTATCCATCTATCTATCCATGCATCTGTCTACCCATCTGTCTTTCCATCTATCCATACATCCATTTACTCATCTGTCTATCCATCTATCCATACATCTATCTACCCATCTGTCTATCCATCTATCCATACATCTATCTACCATCTGTTCTACCAACTTTTATAGCAGTCTATCTCATCCAGTTCAAACATATTTTTATATGCTAGCAACCTATCCATCGATCCATTCTGGCATCTATCTATTTTTGCTGATTCGGTTGATCAATCCTCCGCAGACGAGTACAGCCACCCGGCACTTCTGCTCGTAGACGGGGTATCATCAATCTGCGCAATTGACTTCCGGATGGACGAGTGGGGGTGTCGACGTGGCGTTGACCGGATCTCAGAAGGCTCTCTCACTCCCCACCGGACTGGGCATAGTCTGCGCTAGCCCTAAAGCCCTAGAAGCCGCCAAAACAGCGAAATCCTTGCGCGTCTTCTTCGACTGGAACGACTACCTAAAGTTCTACAAGCTCGGCACTTATTGGCCGTACACTCCCTCCATTCAGCTCCTCTACGGCCTTCGCGCAGCTCTTGATCTCATCTTCGAGGAGGGCATCGATAACGTAATCCGCAGGCACAACCGCCTCGGCACCGCCACCAGGTCGGCAAACTAGCCTGAATTTTGAAGTTCTAGGGCTTGATGAAGGTTGCATTTGGTTTGTCTTTGAGGAGCAGGCTCGCCGTGGAAGCGTGGGGGCTGAAGAATTGCACCCAGAAGGAGGAGTGGTTCAGCGATACGGTCACCGCGGTGTTAGTGCCGAGCTATATCGATAGTGCCGAGATCGTGAGGAGGGCGTGGAAGCGCTACAATCTGAGCTTGGGATTGGGGCTCAACAAGATCGCCGGAAAGGTGTTTAGAATAGGCCATCTCGGTAATCTCAACGAGGTACGTTTACTCCTCTCTCTCTCTCTCTCTCTCTCTCTATCTATCTCTATCTATCCCTACATCTATGTATCCATCTCTCCATCCATCCGACTACCCGTCTCTCTCCCCTATCTAAGTGGAACTTTCGCAGGTGCAACTTCTGGGCTGTCTGAGCGGAGTGGAGATGGTGCTGAGGGACGTGGGTTACCCAGTGAAGCTTGGCAGTGGAGTGGGGGCGGCATCCGCGTATCTCCTCAACAACACTCCTCTGATTCCGTCCAGAATCTAGAGGGAAGGCATCTGCCTCCGCATGTAAAAAAGGATGGACCTTTGCTTCATAGACCCATAATTATTTTCTTACTTTATATGGACCTCCGATTTTTCTCCAAATATCAAACTTATATCTCTCTCTCCATCTATCTATCTATCTATCTCATCTATCTATCAATAGACGCGCTATTCCAAGCAGATTTCACATAGATTTCACAGTAGATTTTTGAAATCAAACCTTTTATAGTTGTCGAATCAGTGAACTTGATGATCCAAAGGCTTATCTTCAAAAGGCACATTATTTTTGAATCGATGAAGTGCTAGAGAAACCACTTAGTTATACCCATTCTTGAATCTGCCCATGATGAAGTGCTTGACTTCTATCCTCGTCAAACCTATGAGCAAACAAACAAGTTTGAATACCCCTAATGCCCAAAGACCTGTTACAAAGAATCTATATCCCAATAATTTAGAGAATAAAGTTCGAGCTAGAAAGTTGAATATCATCGACATGCATCATGTGAAATATCGGTTTACTCCCACTCGATTTCTGGTATGTGAATTGATTAAAAACTTTTCTCCTTTAACTCTAAGGATATATATTCAAATTAATTTTTTATAGAAGCTCTCTTGAGTGTGCACTTAGTTTTAGTAAAATTATTAAAAATTTAATTTATTTAAACCTCCCATTCATGACAATTCTTTGCATGTCACTTGTATCTTCCCTTAAGTAAAAAAAGCATTTTTGGATCCAATTGATATCACTATAGATCAAAATGAGCTAACATGGCCATGGCCATATAGGACAAATCCACGAGTAAAGTGAAACATATCTTTTGTCAATTAAGAAAAATAAACAGCCCCTGCTTAATATTAGAGTTGGCCATTTTGGATCTAGTCAAAATTTAATAATAGATTGATCAATCTCTATATTTATTAAAGTCTTAATTGTTCTCACTTAACAATGAAGCAATGATTGATGATTAAATCAACAAGAATGCCAAACCAAAACTAAAGCCTCTCTCTCCCTCTCTCTCCCTCATTGCAGGCCAATAGTAGAGATCTACGTCACCGATTTCACAACCATAGTTATGATGGCATCTAATGCTAAAAAAGCTCCCCAAATTTTGATCAAAGTGTCAAACATAGTGGATGACATAGAATCAACCATTCAAAACACCCACGCACCAAGAAAAAATGGTCATATCATCTAGCATAGATTAAGATATATAATTAAAGGTGTCATTTAGGAGTTCTTGAAGTTGTTTAAGTGTCTAGCCTCTATTGGTATCCACACAATTGTCGAACTGTCATATCTCCTTTCTAAAGCTCTTCACCATGAGAGAAAGAGAAGAAGGAAATTTTATATTGGCACCTTGACTATGGATCATTCTCTCCTTATTCATAGAAATTAGGCATGATAAATTTTCAAAAAAACCCTTAGAATTATGTCTATATCTACCAACATCTATAAACCTTATGTTTGTGACCCCTAGATCTCTGTCTCTTACTAGTTAATAACTATATCAAATCAATAACACTTATTTTTCAACCTTATTAATTATTTATATCACCAAATAGATCAATTAATCAAGGATCAATTTAACCCAATCAATAGGTTAAGTTATTAGCCCATTTGGTACCAAGCTACACAACATGATCTAAGAGATGTAGAATATATAAGAATTCTTGAATAGAAATTTTGTATCATCAACTATTGTGTACTTATAATCCTTTATCCTTGAAAGATTCATGAATGACTTAGTGAATGTTCAACTATCGAACCCTAATCAATCCTTCAAGTTGGTACTTATGCGTAGAGGAAATTATCATGAACACCTTCAATATTTCGACTATCTTGGACAAAGATTTTATAGTATCCCATTCTTTGATTCAATCTCCTCTTATACCTAGGGTAGATGATCCCATCTTGACTACATAATCACCTTCAAGGACTTCATGTCGTATCCAATTTGTAATATTTTGGAAATCTCATGGCTAAGTAATCTCAAGCCATTATCAATGTACAATTATCCATCCACAAGACATCTTTGGTGCCTTAAGTCAAAAGACCACATACACAGTCGTGTCAAAAATTAGCCTAATGAATTTTTAGGTATAACGTCATTCAAGGATGCATACAGATCATTTTAGTGAACTCATTATCCAAAGAGCACCCATTATCTATCATTGGTATCTATGCACCAAATGGCCACAAGATCAGATATACTTGTTATATGAGTCAAATTATACAATACTATTTTTTAAAGGGTTAATATCATAAAAAAGTCTGAACTTTATCAAATGTACCAGATATGAGTCCGAACTTTTTTTTTGTCAGATATGAGTCCGAACTTTTCAAAGTGTCCAGATATGAGTCTCAACTTTTCTTTTCTCATATAAAAGTATAAACTTTTCAAAGTGTCCAGATATGAGTATGAACTTTTTTTTCCATAAAAGAGTCCCGCTGCTGACGTGGACAATGCGGAGAGTCCACGTGGGTCCGTCGCTATCCGATACGCTGAAGAGGACAGGCACAAGCATTCTCTGTGGAAGTCAAACTCTAAGCCAGAAGAGGAAATTCGCCGGCGTCCGTCGACAGAAGAAGTCTGGCGAAGAGGACCAGCTCCTGATGGATACTGAGACGACGAGCGACGAGGCGTCGACCAATTTTGAGGAACTTGACCTGGAAGCCGTAAGTCGCCTGGACGGGAGCAGATGGCCGGAACGCAAGATTCGCGAGGGTTTGGAAGAGGAAATGCTGCCTCGACACCGGAGTCTTAGCCAGAAATACAGACCTTGATCCTTCGACGAGATAATCGGGCAGAGCATCGTGGTTCAATCTCTGCGCAACGCCTCCTTGAAAGGAAGGGTCGCCAGCGCTGCATGCACGGGAGAAGTCGACCATTGCGAGGATTTTTGCCGCGCTTTGAATTTTTCGCGCTACTGCGGAGAACCGACCGTGCGGTTTTTTGTAGAGAATGCGTCGATTTCGCTTTCTGGAAGTGGATCGGCCGGGATTAGAGAATTGGATGCTGCGGACAAGATAGGAAGTCACGGGATCAGAGATTTGTTAAAGAACATGCACAGATCGGCGTCGTCATCTCGTCGCAAGGTCTTTATTATCGATGAATGCCATGCTCTACCATCTAAAACTTGGCCACTGCTTATAAGATTCCTCGAAGAACCCCGCCGGGCGCCGTGTTTTTTGCTGGTAACCATTGATCCAGACGCTTCTGCCGCGGGCCGTCGTATCGAGATGCCAGAAACACTGTTTTCCGAAGATCAAAGACGCGGATGCGGTGAGAGCGTCTCGGAATATTGTCATCCAAAGAAGGTCTCGACGTTGAATTGGATGCCCCAGTCCGATTGCGGTGAATTCGGATGGTTCGCTGAGGGACGCGAAACAACCTTGGAACAGATTGACTTTGCTGGGGAAGAGGATCATGGCGTCGCTGGTGAACGATCTTGTGAGTCTCGATTAGAGTCACTGATTCTCCTCTCTCTCTTTGTTCCGCCGCCGCTCTCCTTTCCTACTCTCCTTTCCTTCTCTCTTTTCCCCTTCAAATCCTAACTTATCCTCTCTCTCTCTCCCGTGGCTGCTGATGAGGATGGAACGACGTGGCTGCCACGTCGTTCCACTCTTAGCCGGCTGCCCACGTGGACTCTCTGCATTGTCCACGTCAGCAGCGGGACTCTTTTCTGGAAAAAAAAAAGTTCAGACTCATATCTAGACACTTTGAAAAGTTCAGACTTTTATATGAGAAAAGAAAAGTTGAGACTCA
The DNA here is from genome assembly GCA_024174645.1 of Lemna minuta. Taxonomy (NCBI): domain Eukaryota; kingdom Viridiplantae; phylum Streptophyta; class Magnoliopsida; order Alismatales; family Araceae; genus Lemna; species Lemna minuta. Next base: position 14,510,922 of record CM044104.1, on the reverse strand, counting down.
TATCTGGACAATTTGAAAAGTTCAGACTCATATCTGACAAAAAAAAAGTTCGGACTCATATTTGGTACATTTGATAAAGTTCAGACTTTTTTATGATATTAACCCTTTTTTAAATAATAAAATATACCTTGAATAGGAACGTTTAGAAAATATACCTAAATTCTATTGATCGTTGTATTACGATCTCATCATAATTCACTTAGTCATTGCATATACTTGTAGACTTCATTTACAAATCACGCAAGAATAATAAGAATAAAATTTTTATTTTGATGAATAAAAAAATATTCAAGTATGATTAGCTTTTAGGCCACATAATAGTCATCATTAAACACATTTTTGAGATATATGAAATCTAAATAGTTTAAAAGACCATCTTATGCTAAATTCAAGATCATGCTTGTCTTATGTGCCTGAGCTTTCCTTCCTTTTGTTGAAGAATATAGTAGAAATATTTTAAGCAGAAACATCTAAAGCTTAAATAAGTATCAATTCTAGCACTCTCAATTAGTTAAACACTCTATTTAGGACATGTATGACGTACCATTGATGGTGCCGCTACTATATTTGACTAATAATAAAATAGAATTCAGATTTATGTCAAAGGATGAACCATAAATAATATATTTAAAAGTAAATTTTCTCTATAGTCTACCTTCTTTAAAATTGCCGCTCCTAAAGTCACCTTCTTTATCCTTTCCACTTCGTTGCCTTCCTAATCTTCACCACTCCTAAGACTTCTTAATCTTCGTAAACCTTGCTCGCTCTCCCGCTCTTAAACTCACACCTCATTCGTAAACTTACTGATCTCTTCACACCTCTAATATTCTATTTTCTTAACATAAAACACAACGTGTGTTTACTTCTACACCTTCATCATTCATTCCTTGTTCATAAAGTCACTGGTCTCTTCGCACCTCTACAATCTGTCCCTAAGGCTAAATTCACCCCTCAAAATCTCAGAACCTTGATTCGGAATCAGAGATCACCTTCGAATAGCCTTAAGGTCGAACCTCATAACCCACTCACTCACCTTCTTTATCATTGTTACCCATATTTTTCTCTCCCGCTCATAGACTCGCAAACCTCTACAAATCGTCCCTCTAATATCATAATTTTTTTTTGAGATGATGTGGCTTCCTCAACTCTTTGTTTTGTTGGAGTAACGAGAACAAAATGAAGAGTTCTATCATTAGCATGGGGCCACCAACTCTTGATGAATGACATTAGGTCTCCTAAGGACTTTATCTTCCGACACACTAGGTTTCTTAAGATGATGTCCTACTCACACTCACTTGGAGGTAGCCTTTATAGAAACTTCTATAAGATGTTTGAAATTTTCATACTAACACACCCAAGTCAATCAACCAACGTAATTAGGAATGGAAGTTAAATTGTATTTATGGTTAGTGAGCGAAGCCTTATTACCTCACATTAACTACATGATGAACTCAATTTGGTTTGTTTTTACATCATTGTTGTGATGAACTACACAATGAACTCGGGTTTCTATATTTTTCTTACTTAGAAAAGGGCTAAAGGGTTGAATCCTCAAGGAGCCTAGGTAATGGGATTAGATGCTTCTAACAGAAGTTGAGAGGGTGGAATATGATATGAGTGTGGATCTTAATGTGCACAGAGGAATGTGAATCACCAGTTTTATATTTTACTGTTAATGAAAGATAAGATTAGGGATAAGATGACGATGAAGATAAAAGAATTTCTTGACTAAGTGAGGAAGTTTGAATGGTGAGATGATAAAGGTAAAGTGGCAATAGTGCGAGTCAATGAGTGAATGATGATGATAAAATGATGACAATGCTCCAACATAAAAAAATAAAATAATTTCTAAACTAATTATAGAGTTGATTATGAAACAAATCCCATGTCATCGCCAATCTTGGGCCAAGTAATGCTAGACTTCTCTGATCATGATCATCTGCTCAATCTCACCTCCACTACAAGCTTTAACATCAAATAATGCTAATGTTGGGCCTTTATCTCCTCTTTTTCCTTCTGGTAGGTTGAACCTAAGAAAGAGAGAGGAAAAAAAATAGGGAGGAGAGAGAAAATAAAATTTTATATATGTAGGCTTTTAGGGTTTGAGGGCCTTTAGGGTTAAAATTGTTTATCCTCAAAATTATAATTTTTTTGTACAATTCCTTGATCAAAGAGTGCATTGATAGAGCAATGAAAATATTAATCTTTACATAAAGTCCTATTAGATTGTCATGTATCATGAGTTTAATTTGGAGAAATTGTATCTATTTGATCTTAAGTGTGCGCTTCAAAGGCCATAACACATCTAGACTCCCTCATTGGGCATGAAAAGTAGTTTCCCCCCCTTTTAAGTGTGGCAGCAATCTCAAACTGTTTGATCACCTTGATCATGATCAAAGGGCATAGGAAGGTGCCATGTGTCCCTATAGCTTTTTTAAAGAAGAAAACCATCAGAATCACGACAGACATTTTATCTTGATAGTGCACTATGTATCACAATGTCATTCAACACAATAGTGTTCATACCCCATTTTAGTGTGGGATCAATCCTAACCATCCGATCATTCTGATCTCAATTTGAGGGCAAAGGGAATTGATGTAGCCTTGCCATTTCTAAAAGAATAAATTGCCAAAAAGAATTACGGTCCTTGGATCACAATCGAGCAACCCAAAGAGTGTCACATATCATGATCCAATTCACCCTGAAAAAAGGCATCGGTAGCGCCCTCTTTAGATCATATCCCATGAACTTTTGGTCCACGAATCAGACTTCGTAGCCCCACCAATCAAAGCACTAGGTTAGTACCACATGGCGTGCATTGAGGCTACAATGTTTAGTCCCAACCTCGAGAAAAAATAGAAATAGTTTTCACTATATTTATTTCAAATAGATCTCTAAAAATTCAGAAAATCTCGAAACTTAGAAATACAATACCTTCCAAGATATAACTTCTTTTTCCACTAAATTTTCTTCATAAGATCAAAAATTTATCCCCTATCTTCTCAGACATTAATTTCTAAAATCATGAAAAGAATCAAGAGGTCTATAAAGAGACACCTTGATTCTTAAAAATAAGGAGGTTACTCCAGATTTGACATCCCTAAAAATTATGTACATCCTAAAAGGTTGTCTTTGATTCATGACCAAAGGGTTGAATTCTCTCTCTCTCTCTCTATCTCTCTCACTCTCTCTATATCTCTCTCTCTCTCTCTCTCTCTCTATTTCTCTCTCTCTCTCTATTTCTCTCTCTCTCTCTCTCTCTCTCTACCCCCCCCCCCCAATGATTGGCATTGATGCTTTTCTGTTTGAGCACCAATGGCCTAGCACATGCATAACTCATAGAAGATGTGAAAATTTGACCACTTGAATTCAAAGAAGACAGTAGGGTTAATCTCATAATGTAAGTAATGAAAAAGAAATGATACATGCGAAGGCATAGTCATCTTTATACTACATAGAAGCAAATTGCGCATATGAGTGGAATGATTTGAGGAATATAACAATTTCATAAAAACATGATAACATGCATTACATTAGCAAGAATTATGCCTTGAAATCTTTTAATAATGATGGTAAAAATTATCAATGGCATGTTTTCACTACAAGCTATTTCATGTCAAAAGATTTCTTGATTTTCTCGTCCTTTAATGCAATTTTCTTAAACATGTTGGTAATTATGCTCGGTATACAATTTTATCGACAAAAAGAGAGCCTTTTAGTTTTCTTATAAAAGAATGAACATCATTTCATTCATCAACAATTCATACTTGAGTGTGTCATAGGACACCTTATTAAGGTAATATTTTCTTTCTTTTTTTACATATTACGATGTGGAGGAAAAAAAGGCTTTTAGGGATAATCATTCAAATTCTTTTCAATATCGCTCTTGCCCATAATACCTTCTATATTTCCTTCTTCTATATAGATGATCTGGCCACAAGAGGAAATGGGTTTTCTCAATTAACCCTTCTAGAAGAAATGGATGTGCCCCAAAGTATAGAGACCATCTTCTAAAGAGGAACTTTACTTGTAAAACCCTAAGAAAAATTTAATACATCCACATCAGTAATGGACGATACCTGGTTTTTGCGACGGTAAGGAACATCAATGGCACCTAAGACATCACTTCTTTTAAAAGCTCTAGCCTAATAGAAAACGCTATTCTTGAAGATGGCGTTAAATATCGGCTTCATTCGGAGAAATCTTTGTTTGATGTGGATGTCAATTTCTGAGATGGCATTGAGGATGATCTTGTCAAGATTAAGCCTTCTAATGACTTCTTTTTTTTTTCTTTTTTACTTCATAGTTGTAACATTGCCAGCTTTAGAACAGTTTTGATAAAACTTTATTTGATTACTTGACTTACCAGTCTTTTATCTATATAATATAGTATGAGCTGACAATATTATATTTTTCAAAGCTTTGGAGAACAAGTCAATTTGGATGAGTAAGTAGTCATGGTTATCAAATCCATGACATGAACAATCCACGTTGTTGATCATGTATCGTTGGAGATCGTGATCACTGTGATCAAACATGAAGAATCAAACCGATAATACATATATATATAGTATGTATGTATATCTATAGATATATAGATATAGATAGATAGATATATATATATATATATATATATATATATATCTAGAGAGAGAGAGAGATGTGAATCAGTTTTTAATATAAAAAAAAATAGGAGAAGCCAAAAAAGCAGGTAAAATCCTGGGGCAAAATTGGCCCGCTGAGTCTAATGGACGCCAGATCCTTTGCAAGGGGGCCATTATAGAGGGGGGGGGGGGAAGGCATCGACTACTAATTAAAGAACAGAGAAATTGAGAAGGCAAGTAAAATCCGCATGTGTAGTGTGCCTATCTTGTTTGTTGGATCTTGGATCCTTTGCAGGGAGGGGGTGGAGGGGAGAGAGAGACACAGAGAGAGAGAGAGAGAGGCCTCGGCTGAATGAATGAATACACATCAGAATGGAAGAAGCAAAATTTATTTCCAAGGATGAAGAGAAAAATGGAATGTGGAGACTGGGTCAATTATCCAAGTCAGGCAGGTGGAGGATATCGGGCTGTCCTTTGATTTCTAGACCGAGCCCGGCTTGGCCTCGGAGGCAGGGGGCCAGAACCCAATATTCCTGCAAAGTTGGACCCATCAGCATCCCACGCGCTGTCGACTGGTGCCCTTCTTCGACGCTTCCACGCCGCTGACTTGGCAGTGGCCGATTGGTCCCCTTTCTTGAGAGAAGTCCCTGCTGGTTCTCTGCGGCGGAGATTTCTACTCTTGCCAAATGGACGCTTGCTTTCGTCCTTGTCGAATGGACCAGAGGATCCATCTCTGTGGGATGGCCCAGCTCCCATCTCAGCCTGTTCTTCCTTAAGCTTGGAATAGATTTCGTGAAGTCTCTCCCCTGACAAGTTCGAGAAGGTGGACACATAGTTCCATAGTCTCATCGCCATCCCTGTCATCAGTGAATGCAATTTCATTTATGATGATACATAAATAAGTCAATAATCAATAAATACTGCTACTAAAAATAATCAACAAACACCATCCACTTCACTATAAGTAAATAACACCCGCTTGGACAAGTCAACAAGAATTACTTGATATCCTTGCTCATAAACTCACCAAAATTTCTTTTCCAGAATCTCAACTCTGTAACTGAGGAGCTTGAGCAATAGAACCTTAGGTTTTGCGGGGCAAGTTTACAAGCGGGTTATGTTTTTCATTAAGAAATATAACATAACATTTGAGGCATGAGTTTATGAGCGGGAGAATTCTCTCATAATTGCGTAGATAAGAATAGTGGATATCTTTCAAAAAGTGAGGAAGAGGCTCACGTTTAATTTATAATACATAAATAAAGGACACCCACATCAGGATAAATAAATATTGAGAGCAATAAATAAATAAAAAGCACTTTATTAAATGACAGCTGCTTTAGAATAAATGTAACTTTACCCGCTTAGTCAAAAAATTACTACTTTTTTTTTAAACACAAAAGGGAAGATCTCCTAAGGACAGGTGATCATAAAAAAAGTAAGTAACTTTTATGAAATAAATATAAAATATTTATTTAATACAAAAATAAAGATTTATATATCTAAGGTACGTTATATTTATAAAATAAATAATAATTTATAAAATGACAGCTGCTTTATAATGAAAATAAATGTACCTACTTTATAATAAAAAATAAAATACACCTAGTTAAAAAAATATTACCTAGTGTAAGGCAACAAAGAAATAATTCCTACATTAGAAGATAAATAAATAAATAAGCCCTACTTTAACATAATAAACTTACATATGATAAAAAATATCTCAATGGCACCTACTCTAAAATAAATAAAATGACAGATTATATAAGAATCATGCTGTCAAAAATAAATAACACAGTTTATAAGAAACAAATACCTACCCTAGGCCGTGCTGAGGCATTACTCTCCCAGGTGGCAGACAGTGGAGAAGAATAAGCCCTGGGGGTGCTATGGGGATATAAGCAGGTTTTTAAGCAGAGCTCTGTGTTGAGCAATGGGGTCATTCAGGAAGAGGAAGGATTTGTCTCATACTGGCGTACAAGGATGTGAAGGGGATAGGGGTGTCTTTTGCGACCATTCTTGCAGATATGACATGTTTAAATAAGAGTATCAAGTTGATCTCCGAATTTTCATTTTCAAAAAAAATTACCTACCTTCTAGTAAATTAAAGAAATAAACAAAAGATATGGATAATACTGGACATTAAAATAATAAATAAATAAGTGAAAAAGAACCAGCTAACAGTAAAAAGTAATAAACTAGGCTTACTGGATTGTTTGTATGTTTCCCCGTGTTCCACCACAATCTGATCAATCTTTCTCCCAAGGAGCTGAAGGTATTTCCGAATACGGGACAAAACCTAAAAACAAACAAAGAAGGTTTTATTGATGTTTGACTCAAACAAAGCAATAGATGGATAAAAAAGGGAGCTGACCTTCTCTCTGGGGAGAACAACGCTTGTTGACTGCAGTCTTTCAAGACGTTTCAAAGTTTGTTCTTCTGTCTCCATGACATCAGAGCACCACTCCATCCATTTCTCTTCCTTGAACTGCTGGTATCTTTCTTGCTCTGATTCTGATAACTCTCCCTCCTCTTTGACATGGGGCTCTACTTTTCTCCGCTTTCGATCTGGCTCTTGCTTTCTAAGAAGATTTAGAGTTGGAGATTTGACTCTCTTTTGGACATTTCTAGCACGTCCGTTTTGGATCTTCAAGCTATTTTCTCGTCCACTCTTGATTGCTGCTTCACGAGTTGCTTTGTCTTTTGGGTTCTTCCGATTGATCGTAGCAAATTCCTAAGACAAAGTCAAAGCATAGTTGACCTGAATAAATATGAGCTCAAGGAAAGTCAAAGGCTTAAATAAATAAAAGATTAAGACCCAAATATTTGCTTCCAGCTTCTGGAAGACTTGAGCCACACCAGCTCCGGCCAGACGTCACAACTTTGAAGTTCTGATGGGATTGGGTGGGCCAAATGAATTTTATGAGCCACCAGATCAAAGAGCCTAGTAACATCACGTTGGGTTCATAATTAGCCTTGACCTTGACCTTGACCTTGACCTTAGGCACATTGGTATTGTTTATCATGACCAAGTCGTTCATAGGCGTGAACACATGAACAAATGAAGAAGTTTTTCTATCTCAGAGGAGAATCCCCAAAATATTGTTCATCGTTTCAAATATGGGATTTGTTTACAAGCAGCAAACATGAACGACAAAATCGTTCATCGTTATTGTTATGCTTCCCTGTTATGTTCATCCATTTACCAACACAAGAATGAACGAATGAACCATTCTTCGCACCCCTAGGCTGAGACCTGGACCTAACAAGCCAGGTTGCAGATAACAACAAGACCTTAACCAGATCTATACAAATTGATGTTTGAGAGGCTTGATCGGAAACTCCAGGGTGCACGAGAGAGATGTGGACGGGAAAAAGAGAGAGATTCGTTCCTCTCCTCAGTCCTACCCAGCAGCCAGACTCTCAACCACTCCTAATAGGTTGTGATGTGGAGAGAGGGTCTTAAGGGGAAGTGGGTGCATCGGATCCCAGGCTGTCAACTCACAACCACTGGATTTGACAATCCAACAGTCAGCAGTCAGGTCCCCAGTGAAAACCTGGGGCTTGGACAAAGATGGCAATCAAGTTTCTTGCTGATCCCTAGGAAAAGGTTCCCAGGCTACTCCAGCTTAGCATAAAAGCTATTCTTTTTTGATCCCAAATGAATGTTTGAGCCCAAAGGGCATGGGCCTAACAAAGTCATTTTGGCACTCAAACGTTTTAGGCTTATGAGCTTAAAGCTTAACTTACATGTTATGAAGGGATCTGGTGCAGTAGCAAAAATTACTTCATGCTTCCTACAAGATTTGATCCCTACATAGTACATGAACCACCATAAATGAGGTCCAATAAGCTCATATTGAGCTCAAAATTGTAGGCTCCTCTGCTACAACAATTGCTCAACTTCTGATTTCTGAGTTATGATGGGGATTCGACACAGTAGCAAAGATATGTGAGCACAAAAAGAATACCTTTTGGAGAAGATTTGTGGCACGGTTGTCCAAGTTAGGAGCACGAGGCAAAAAAGTTTCCCCCTCACCAAGCGTAGAGGGTGCAATCTTCCTTGTCAGCCCAAGTCGAGAATCCAATCTAATCTTCTCCCAGTTACCAAACCCATGATAGTAGACTCCAAGAAGCAATCTCGCATCATCAACTGGAGAAATTATGAAATACAAAGAAATTAGTCAAATACTAATAAATAATCCTGAATAAAAAGTAGTAGATGTAAGCAAACCTTGACTCCAACCGCATGCCTTGGCCCACTGAGGACTTTTGTTGTTCGTCACCAACCTAAATTCTTTGATGGGATCTTTGCAACGTTTGATCCGTTTCTCCAGAAGCTGAAGTCCTTCTACTCGATCTAATAGCTCAGATGCTCTTACAGGAACCCCAAAAAAATCTAGAAGAGGTCCCTATAGCAAAAAAGAATGCTTTTAAGTTTCAAACTAGGAAATTGGCAATCTCTCTGGAGGCAAGTAAAAATTAGCAAACCTTAATGGTTATATTTTCTTCCTTTATCGCTTCTTTGCAACCTTCAATTAAAGAATCAAAGAGCTCAATTTGGATTTCTGAATGGGCCGAAGCAAGGACACCTCCAACCTCTCCGACAATCATGCTAATCTGGTCGCCAAATTTCTTTACCTAAAGAGAGAAATTTAAAAATCGGTCATAAATCCTTCATCACTATCGAACACCTCTTCAATTATGGGATCTACTCTGTAGTCAATCAATATCTTTAAGGGATTTTCAAAATTGGGCTAACCATAGATAGATATCACGTTAATGAAATGTTAATGATGCACATTGAAGATAAGTTTTCAAGAAAAAATAATTGACAACGATAAATGTCATACATCATAATACAGCTTCAAAAGATAATAACACAACAACTAATTTATCCAAATTTGGTTTACATGGCACTGTGTAACGAAAAACTGATGATGCAGCTTCCATCAAAACAATTACTATAACAAAAATTCTTGACCACCATGTAAGGGAACTTACTGCACGAACAAAATTGGCCGCGTCTTTCTTTGATAAATTACCAAACGACCACTCTCTCACTCGAGCAGAAGAGCCTTCGATGGCTGCGGGAGTATGCGCAGAAAATTCTGTGTTTCTGGAAGTATGTCGGCGGGGTGGTCTTTCTTGTGCTTCAACTCCTCTTTTTTTCTTTTTCATGGTTTTCTCCATTTGGTTGTTAATCTCTGCATAACTCTTTGTATTTCTAGCTGCCCGTGGAGCTAATGCTTCCTGCAGTGAAATATCAAATAACATAATGGGTATATCAAATATGAATGAACTAAAAATTTCATAAATGAGTGTCTAATTATGAGATAAAGGGGTTCAACACTGTATTGTCCTAGTCTTTATCTTAATGCTTTCACCCACTATCTTCAATATATTGAATATATGCCCTTGTGAAATCTGATATACTATTGGATCTACACATGGATCTGCCAGTACCTAACGTGTTCTCACATTCTCGATAATTGAATGAAGTACAGGTGTTAAACATTCTAACATTATCTTCACAAATCCTTTAATATCAGCACCCAATATTTTCTATTTATTTACATCCTTATGCAACCTGATGGAATAATGGTTCTACTGGATCAGTCTGCAAGTAACAGAACCATTAGGGTTTGTATCTAGCCTGTATAAATGTGTTATTTGAATGAAAATGAGCTTATCTCTTCAGGCATGTCTATTGCGGCAGTTGTGGCACTGTTGACCATGGGTTTCACGAGTTAAATAGTGAGGACACTAAACATTCTCACATTTTAGGGTTATCAGGAAAAGACAGTGCTCGTGAGAAGCAGAAATGTTTTTTAACATTAAAGGATGATCAATTGAAATTGGTGATCACCTGGAACAAGTACTTCCCACCTTAGAGTTCACCCATCCCTAGACTGCCCAAACCCAAGCACCTTTAACCCTGGATTCTTACCAACCCGGTGCCCCTCTTTCCAGGAGGTTGCCCGTCCCTGCACAGCCGAAGCCTGAACACGTTTAACCCTATTGCCCCTCCTCACAGGAGGTCCCAATCCCTGCACTGCTCAAGCCTCACCACACTTAATGGTGGAGTTCATCTCCAACCCGGTGTTCCTCATTATACTTAAAAGGAATGAGAGAGGCAGAAATGTTGCCCACACACAAATTCAAAGAGGATGCACTTTTTTTCATGATGTGCCATTCATGGCATGTGACACGTCACAACAAAAGATGGAGAGAGAGAGAGACGATAAAGGAAGAGCAGGTGAAGCAGTGGACAACCACAAGCACAGGATGAGAAGAAGATGAAGGTGATGGTGGCTGTGAAAGATAGCAAAAGGAGAGCCGGAGTGAGGGGATGGTAGAGGAGTGGGTAGGGCATTTTTTTGGTGGGGATATTCTTTTTTTCTCTTCTTGTGTTTTCTCCCATGTGGGCAAACAGACAATGTCCACAAACGGCACATGCACATTATGTAGTGTCAAACCCTACTTGGATTCTTAGAATTTCTATCTGAGAATGTGGTATAATGATGTATGAGCGGAGGAGGAAGTGGGAGAGCTGAGGGCCAGTTGATATCACAGGAAGCCCAGGTCCTGGGGACATCACTAGGGATGGGAAGATAAGATTGTTAGACATTAGATCGGTGACACAATAAATCCAATCTCGATCTCTGAGCATATGAAATGGCTCCTCGATCCAGCTAGAGGATACCTAAATCCATCTCTATCTCTTTGTTTCCCCCTTTTCTCTTCCAGCCTCTTTCTCTTCCCTCCTCTCTCTCTAATTCAGTTTTGAACGTTTCGCACTCATTGTCTCTCCTTCCCCCTTTTTTCTCTCCCTCTCTCTTCCACCTTTTATCTCTCTCATCTCTCCCCTGCTCTCTCTCTGTTCAGACTTTTTTCTCTCACTTTCTCTCACCTTACTTTAGATGATGTCTTCCCTCTCTCTCTCTCTCTTTCATTCTCTTTTCCTTCAAGCTTTCTCTCCAATCCTTCCTGCCTTTTTCTCTCTCCCTCCCTCGCATCTCGGGATCCTCAAAGACGATCCCGAGAAGTTGAGGATTGGATTGAGGATGGATTGGATTTACCATCAGAACAGGATCAGTCATCTTGAGACATCACGTGAGGTCCATGTCAGTATGCAGAAGATGAGGCGTTACAGACCACTGTCTTCCATTTTAAGCACAAGATAGCCGAATTGCCTAGGGCATCAGAAGGCTGATCAAGGAAATGGAGGGCGCTGGAAGAGCTATCGAAACATTCTTCCCACCAGTCTGTTGGAAAGAGGCTTCAGTCTCTTTCTCTCGCTCTCTTGTTCTGGTTTGTTCTCTTCTTGAAATAGACAGTCTGGGAATCCCTCCCTCATTTTGCATCAACAAAAATTGAGGTAAAGTCCCCTTTACTCTGTCGGCTTTACACCTTCATGAAACCGCTACCACCCCATTATGAACACACATGAGTTGGCATGATATGAATCAAAGTTGCATTCTTGGAGATGGCTACTTTACCAGGTGGTAACTGAACCTAAATTTGCTACATCTTCTTCAGTGCCCTCCTAACTTAAGAAGAAGGAAGACAAGAGTGAGGGGTGTTCACCGGAATCTTAGAGGAGTGCCGGTAGAAACTCGACGGGAAATCCTCCCCATCATCTCTGATGTATTTAGTATTCTTTTTCTAGGGAATCAAATTTAGAATTCAGTATATGTGTGACTCGAAACCAGATAAATAGAAGAACTCAATTGTTTCTCCGATTTTCTTGAAGAAGACGATCTCAGAGACCCAATAGATATATGGCTCTGCATGATATAGTTAATATACACTCAGCATCCTATATTCCTTTACTGACTGATATGACCAAAATAAAAGTAAAGCATTAGAGAATCATAATGAGAATTTGCACCTCATCTTGCCCAAAGGGATCTGGTTGAATCAGACGGCTCCAGAATGTTCCATCATCTTCTGCACTACAGAAATTTGCAACCTACAAGAACAACAAAAGTCTATTCACTCAAAAGAATAAAACATAGTTTTATTAGGTATAAGATGAAATGTCTTGCCTTAAAAGCACTGAGTAGTTCACTTCCAGATTCTTCACCAGCTCCCTTTTGCTCAACCTTCTCTGCTCTCTCAAGAATCTCATCAATATCCATACTTTCAAGATTTCGCTTGTTTTCTTCGTCATTTTTGTCCTCCTTGAAGAGTTCTTCGGCTCCAAATCTTAAGATAGCAGAGAGCTCATTCTGCAAGAAGGAGATATTCATAGCAGTACGATATAAACAATCCAAATATTTTAAGTCGCACCTTGTCAAACATAGTGCTACCCTTCTTTGCTTCTTTCATCTCTAGTCGACCCTCTGCATTGAGCTTCTGAATGACTAAATGATCAAGGACCTACAATCAGACATAAATTACAAAAAGTATTAGATGGCGCACTGATTGTTTTTGCTAATGAATTTACGTCAGTAATAAAGTCCTTTTTGTATTCAAGCCGAGTATTTCTCATTGTAATTTTGTGGTGACAGTAAAATGAATTCAATCCATTCCGCTGTGAGGACTATCTGAAGAGGTTCTATACTATGTCATAGACACAACAGATTATTACGACATTTAAGCCTGGTAAATATAGAAATAGTACCATCTTTTTCTTAGCCCGTTCAAGAATGTCTTCCTCCACACTTCTGCTGGTGACGAAGCGATAAATATTAACAACCTCAACTTGCCCTATTCGGTGTGCCCGGCTCATAGCCTGCAAAAAAAATAGGTGTTAATGAACAGGTAATAATAGCAAAAATCCAAACTAGAAAATAAATTGAAACTAAAGAAACAACCTGAAGATCATTCTGAGGGTTCCAATCGGAATCAAAAATAATGACAGTGTCTGCAGTAGCGAGATTGATTCCCAAACCTCCTGCTCGAGTTGAAAGAAGGAAACAGAAATCTTCACTTCCTGGGGCATTGAAATGCTCCATTGCTTGCTGACGGAGGTCTGCTCTTGTACTTCCATCAAGTCTTTGGAATTGGAATCCTCTCAACGATAAATATTCCGCCAGTATATCCAACATCTTTACCATCTGTGTCATTAAAGCAAGCCATTAAACTTCATTTCCCTCAGAAATTTGAAACGAAAAAGATGTAAAGAGAAGTTTTTGGCTGATTAACTTCTAGGGCAAAACAACTATTATTGCTCATCGTAAGCTCAAGGCAAATGTTAGAAAAAAGCACTAAACCTGAGACTGTTTAAGTTAAAACAAGCTCTACTTAAGATTAGAGAGAAGCAGATAATTAACTTCCTCTTGAGATCAACAGCTAGATAAAGAGAAATATTCCCCAAAATATCCATAAATTAATTCATTTGTACAATAATGAGTAAACACATTCTAGCTGTTGATCTCAGTTGTCCAATCGATCATGGCGTTACAAGAAACTCTGTGAACTGGTTTTCTAGGGGTTAAACTTCCAGTGTCCATATTATTAGAAAGCCTAGCAACAATTGAGTGAGGAAGAGAGATAGAGACTACGAGAGAGGAGGAAAGAGAACAGATATAGAGAAGAATAATGTAATACTTTGAAGATCCTCTGACCTCTATTAAATTGCTAGAGCAAATCATGTATTAAATGGAGAACAAAAGAATGAGATAATGTGAATGAAAGTATAGCCATGAATGGGTTCTCAACAAGATGGAAAAAAAATCAACAGGTGAACTGACGACTCGGACATCCCAACTAGACAGAAAAGTCCCTCTTAAAGCCACAAAAGTCAGCCTCAGAAAGTGATTTCAAAGCATGAATATCATGAAATTTTTCTATAAATCTAAATTTGATAAAAACATGTGTATGCCTGCACCAATAAATGTTGTATATAGATAATAATGTTCCATTGTGCAAATTTCATCTATTTCCATTTGATTCTGATCTTAAGAAATTACAAGAAGCTTGAAGGATGAGACCTGCGTAATTTTGGATCTACATTTTCTTATTCTATGAGGTGAGAGGCAGACCAAATTTGAGCAAAACTGAACTCTAGTGTCACATACAATTCAAGATTAGAGTTGTATCATATTTCAACAAAACTAATGCTGTTCTCTTCAAAAAAACAAAACTAATAATGTAAGGAAGGTTAATGTGCCAAACAAGCAAAGATACAGAGATTAAGAAAACAGAGGATCCAAACCTGAGAAAAAATTAGAACGCGATGTTTTGTTTCCTTCAATCGGGTGAGCAATTTGTTTAGAATCACAAGCTTCCCACTACTCATTATTATGCGTTCAACTTTGGAAGTATCACTCGTGTTGGCATCCCCACCATAGCCATGATCTGCACTTTCAAATAAGAACGGGTGGTTGCAGCACTTCTTCAGCTCAACTACCACATTCAGAAGCGAAACCTAAAAAATTAGCAAATGTAATCATCAGTACTTCACTGTGAAGTAGTATACACATGTGAATAATAGTTTGAGCATACCTGATTTCCACGAACGCCCTTATTAAGGCTGTGGAAGTTACGCTCCAAAATCCACTTGTAGTACCTATGAAGATCAAGTAAAAAGGAAAGCAAAGGATGACACCAAAAATTCTTTTAAAATGCAAAATCCATGAGTACTTACTGTTTTTGAAGGGGTGACATGTCCACTCTAAGAATGCGCTCTATCTTCGGTGGCAGAGACTTTTCGACATCCTTGATAACTCTTCTCAAGATATGAGGTCTTAGCTCCATGTGAAGATTTGAAAGCTTAACAAACAAAAACAGATAACTTCGTAAGATATTATAATTTCCCTGCTGGGTGCAAAAAGACTTTAAGTAAAAAATGGACAACAAGAGTATAATGCTCATTTTCGTATTATCAATTACTCTTTAATAAAATTTCAATGATTAAATGGAAAAGCACTGGAGCATTTTTTTGCATACCTCAGTCTCGTTGAATGAACTCAGATTCTTATACTTCTCAACAAAATCGTCTTTACTATTAAATTTGGACGGATCAAGGAAATGCAGCAAGGACCTTCATAAAAAAATCATAATTATTTTCTTGAGTTAAGAAATCCAACTCGAAAGTGAGATAGTAAAAAATAGAATAATTAAAAGTTTCCAATTAATTGGAAAGAAATTTAGCATTCCGTAATACTCCATGATGGTAATCATGTCTCCAAGAGGAACAAGATATTTCCACCTTGAAACACAATCACTGGCTGCCAAGTCTTTGAAACTTTGAAATTTCCACTTTGAAAATTTAATTAAATAGATAATCAACAAAGATAAATGTGCGCATTAGTCAGTTCATTTGGAGGGATAAAAATCAATCAATCATCATGATGTTGTAATAAGAGAAGAATTATGATGCTTTAGTAAGAGCTTGACTCAGATGTCAGATAAATACTTCAATTGAGAGACTCACCATAGCTCTTCAACACTATTTTGAAGAGGAGTCCCAGTTATTAGTAACTTGTTCTTTGTGCTGAATTCCTGTGTCAACACAGACATTACAGTTTATTATTCTATTTCCTTTTCTTCATATCAATAAAATGCTAGGAAGAAATAGACACCTGAAGGCTGATGTACAACGATGATTCACAGTTCTTTAACCTGTGTGCCTCATCAACCATGAGATAGGTCCACTTTATCTTTGAGAGTACGGATTTATCTTTCAGAATTACTTCGTAAGTAGTCAATAAAGCATTGAATTTGATGCCATTTTTCTCAGAGTAAAATTCGTACTGCTGACATATCTATGAAAAGAATGAACAAGAACAAAATATAGGTCATTTATCAGATACATTGAATTCTCACAATTTACAAGGTCATTATGTCTTATTCAGAAAAGCGAAGCTGAACTTTGAGTCAGGCAAGAGAAAAAAATAAATATTGATAGGCAATCCAAATTCACAATTTATGTTGTTTCCATCTTATTTTGTACATATTGTTAATTCTATTCATCGTTTAGTTGACAATATGCCCTTAAGTGAATGAAAGTAGTCCTATGTTGAGCAACGTTAAAGTCCAATAAATAGCCCAATAACTTCTAGTAACCCCAAATTCAAAGAGAAATACTGAGTAATGGAGGCCTGTCTTGGAAAATCCTAATGAGAGTGCACCCTGACACAAGTCAGTTGAGAATAAATCAGTGACTTACCTCTCGAGCAGCACGATTTCCAACATAAAGTATAATATTCATTTCAGGTAGCCACTTTTTAAATTCCTTTGCCCAATTTGACAAAGTCGAGAGCGGCACTACTACCAGAAATGGCCCCCGTAGCTGCTGAACATTCTGAAATAATAGCAAGTTGATTAAAAAACTAATTTGAAAGATCAATGAAGTAATGGGTTCACGATTACCAGTAGGAAACCAAGCATTGAAACTGACTGAACAGTTTTACCAAGACCCATTTCATCAGCTAGAATAACATTTGTATCATTTCTCCAACTGGGTTTCGTGCCAAACAAACAATAAGTAGAAAGACCCTAAAAAAATATGGAGCTTTTATGAAAGAAGTGAAAGACAGTTAGCACCTATTAACCAGAAAATTAAGGCCCTCAAGTTGATAGTCACGGAGTGTTCCACCCTTCACCCAGTCGGGCTGCTTTTCAAGTTTACGCAAGCTATCTGAACAGCACAAAGAACTCCATGTCATAATTGAGGTTCAAAAGTTCAGCAATATGCTGATGAGAGTTGAAAGATAAAGATATTTGCCACAGAAACAAATATGGAGATCAGGCGATTGAATTTAGATAGAATACTGACTCAATTTTTATTTTTATTTTGAAAAGTGACTCAATTTTATTTTTTTGAATCAAGCTATGACTCAACTGATAACATGATGCATAATGAAAGAAAGAAATAGGCCTGACCTTTGCTCTTTCTTCTCTGAAAGTCAACTGTCTTTCCTTGAACTGACATTGCAACCTCACGGGCCTGCTTGATAAGAATAAAGAATGTAATTAGAATCCAGCCATCTGTGAAGTAATTCATTTACACACCAAAAGAGTCATGAACGAGGATATCTGAAAAAGAAACGCTAGCTCCTCAAGATTTTCATGTGTTCAATTTAAGCTTAATCGATCTAGAAATATAAAATCTAATCGCATCAAGAAGCTTACCTGAAAGAAATGTTTCCTTATTATACTTTTTTAATTTGAATTTCAATCAAAGTTATCTTGGAATAATGAATGAAGAAAAGAAAAATCTAGAAACTTCTCCCTGCATTACGGACGGTAACTTATGGTGTATTTTAAGCCACAAAATATAGACAAGGAACAAAGCTGTTTGAAAAATAGAAAAATCCTCAAAATATCTAGGAGAATGAGCAAAAACCATTTGAAAAAGAAGTATTAGTGAAAAAACAAAAGAGAGATTGCATCATACAGCCGCAAACAATAAACCTCCTATGGGCAAAGATAAGCATCTCTGTGATAACAAAGATTATGGTTTTAATGCGCTACAACATGGCCAGAGATGGACAAACAAGATAGAGACAAACTTCAATCCCAAAGAGTTCACAGAACCAGAATGGTATGCGTGTGAGAGATCCAATGTGAAAGAAAGATGAGGGAACTAGAAGGAAACCACCGGAGTGGCCAATCTCTTATAAATGTCTAAACGGAATGAAATGGATAGATAAGATAAAAGCAAGGAGCCGCCAGGATGACTTCTCCCCACAGAGAGAGAGATTGCAAGACAGAGAGAAAGGAGAGGGATCCGCTGCCATCAGGAAGGAAGCATCTTTATAGCTGTGTATTATTCACAAAAGATTATTGCATCATGCAAAAGTGAGTATACAGTGTTCCTGATATAAAACAAATGGTTATTTATAGGAGGGGAAGATAGAGGAACAGACTGGTCAAGAACAGTTTATATCGCCTCTTCTAATTGAGCAGGAATCCAAGAAATTAACTGCTAGGAAAGGCAGACAACAATCACGGAGTCTCTGACGAGCTCACAGAGAGGCTCTCAAATTCACTGTTATTCTAACCGATTCTTCTCTTGTCTTTTCTTCTCTATTCTTCTCTCCTATATTTAGTCTTTTCAAAGACATTAAGAAGCTGTTTCTTCAATCGAGGACCATACCAGTTTCAAACATAGTTGCCCATAATTGGCAGATTTATTTTTAATAAATCTCTTAAGAAGAATTTCAGTTTTTAGCTTGCATTGAGAGGAGGATAAACATTTCCAAAACTTGCACCTCATAATTACCCATTTGTTCTACAAGACAAAATTTACCATTTGAATCAAACAGCAAAACTCCCAAATTATCAAGCATTATTCAAATATACTTATGACTCTTTGTAGCAAATGTTACCTTGTATTCATCAATAGCATCTTGTGCAAAAGTTATATCAGTATCCTTCTCCCTAGACAACAAATCAGAAACAGATTAATAAACGGCAGTAGGTGAAAATGGAATTAATAGCTGAAATGAAATTTTTGCTAAAGACGTCAAGTCATAAAGGAACCCTACCACCAGTTAACTATTACATAGTTAACTGGTCTGCCACTGAAGTAGAGGTTACAAAAAATAATCTGGGCCGTACCCAATCCTTTTAATGAATCTGTCAGTTGAATATGACTATCAACTCGAAACATTAAGATGGACATTATGCAAAAAAATAAAATTATGCTATTAGTGTTCTATGGAGTAACTATGGAGTGTTTGACAGAAAATATGATATCAGTGGGCAAGAGATTAAATAAAACAATATACCAGGTTGCCTCAGCATATGATAATCCTCGCCACTTGACCAAATATTCAACCACAACCTCGTCAGAAGCTGTTTTCGCTATTCTGTCAGAAAAAATTCTGTCAACCTGGAAAATGTAAATAAAATATGCTTCAAAATGTCAAGTTTAGTATAGGAGAATTGCTCATATGAACTAAAAGGCACAAAACATGAACCTGGCTGTACTGCTTCAAAAGATCTGACTCCATCTCTCTGTTGACATCGTGAACCTCAGCCTGTTGCAAAATGTGAAGCAAGGAATCAAATCTTCAGCAGCAATCAGTTATCATAAAATCACATTCAAATAGAAAAATATGAGAAGGATAGGAATGACTTTGGAAGAATAACACAGAACACAATGTAAAAAAGTGGTACTCACATCTAGAAAAGATGTTCACATACTGGTGTTATCAAACTTTCAAACCACTAAAGACAAAAGAGAGTTGATTCAAACTTTTAACGCATACACATTTTTGAATTCGTTGAACAATTAAAGCAACAAACAGTTGAATCCTGGTTGATACCTGCTGATTCAAAAATTTATAGAATAATTTCTTAAGCAGACCCAATATGATACATAGCAAGGCGTTCTTTCGACTAAGATTCAGAACTTAAAAAGGGAAATTCCTCAAACACGGAGCACAAAAAAAAATACACACCCTTTAGACACTGCACAAAAGCTGTGACTTTGCGTTAAGCTAGCACTAGAAAGGCAAAAGATATTTTATTTACAGTGAAGCCCATTTCATCTTCTTGCTGCCTTCATGGAGACTTGTTAAAGTGGCAAAGAATAGTCACGTGTCTTATTTATGTCTAAGCTCAGCAATGGGTGGAATGAATTGAAGAGTATGAAGCACAGAGTTAATCAAAGCCAAAATTTCACGGGGAGATGGGGCCCTCCGACTGGAGGTTCACATGGAAGGGTCCGACCTCCTAATCTCGGCTGGATCAAGTTTTATGCTCCACCGAGCTGCTTGCTCTTTTCCCGCTCGCTGAGGTGACATCCCTTCCTCGCCCACTATCTGATCACACGCCGATCTTATGGTCAACACAAGTGGGCCCCAGCTGGCCCACTTACTTCAAAATGGACTGGTCATGGCTGCGTGATGGAGGTTTCAAATAGAGACATAGCCGAGTGGTGGCACTCCCACCTCAATGTCAGCTCGGCATCAGACCGGCTCATCACCAAGCTGAAGGAGTTCCGTCACCATCTCTTCAATCTCCGATAGCAGATACGGACAGCCTGGACTCGGAACTAGGACACCGCCCTAGCACGAGTTTAGACACTCGATGCGATGGAAGATCTGAAACCTCTCATAGCAGAAGAAACCAGGGAGCGAAAAGACGTCCCGGGACAAGGTGGCGGAGGTAGATCTTAAGAATTGACATGGATTGGCGCAAGCTCTCTCGACAGCTCTGGCTATCGGCCGGGGACGCCAACACCCGTTTCTTCCACTAGATGGCGAACGGGCGACGTTGTCTCAATGGCATCCACCGACTTTGGATTGGAGATCAAGTGATCAGCAACCATACAGCAATCGGCCAAGCCTTGGCTGAACAGTTTCGGGTTTTTTACTGCCAGGGGCCAGCCAATCAGTGGCGATGGCTGGCTACTGATGCCTCTGTTTTAGCTCCGTGTCAGCAGCAGCAGCTGATCCTTCCTTTCTCGAAAGATGAAATAAAAGTGGCAATGCGAGGGCTAAACAGCGAAGGCACCCCCAAACCATACGGCATCCCAATGTTCTTCTACAAGGATTGTTGGGACACGATGGGACACAAAGTCATGGTGGCGCTGGAGGACTTCAAGGCCGGTCGATGCCAAATGGACAAGCTAAACAAAGTATACATCGTGCTTCTGCTGAAGGTTTAAGGGGCGGAGCATATCATTGATTTCTGCATAATTTCATTGTCCAACTCTTTGTACCTAATCTTCGCAAAGGTGTTGGTTAATCGGCTCTGGGATGTACTTCCATCGGTGATTAGCATGTTCTAATATGCCCCTATTCCGGGTCAGCAGATGGCAGACAAATTCGTGCTGGCGGAGAAGATTGTAACAGCACGGAGTCGAGTTGGCACCACCAGTTTTACGTGGAAGGTAGACTTTGCGAAGGCCTATGACTCTCTTGCCTAGCACTTCCTTTGGAACGTCCTCTTGTGTCGGGGATTCCCGGAGACGTGGATGCGTCAGGTGAATCAGTGCATTACGACCTCCACCTTCTCTGTCTTGGTGAACGATCAACCGCAAGGGGGATGGATTCACTCTCAGCGAGGCATCCAGCAGGGCTGCCCCTAGGCCCCCTTCTCTTTATCCTAGTAGTGGATGCCTTGCGAGTATGCACATTGCAGGTGGGCTCACCCGGTACCCTGTCGGGATTCCAGTCGGCCAGCCTCCCTAGTAGCATACCTTTGCTATAATATACCGACGATACAACATTCTTCATCCAAGATCCATGGCAGCGGCACAAACACTCTCGACCATGATGAACATCTTCTCGATTTCTCTGGTCTTTGATTGAACCGGGCCAAGTCCACCTTTGTCGGGTTTGGGTTACCTGCAAAGGAGATGGGTGGCTGCTCCCAGATCTTGGCGACGCCCATTGGGGTCCTACTGATCCGATACCTAGGGGTGCCGCTTGTGGACCGTCGGTTTCGACTCCAAGATTGGCATCTAGTATGCGAGAAGGTGGAGACGCGCCGGGGAGGTTGGCGGGCTCGCCTCATGTCGCGCAAGGGTCGCCTAGTTCTGTTAAAGGCGGTCCTGGCCACTATACCCATCTACTACATGTTGATCTTCAGGATGCTGGCCAGCGTCAGGAGACGCCCCGAGAAAACAATGCGGAACTTCATTTTGCGAGGTTCCCTGCCCAAGGAGTTACAGTGGGCGGCGCTCGTTGCATGGACTAACGTGTGTCGGCTTGTGTCTCAAGGCAAGCTAGGCATATGTCACCTTCAGCATACCAACATGGCCCTTTTGACCAAGTGGGTTCGCCGGAATGATGCTACCTTCGGGTGACTTAGTATTGGTGGTGCTACATGATGGGTACGGATCCTCGCTGGATTGGGAGATTTGGCGGACCTTGAGGCGCAATGACTCCGCATTTATGTCGAGCTTGCAGCCGAGTTTCATGCTGATGCAGAGGTTCTTCCACCCTCAGCTGGGGATGGGGAGACCTTCCAGTTCTGGGATGATGACTGGTCGGGACACGGCAGACTGTGCAAGGTGTTCCCTCGTCTCTATACATTATCCATGGATCCAAGGGTTTCGGTGCGGCAGGCCTGGCACAACGCCTGGGTTCTGGCTTTGCCCAAGGCATTGGCCGACCAGAGGGTGGCTGAGTTGCTTAGTCTACAGGACCTCCTTGCCGACCGACGCCCATTAGAGGCAGCCCCTGACACGTGATTGTAGAGCGGCCCTTGTTTCACCGCCCTGACGGCATACAAATTTCTTCGGGACTAGGACTCGAAGGATCTGCTCCTCTTGCAACGGTGTCGGTTGGTGTGGAAGCGTCGTCTCCCTCTAAATATCAAGGTGTTCACCTGGCTCCTTCTACAACGGCGCCTGATGACGAGGTCCCAGCAGTAACGCATAGTCCCGGACTCCCCCGTGGAGTGCCCGTTGTGTGCAAGGGCAGTGGAGGATTGCTCACACATGTTCTTCTCCTGCCCCCTGGCCTAGGCTGTAAGGCAAGCAGCGAGCGTTGGCCGCCTTGTGGCGACTTTGGAGGAGGCGTTCTAGCGGTGTCTCGGCAGCAGAACATTTCATTGCGAAGCTGAGCGGCAGACTATTTTTGTCACACTTTGATCCCTCTTGACCCATAGGGACGAGGTCATATTCAAGGGTCGTACCCCTTCCGCTGATGCTATCTAGCACAACGCGAGGGGGTTAGCATCTTTTTGGCACCAATGTGGTCTAAACCCTTCGACTATTGTACCCCTATAGTACAAGATCTGTATCCTTTGCATTGCGTTAATGACATCAGGGGGGCACCGTTTCGGGGTGCACTTCCCCCTTTTCATAAAAAAAAAAATCAAAGCCAAAATTCTTTATGTTTCAAATTATTTAATGATCACATGTGTGAAACTTTTTGTCCAATCAAAAACGTTCTACTACACCATATTTGAGTGATATACAAATATGACAAATTTCAATGCTGATAAAACAATTAATAGAATACATTAACGGCGAAGAAAATTATTTTGAAAATGAGAAACGAAAATAAATGAATTACCTCCTCACGCGATAAAGACCTCTTAAATCTCCACTCTTCCCTTGCTCTCTTTATGTAGTTTAGGACTTTCTTGAATCCGGTAAGCTAAAAAAAGCATAACAGAATTCAAAGAAGATATTTCCTGTTAAGATCAATGTAGCTCATAAAAAGTCATTAAATGGTCCATATTAGAATCAGAAAGTTACATTTTGGAGCTCTGAATATGACTTCCATTCACAATGTAGATGAGACTGGCCTTTCCATTTAATGAAGAATTCCATCTCACTCCAGTTTGGCTCAGTATCAAAAATACTGCTAATCACCACAGGTTGTGCAGATCTATTACTCCTTAGGGCATCCTCGGCAGTTCCGAGGGGTTGATGCCATAGAACTTTCTCAATTGAGTCCCCATCATCATCTTCAGCATCTTCAAGATGAGCCTGACAACCGAAAAATCAAAAGGCTTCAAGATTACAATGCTTTAGAAGAAGGAAAGAGGTTGACGAGTATCATTATAGTCAACTCTATTGAGATATCAACAACAAAGAAGGATCAAGGGATTAAGGAAAAGTTAGAAGAATGTCAACACTGCAACTAATAGCAAGCAAATATACATGAAAATGTGTGTACCTTCTGTGCCTTTGACTTTTCTTCATCAATTTCTTCACTTTCTTCACTCTCCACATATGAAACCTTTCTCACTACCCTGCTCGACGTTCGAAGGCCCGTATCATGTGAAGATAGATTTACATCCCCAGATACATGATCAGAGCTCTTCAAAGAAAATCGCGATGACCTCTTAGTTCTATTATTGAATTCCTCGAAGCTATCATCATCTGAGTTCTTTGCAGATGATGAATAATCAAATGATGCCTTTGGTTTTCTTCGACGACTCTGGAAAGAGACAGTTTTACTCTCTCCGATTGACTTTGAGCCAAGAGCCACTTTTGGTCGGCGGCTGTGACGGCGTCTCTTGGAAAATTCTCCATCATCCTCATCTGAGACCTCAGCATAGTCGTCATCTTCATCATCTTCGTCATCATCATCCACTTCAAAATCATCATTTTCTGACATGTTACTCTGTCACTCAACAGTGGATCAAACAGGTAAATCAGCCGCACAATAAAGGCACATTCTCCAAGGTCTAAAAACAGAAACGGACAAAACAAGAGTTTTCAATACATAACAAATAACGTGAAATAGATTTCAATTCAGATAACCTAAAACATCTGCTTGATTCCGTCAAATCTTCTGAGAAGTTTTCATGATTGGCAGTAGATGTAATACAATATTGGAAATACCTCTCTGTAAGTTCTTCAAACAGATTCATTAAGATATATAAAAGCAAGCAAATAAAAAGATAAAATGAATTTTCTCTCCAATAAGCATCGTACAATGAATTTTCTCTCCGATAAACAAATAAATGACACGGCATTTATTGAGAGATTGTATGTGTACCTTTCTTTTTTCAGAAAAAGTGGGATCAAAGTCAGCATCCTCAGGATCGTCTTCTGCACCAAATTTAGATGATATTCCATTTCAGCACAAAAAATTTACATATTGAATCTTAAACAAGAAAACTTTCTCCTCAAGAGATTCCATGTCACTAAAGTGCTTACAAAAAATGATAAAAATTAAAAATTGTCATTTTCATTAATGAACCTGGAAAAATCATCGGGTTATTACCTTCCTCCTCATCTTCGTCTTCATAGTCATCATCATAATTATATTCATTATAATTTGCAGACTTAGAATGTCGAGAGAGAGTAGCTGAAGACATCTTTGGGGTGGGCAATGTTGCTTGTGAAGTAGTCATTCGTCTATCTTCCCCATATTGTAAGTAGTCACTTTGTTCTTCCCCATCTTGTTCATAGTATTCATCAGATAGCATCTCATCAGCAGGATTATCAACATGAGATCCGGGAGCAAGATGCCCGGCTTTCTGAGCATCATATTCTTCACATTTACCCTCAGATAGCCGTTCACTTTTACTAGAGTCTGATTCTATATTTCCTGAACTCCACATGGGCTGGCAGTCCTTCCAAAACGAAGAGCCCCATTTACCTACGAGAGCTGTTCTCCTTCCGCCTCTCCCAACACCATTTACTTCAGATGCTTCATTCTCTAAGAGCTTTCCTGTATTCAAGTTCTCCGATTCACTTCTGTATTGATCCTCAAGTTTTATGTCTTCACTGGAACTTGCATCTTCGTCACCATTTCCACCGGAACCATAGGCTTCTTCTTCTACATCATTGTCTCCTGCCTTCTCATTTAAGTCATAGCCCACATTCCTGAAGAATGCCATTCTCCTTCACATGGAATGCCACCAATGCTCACTCTCTGACGCCTACCCAAATCTGAAATAATAGATAATGATGTGATACATCACTAGTCTGTTCTCTGTGTCTAAACACGAAATAAGAAAAGCCAAGAAAAAGACGTTTGGATCACCCCCCAGAGCTCAATCGAAAGGAAAGATACTGATGATTGGACTTCTGTTTGTTTGACAAGAAGAAGAGGTACAGAGGGCAAACAAAGCAAAGGAAAATCATAAGGAGAGAACATAGATGCTCAATTAGAAATTGTGCGATTCCTAACACTCGAAGAAAAGATATTTCAGTCAAAGAAAAACAAAAGTCTCCAACAGAGACGAAAATCTGACCCCCAAAGAGTGCTAACAAAAGAAAACCTTCGTGAGAACTAAAACATAGGACTCAAGGAGAACATCAGAGATCACTAACATAAAATATGCGCCCTACAACATCGGTCAGATAATCCGATAACAAAAAAACCGCCTACCACAAGGAAACAAATCTCAGAGGTAAATAATAATCTCTCAGCAAGAGGCAGTCCACTAAAGATATATGCCCCATTCAAATCTAAGAGCAAGCAATGGAACAAATAACAACAATCCGCAACCCACAATAAAATAACAAGCAACTCAATCCAGTAAAAATCATTTCCAGCAGACATCAAATCGAAGACAACAATACGATGCGCCGATCAATATAAAGTTTCAACGCAGATTACAACAAGTGTCTAAACGTTTATCCGAAAGTGAGAACGATTACGTTTGAGCGGAATAACGAAGGCTGGAGACGGCGATGGCGGCGGCGAAAGAGTCTGATGCAAGAATGGAGACGAATGATTGGAGTTCGGTTGACTATTTGGATGATATCGCGTACAATCTGAGGTTTTGGGAGATTTTTCCCGCCGCGGATGGCGCGTAAAGGCGGTCGGCGCTTTGCTACGCCGGGGAAAACTGGGTTGATGAGAGAGAAAGAGAGGGAGATGAGAGAGATGGAGAGAGAGGCTGACGATGGGGTGCCTCCGTTATTTTTCCAGTTCCTTCGTCAAAATTTAGGGATGTTTTCTGCCTCCCAACCGGATGCGAAATTTTCTTCACTCTCTTTCTCTCTCTGGCTATTTATCCATCTCCCGCACGTGCGAAAAGGGCGGAGGGAGGGAGACTGCGAAGCTAACCGAAATCTTAGGGACGTACGCTGGTTTTCTGACTTCCTACCGGGCTTGATAAGTGGTGATCAATGATCGAATCCCTTGATCTGATCATCATGATCGAACCTGGCGATCCGATCAGCAGCGATCAAAGGCAATTGAATCGATTGGATTGATTGATCAACGTATTGATCGATCAGTGATCATCATTGATGATCAGCGTTCGGCGATCGTCATTATCAGTGATCCCTTGCCAATCTGATTGACGATCAGATCGTTATGTTACTTTCATGGTTTTTGCCATCTTTTTACTTTTAGGGTATTTTTGTCAAAATAGTGTGTAATTTTAATCTTTAATAACTGGCTGATGGACGTTCAGATTATAGTCAGTAATAGATCACTTATCGTCAATCTTATTGATCATGATGATCATTATCTTCGTGAACTGCTCAATCGAATGCATGGATCAGCCAATGAACGATCATGATCATGAAGATCAGAGGGAATCGCTTCTCCCTAGACCGAGTTGTGAATTCAATTTTCTTTTGATCCCTATTAATTATCTTTCTCACAAAGATAAATGGATACCTTAGGGGTAGGGTTCAATGGTTCAGGTCGCGGTCTGGTTTTTGGCACAATACTCGATCCAAAACTTGCTTTGGTCTCGGTTTCGATCTCGATCTTGGTCAACCTCAGTCACGGTTTGATTCGGGTTCAACTGTCTCGGCCGTAGTTCAGTTTGTGGCAAACCACTCGGTTTAGACCTTAATTAGACCTTTAGTCTCGGTCAACCTTGATCATGGTTCGGTTCAATATTAATTTCATTCTCCTCGACTCAACCTTATCTATGTCAATTATGAATAAAATTATATCAAATAAAATTTTGATTGAGAATAATTTTGGTTGTTAACTATTATAATATAACTAGTGGCTACCCGATCTGAAACAGATCAGATCTTTGCTCAAGTAGAGATAAGAATATTCTATGAAAATATTCAAGGTTAAACACACACAATGATCCTCCATCTATACAAGGCCTCCATTTTTCAAGTTGACTACTCTAGATGAAAAAAAACAGATGTAAACCCCTGATTCTTCTTTGACGACCACAAGCTAGTAAACGGAACGACATTCTCTTTCATTCAGATAATTACAGTTCTCCCATCCAATCTAATCACCACGAGTGAGAATAACAACCTCTGCCATGAACTTGATGTGGTCGAGTGCGCGCGCCAAGGTTCAGAATCTTCATATAGAAGGGAAAGTCGGAAGAACAGCGAGAGAAGGGAAGAACGCGATAGAAAATGGTCGAGGGTTTCTCTACGAAGAAGGTGACACCCTTTCTATGTAATTATGAATCTGACCTTGGAAAAATTGACAAAGTAAAAAATTGGCACCGATTCGAAAGAGAAATAAGAGGGGTAAATTGGAAAGGAAAATAAGCTTCGCCGGACACCAATTCTATTATGTAATAAAAATAGATACTTATAATTAAATTTTCATTGAGAGTAACTTTTTTTATGTCCCATAGATCTTCAAGTAGTCATTTATCTAATGATAGTGATTTCTTAGATATACCTACATGGAGTCATTTATTAGATAATAGTAATTCATAGAAAATTTGAGGTCCATTGTTACGTATCAATGGTTCTCTTAAACGCGGAAATAGCATCAATGTTAATGACATTGCATTGTTGGAATAAAGAGAATGATTTCTTAAAGGTGCAATGAGACTTAATTAAAGGTGCAATAAAGAAAATGTTGAAATGTTCTCTTAAAAGCCTCACACATCGCTCCACGCATCGGCAACCGTGGTGGCACACACGGTAGAGGAATTGAGTCCCGCTACTCCACTCCTCCATTAAGGAAACACCGATATTAATCAATTACTTCTAGGCTTGTTCGATTGTCCAGGAACCTTTCCCGGAGGTCTTTTTGATGAAGAGGAAAGCTTGTCATCCAGGATTGACATCAACTTAGAAATGGCCACATGAAGAACAATTGTAGAGCAGAGAAATCTGACCTGTATAGTCTACAGCTGCCATAAAGCAAGAGGCGTTTTTCTTCTTATGCGTTTTGACTCTCCTTGTTGCAAGCGATCTCTCTTCTCATTGGAGCTTTGGGTGTTCTCTTGACGATGACGACGTGAGGACGAGAAGTGGTGGTTGACATCGCCTTGCATTCTTCTCGCGTTGCTTCGGCAATTCTCCCTCATTCTCTTCTACATTCATTCACGTTCAAATACGCTTCTGTGAGAACTTCAGTGCCTACAACCTGAATTTCAAGTCGTGCAATGTCTCGATTCCTCGGAACAAGAGGACTCCGAGTCCAATCGTTAGTGCGAGATTTTGGTGACCACCTTCTCCACATAAAACATGCTTCCATTGGAATGAGCTCCACGATCTGGAGATGGAGATCGCTTCTTTGCTTATATTATTGTCCAACAGGAAAACTAACCCAGGGAAGCAGATCTATTGATTTTCGGTCCAAGACCAAACTTGCATGATGGACCGGACCGAATTGGGACCGAGACCGTCGGAGGCCCATTTTACAGGATCGATGCTCTCAGTCCAATCCGGTTAACCGACCTTACATCGGTTTTTGTTGAACCCTAGTTAGGGGTGTAGGTATTAGGGCTAGGCAATGGGAATCACTGATCTGATGGTCATCATGACCTAACGTGGCGATTCGATCAACGATAGCATAAAGTTAGATTGTATGATCAATCAAGTAATCACTGCCTTAAATTAACAATCTGATCATTGATCTGATTGATGATCAAATTTTTAGTATAACTTTGAGGATTTCTTGTATTTTTTTTAGAGGTACTTTTGTCAAACTATTGTTAAATTTTAATTACTAAAGCTTGTTGA
>CM044104.1:14092935-14480577 GCA_024174645.1 Lemna minuta | reverse complement strand
AAAACGACACTCGCGGTCTCGTCTTGTCAGCATGGCGGGCAATACTCTAACAACCATGGTGAGCTACATGATGGATAGAGTGAAGACATTTCCAGCTTGTCATAGAGAGTATCGTAAAGGCCCATAAGTCAACCAAGATTAATTTCCAAGTAAGAGCTAACAAGGGCACATGTAGGTGATAGTAGGAGCACCCAAATGTGCTATAAGGAGTGCACATGATGGATATTATGTGACCTATAAGCCAATCACACTTTCATGTATCTCGTTTATGTTCATTCAAATCAAATTTATTCATTGTCATTTTTGTGTGATGTATGCAATGAAGTTTATGAGGATATGCTATGACTAAGTGAATTATGATGAATATATTTATCACTAGCTTTTAAACATATGTTCTAAACACTCTTATTTGTGGGATATTTGAGAATGACATCAAATTATCCGTAAAGAATAACATTATATGATTCAACTCATATGAGGAGTATGGTTGATCCTATAGCCACAAGTGTGGTGATACTAAGGATGGATAGTGAGTGCTCTTTGGAGAAAGATTTCATTGAATTGATCTATATGAATCCTAGAATTATATTATACCTAACTGTCAATCAAGTTGATTCATGTCACAATTGTGTATATGGTCCTTTGACTTGAGATACCAAAGACGTATTGTGAATGGATGACAGTTTTTTGATTATGACTTACAGATCTCTAGCCACAAGATTTCTAAAATGTCATATATTGGATATAACATAAAGTCCTTGAAGATGATTATGTGGTCAAGATGGGATCATCTGCCCTCGATATTTGAGGAGATTGACTTAAGAAATGATATGCAATGAAATCATTGGCCAAGGTTGTGAAAATATTAGAGAAAGAGTTCTCCATGATTTCCTACATGCATCAATACTAACTTGAGTGACCAATTAAGGTTTGACAGTTGACCATACCCTAAGTCATTCTTGAGTCTCTTGCGGATAAAGGATTATACGTACATGATAACTAATTACATAAAGGTTTCATAAGAAAGTTCTTACACACTCTATATCTCATAGAGTACATGGTGTAGCTTGGCACCCAACACGCTTGCAACTGAACCTGTCGATTTGGTTAAATCAATCCTTGATTAATTACTTTATATGTTGATATAGATAATTAATTAAGGTTAACTAATAAGGTGTTATTGGGTCTATAGAGTTATTAACTAGTAAGATATATAGATTTAGAGGGTCACACACATAAGGTTTATAGATGTTGGTGGATATAGACATGATTATGAGGGTCTTTATGAAAAATCTACATACCAAATGTCTAGAAATAGGGAGAGAATGATCACAAATAAAGGTGCCCATTCAAGTCTTGTGAGAATTCTCTCATTTCTTCTCTTTCTCTCATGGTGAAGAGCTTTGAAGAGGATATCCAACCATCTAGAGATCACATGGATTTCACTAGAGGCTAAACACTACAATAACTTCAAAAATTCCTTCAAGTAAACCTTGTAAGTATTTTTTTTACATAATAGATGATAGGATCATCTGTTTTTGGTGCCTCAAAGTTTTGAATATCCAATTTAATATATTACATTGAACTCGATGTTTAGATCAAAATTTTAGAAGACTTATTGATCTTAGATCCCAACAACAAAAAGGTGCAAAAGGTGTTGGTAGATGCACTAATGATGGATATTATGTGGCCTACAAGTTGATCACACTTCTATGTATCTCATTTATGTTCATTAAGATACAATTTGATTTATTGTCATTATTATGTGATATTTTTAATGATATTTATAAGCATGTAGAATGACTACGTGAATTAAGATGAGATCATAATACAATGATCATCCGTCTTTGAACATATGTTCTAAATAATTCCTATTCATGGGATATTTAAGAAAGACATCAAATATTCTCCATAGAATAACATTATCTAATTTGACTCATATGATGAGTGTGCATGATCCAGTAGCCATCAGTGAGGTGACACTGAAGATAGATAGTAGTTGTTCTTTTGAGAAAGAGTTTACTAAATTGATTCTGATAAATGCCTGAATAGTATTATACCTAGATTTGAATTAGATTGATTCTTGTCACAGTTGTGTATGTAGTCCTTTGAATTGAGACATCTTGCCAATGGATGACTATGTTTTGATTATGACTTAAGAATACCTACCCTAGAATCTTTAAAATATCATACATTAAATATGGCATGAAGTCCTCGATGATAATTGTGTAGTCAAGATATTATCATCCACCCTCACTGTTTGAGGAGATTGACTTAAGAAATGAGACATAATAAAATCCTTGGCCAAAGTATTGAAAATATTAGAAAAGGAGTTCTCAATGATTTCTTCTATGCATTAATACCTACTTAAACGACTGATAAGCATTTGATTGTTAACAACAACCTAAGTCATTCATAAGCCTCGCATGGATGAAGGATTATACATACATAGTCACCGATGATGGGAAGGTTTCATACAATCTATGTCATATATTCTAAAGTACATGATATAGCTTGGTACCCAACAGACTAGCTTGATTTGTCAATTAGGTTAAATCGATCATTAATTAATTAATTTATAAGTTCATGTAAATAATTAATAAGGTTGACTAATAGCTGGTGAGATATATGAACCAAGAGGGTCACAAACATAAGATCTATAGATATTGGTAGAAATAGACATAATTATAAATGTTTGTATGAAAAGTTCACGTATTCAATATCTATATATAAGGGAAAAACGATCATAACTTAAGGTGCCCGAAAAAGTCTTTGTGTGAATTCTCTCTTTTCTTCTTTTTCTCTCTTGGTGAAAAATATTTAAGAGGAGATCTAAATATCCATCGATCATATAGATACCGTTACGGGCTGGATACTTGAACAGCTTTAAGACCTCTTTCAAGTAAACCTTACATGATTGTTAGTTTTTAGTGTATTGATACATACTAGATGATAAAATCATTAGTTCTTAGTGCCTTGATATTTTGAATATATGATTCAATGTATTGATAACGTACAATTTACACTAGTAATTGCATGATAATTAATTTAAATTAAGGCATAAATAATTCCATTCTTATACATGTTATCATACTTTGAGTGCATATCTATCATTCTTTTTAATTTTAATTTATGATCTTGAAATGTACTATTTTTTGGGATAATCATACATAATTAAAAAGAGATATTTGAGATTAAATTATTCTCATTCTATATTTGAGATTATAATTAAGTTTTAATTATAAATAATAAGAACAAATATTTTTTTGTATATACTAATTTATTTTTCTAGTTTTATTTTCCAAAGAAAATGAGTGTATTTTTTATATTAAAATGTAATCTCTTGTTATTTGTCAAATTTGATTTTTTTAGAATGATATATTATTTAATTTCTGATCAAATAAAAAACTTTGGATTAAAAAGGAGTTTTATTTTGAAAGTAATGAATTTTCTAATTTTTAGTGATTTTTTAGAATTTTTCTAAATTCATATTAAATTTATTTTAATTTAAAAAATTAAAATAGGCTTTTAAGTGCTTGCTAACGTGGCAACTGATGTGACGAATGTGCCTATGCGTCATCATGTGATGACGTGTACGCGCGCAACTTAGTGCACACATGTGCACGTCATTAGTGCGCATAGACTAGTTAAGTGTCATGTTGGCATAACATGACACCTTGATTTTTCTAATGTCAAATTATTTGTGTCTTTATTTCTTCGCAGATTGATGAATCGAGACCGCGAGTTCATTGAAAACACACAGTCAAGAGTCAAAATTAATACCAAACTGACCAATTTAAAGAAATTAACACTAATTGAGGGGTAGTGGTGAATAAGGGTCGAATCCACTGAGAACTAGGATAATTTCTGATGATCTTTTTGAATTTGATCAAATCAGACAATGAAATATGAATAGAAATTAGGGAGTTTGATATTTTTGGAAAGGAGACTTGAAGAAAAATCCACAAAATCAAAAATCACTCGATTTGGATAAAGATTCAGTGGAGAAATCATTGAATGAACATTAGAGAAATTTCTGAAATTAATATTCGTGAAAAACCGAAATTGAAATTGACTCAAATTTGTGTCTACATCTTGAGAGGTAAATTTTGAAATATGTTCATATTTCTCATTGATGGCTTTGGTTCTTGTGTATCTCGCTAATGGAGAGTGTTTGTTTTCACCTCAGTGCTTAGCTATCCAAGCTAATACTTGAACTCATGCTAGCACTCCTTGTATATGAATTTCTCATTGAATTCATATAAAAGTCTCTTGAGTGTTGACTCTCTAAATGGAAAGGACTCTAAAGCATTGACTTGTTATCCAATTCCATCAATTATCCTCGTAGAAAGGGATGAAAAGAGGACTCTAGATGACCAATCACATAGGCCATTGAGATCCCCCATTCATTGGGTCTAGAGTAGGGACGGAAAAAATGAATTGATAGATGATTGGGTCATCCATCTCGCTATCCAAATGATGTGCATGATTATATGAAATTCCCAATCAAAATGATGGTGATCCAACAATCTTGATTGACTAAGCATGTACGATAACCATTTGATGTGATCTAATGCCTATAATTCATAGAGTTATTGAAAAATCATGTCAATTGGACCATCTAATCAATGGCCCAGAGATTTCATCGTTGTCCATGATTTTGGAGAACACTAATCAATCCAATCATTGAGCATACCTTGATGAGGATTGAATCTAGATCAATCCCAATCAGATTGTTGATTCAATCAAGATTGGCCATCCATAGTTGAGTTTTCCCTCACAAAAACTGAGCTGGCCAATAGATTCACCCTTTTCACCACAACTTAGGGTTGTCCTTTTGGATCAAGTCAAAGATTTGATTGACAATCTTCACTCAATTGTTCTATTGTCAACTTGAGGCAAGTTTTTTCTTTTCAATTGACAATCAAGTGAATATTTTTCATTGAATTGAGTGGATTGCCAATCCTATAATTAACCCTCTCTCTCTCAATCTCACTTATCTATATCTTTTTCAATTCATCACTCTCTTGCCAATTTTTTTCTATCTCTCACTCAATTTTTTTCTATCTCTCTGTCACCAAATTGATCTCTCTCTCTCTCTCTCTCTCTCTACCACTTTATTTTTGTTTCACTCAATTTACATCTCGATCAGTCTTTATTTTTTATCTATATAAATTTATACCTTTCTTTCAATCTTATTTTTTATCAATCTGATTTCAATATGAGAAGACATAAATTTTTTATTTTATCTATTCGACCATCTCTCTCTATAAATCTCTATCAATTTCACTATAGTCATCTCTAATTGTCTCTATCTTGTTCAATTTTTCATTCTCTAGCCCAATTTTTCTCTCTTACTTAATTTATCTCTCTATCCCCAATTGATCTCTGTCTCCCCCACTTTTCTCTCCCTCACTCAATTTATCTCTCTCTAAATCTTTACCATCTTTGAATCTATCTAAATTTATACCTCTCTTTCAATCTAATTTTATTTTTTCAACTTGATTTCAATACGAAAAGGCGATAATCTGATCTTATTTCCTTGGTTGTCACTCTATACATCTAAATTTATACATATCACGTTTATTTATCACTCTCTTGCCTAATTTTTCTATCTCTTGCTCAATTTCTCTATCTCAACTGCCCAAAGTCTTTGCAAGTAGTTTAGAGGGGAACATGATAAAATAAAACTCTAGCATGGAAATTTTTTCTGAAAGGTGCAGTGAGACAACCAACTCGCTAAAAAACAAAGCACCAATGATGATGTAGTATTTGCATCAAGTATTTGGAAATATTTCATTGAAGTGTAATTGAGCAAGTATATGTGCTAAATTTTCAAGGAGAAAAAACCCACTAAAAACAAGCCTATAAATACAAATGCTCACAATAGCTCTACTAACGTTTGGAGGCATCTAAAAATCTTTCACATTACTATTCATGATAAACTGAAGGGGAAATCATCAAGCAATAAAAAATGCACAATTGTCAACCTCATGCCCCCATCTTCACACATGAAACAACAGGATTACCTTTGAGAAGACGAATGAATGATTACACGAGATAGATCAACGTGGCTTACTATAGAAGAACAAGAATTCAAGGATCTCCTATGCTATTTTGCCCAAATGGACTTGAAGATATCAAGGAGGAAGTGTGTCCAAGATAATAACTAAGTAAAATTCTTGATAGAAAAGGCAAAGTTAAAATCTATTCTTTCAAGCATGCAATAAGTGTGACTAATGCTTAATGGTTGGACAATGGAGAACAAGGTTCATTTATTAAGAATCACCATTTACTGGATTGCCAATGTGTGGAGGTTATGAGAACATGTTTTGGCACTTGAAAAGCTAGAGAGCAAGCATTCAAGTTAGCACATGGCTAAAGTATTATGTACAGTGTTGACAAAGTTTTCTTTGGAGAACAAGGTACGACACTTTTCTTTGGTGTATTCTCAAATTTTTAAGCACATTATGGTACATCTAACTTTGTTTGATTTTTATGCAAGTGTGTGCAATCACTACGCACAACATGAGTGATGAACTCATGAAGACAATGTGCAATACCAACCCATTTTTTATCGAAAACATTACATGCCAGGCTTAGCCCACATCTTTGACCTAGCTGTTCAAGATTCATTAAAGGAGTTTAAGGCCACTAATGAGGGAGATCCACATACATCATGTAGAGTAAGTTTAAATTCATTGGGAGATGTTGTCCCTTGTGTTAGGCAAATCATGAAGAAATATTACCAATTCTATCATGACTTTGGGTTATCTTCAACTAGTATGCCAAGGTTGGACATCTCAACTTGAAGAAACTCCATATATGATATGGGAATTGAAGTGTATGATAAGAAAACAAAATTAGAGAAGATGGGGAAGTCTGTCTTGTCACGAACACCAAATGAACACTACTTGATATCCAACGATGAATGGCGCATAGTGTTTGGTGTCAATACTATTCTTGAGCTATTTCAAGATGTAAGGAAAATCCTATGCCAATCAAAATACGTTAATGCTTTCCATAGCTCTTCTCCTTTTCCAAGAAACTCTCGATAAAATGAAGAGTGCCTCAAAGAATTTTGCCTCTTCTCTTGAAGTATAATCCCTGACTATACACAATTGAACTCCATCATAGCAGCTTGCAGCGCCATGATGGATAAATTGGCAAAGTATGAGGCAAGACCAAAATGCATTTGCCATCACCATGATGATTAATCCACAATTGAAATTTGATCATGTTCCCATGCATGACCACAAAACATTGAAGGCCGCCATCCTCTAGCTGTTAAAGATGTACAAGACGAGGATTTTGAAGCTAGGGTCCCATGGAGCATCGAAGGAATTGAGGCAAACATAGCTGCCTCAAATATTACGAAGGAAAGCAATAATAAGATTCTCTCTAGAGTTGGCCAAATGATGAAACAATTTCTCTCACAAGTGACCTCCAACTTTAGCAACAAGATGCCAAAAGAACAAGACCTGTTGACGTGGTGGAAAGTTTGGTGTTGTCTCGCTTTTCCAAAGCTAGCCATTCTCACCGAAGACTAGTGCACTTGCGAAGAGATTATTCTCTTCGCACCAATTAATAGTCACTTATGCGAGGACAAGAGAGAATGCCGAGAGTATAACAGGTCTAGTGACTCTGAACTGTTGGTTGCAACAAGAAAGAACCGAGAAGAAAAAGTCCACCAAAAGTGATGATGAGCTAGAAGCTATTGATGAAGACAAAAATATCGAGTCATTGGGTGACACCGAGATGAATGATCGTTAATTTCAATGTATCGTGTTATATTTCATGTTTGACATTGAATTTTTTGAATTTAGCATTTTTAACTAGTTACGTTGTGGCAATTTCTCATTTTGCATCTTCATTGATTCTCGATGTTTTGAAATTGAATCGCTCCTAATCTTTGTTTTTTGACCAAGTGGACGAGCAGATGACTAGCATGTGACAACAATGATGAGTGTAAAGGTGGAGATGACAGCTATGATGATGATACAATTTTATAAATTTTGATTATCTATTTGATGGGGATAACAATGGTGATAAAGATTTTTTAATTTTATTGGTTTACATATTTCCATAATTTATTTATTTTTTGTTTCTTATAGGTTTTAATTTCTGCATTTTCATGATGACGATACATTTTTTAAATTTTTGATAATCTTATTGATGGAGTTGACATTGATGATGATCTTTTTAATTTATCTAAGAAACATGGAAATATGTGCATATATTTCTATGTTTCTTGCGTGTTTTTGATTTCTACATTTTCAAAGTTTTTTATGATGATGTTTTCATTTTTGCATTTTTTTTAAAAAATTCTGAGATTTTTATATGTTTTTATAGGTATTTTTAATTTTTACCAAGATCTCGAATTTTCCAGAAAATGTTTTTGTTTGAAATTTAACAGTTTTTCTCGAGTTTTCTTAATATTTTATTCATGTTGTATTTCTACTATTTTTGCTGATTTCTTTGAATTTTTTATTACTCTCTCTCCACTCCCGTACATCTCGATCGATTCGCTCGATCGACAAATACTCGATCGACGATTGATTCACCTAGGGGCTCCTCGACGATCAAGTCGATGACCTGATGTCGATCGACTTTAATCGATCAAGATCGCCCAACGGTACCACAACCTGCAACTAGGGTTGGCCGATCATGATCGATCGAGATCGATCGTCAAAAGATCGACGCCTCGATCGATCAAAGGGGTCTGTGCGCCGATCGATCGTCGGCTGATCGTCGATCGATCGAGGTCGACGATCAGTAAGAGGGAGAGACGGAATTTCCGTCGTGAGGAGAAGAGTGACGAGACGAGACCGCGAGGTCGTCGATTTCACACGGTCTCGTGTCAAAAATAATACCGAACTTACCAATTTGGGGAATTAAGAGAGAATTGAGGGGTATAATGGTAAATACGGGTCGAATCCACAGGGAATTTAGGTATTTTTCGAGATATCTTTTAGAATTTGGTCAAATTGGACGATGAATTGAGGTTAGAAATTAGGGAAAATGGTGTTTTTTTGGAAAGAAGACTTCAAATCGATTCCACGGAATCAAGAATCGATGAATTTGGACTTAATTTCATGGAGAAATCGAAATTTGAAGTGGAGAGAAATTTTCGACTTTGAAAAATCGTGATTTTAAGCTAAATTTTATAAAATTGAAATCTAAATCCTAACATAAACGAAAATTAAAGATAATTGGAGGATAATTGAGGTAAAACCGCTTCCACTAAACCCGTTTAGCGATCAAAACGAGGTGATTAAGCCGATTAATCACCGAAAACGTGAAGATCGTCACGCCGAGCTTCAAGCGCGATTTCTCCCTCGATTTTCCACCAAATCTCGATTTCTACCCCTCCATGGATGCGGAATTGAGAGAGAGAGGAGGAAGAGATCGAGAGAAACGAGTGAGAGAGGTGTCTCAGACAGTCAATTTCATTGAAAACTCACTCGAATACATGTATCGACGAAGAACTCGTCTATTTATAGGGCGAAAAAGGGTAACCGTCCGATCGATGTCTTTAAGGCTTCATCAACGGTCGAGATGCGTCTCGTAACGGCGAACTGCTACGATTAAACTGAGATCGTCCGATCGCAAATCAACGCTCGAGATTTAATCCATTTGATTTGCGTTATAAAACGCATCAGCTTCTGATCGTTGGATCGCGATCTAACGCCTTGGATGCGTTTGATGGCGTGCGATCTGGACCGTTATAACTTGGCTTTTAAGACACGTGTTTTGATGATCTCCGATGGTCCAGTGGTCCACGCGATGGAGGCTTGAGATGCTGCCACGTGTCCCTCATCCGACCGTTATAATGATTCTTTTAGGCACGTGCGTCTGATCGCGATCAATGGTCCACAGCTCACCCGATCGACGCCGTCATTTAATCCCGCTTTCGATCCGACGTTCAGGGCCAAGGCCCACGCTCACCCTCGTCAGTAAATAATGTGTGGAGATTAGTCCCACACGGAGTATAATTTTGAAACCGTCGGGTTTAAATAACCCGACGGTTTATAAGGGTATGACCCTCCCTTATAAGGGGAGGACAAAAACCCCTTTTATATATGATAAAATATGAAAATATATATAGTAAATCTAGGCGCCACGTAGGCGCGCTGCGCGGGTCCGCGTGGCGCTGCCACGTGGCCCTTGCGTGCCACGTCGCATCCACGCGGGCCCCGCAGCCCATAATAATATATATTTTTTTATCGTTTTTAAATAGAAATTTAAATCAAAAAATTCAGGAAAAATCCAGAAAAAATCCCTAAAATTGTAAAAATCATATCTTTTAAAATACAACTCCAAATTAATCCAAATTTCTTTCATTGGATCTGAAATTTAATTATCTATCATTCTAAAAATTCAAAAATATTTAAATAACAAGAGATTTAATTTATATTTCAAAAAAATACATTCATTTTTTTAAAAGATTTTAACTTTAGAAAATTAAATGAATGTTCATAAAAAAATGATTTCTCTTATTATTTAACTTTAAAACCATTCATAATCTCAAGTAAAGATGGGTTATAAAATTATTTATCGTTAATTCATCATAATTAACCCTAATTTAGTGTATTTTTGAGATTATGACATAAATATGCATAGAATGATAGAAATGCACTCAAAGTATGATAACATGCACATAAATGTAATGTTTTATGCCTTAAATTGCATTTAATAATCATGTTTTTATCATGTTAAGATTGCATGTTATCACACCCCCCAACTTAAATAATTGCTAGTCTCTTAGCAATTTCCCTATAGAATCTCCCTAGAAAGTCTTTTCTACTTCTCAATCCTACTACTAAAGAGGTGAAATGTATATAAGTATGATTACTCTTCCTCATAGTGTGGACCATAGTGATCTAGATTCCATTTCTAGGTTGACTTCTTTAGTGCATATTAGGGTAGTGCTCATCGGCTAATGCTCGAGTCTAATTCTCAATTGTGATCGAGGTGAGCATATCTAAGGTTTAATGCTATGGGGATGAAAAGATCCTCACACTCTCATGAGCAGATGTAATCCTTACCCTCTCCATAGATTCATCACTCCTTCCCTCAAAATGGAGGCTACTTAATGTATTAGAATTCCCTTCAACTTACCTCCCTCCTAAAAAGAGTGCAATTGCAAAGGTATTCCTATCTTTGGATGCAGCGTTTGAGGTGGTTGAAAGAAATTTAAAGACACTATTTCTAAAGGAATGATGTGGTTAAAAGCAAACATGTGTGTAAACAAAATGGATTAAAAAGCAAAGATGGTACCACTTATGATAATTTTAGCTCCCAAATGATGTGGATGGTGATGGATGATAGGGATAGATGGAAATGGTAGAGATGGTGGTGTTGAGAAGAGAAGATATTCCTCTAACTTATTCTCCTTCTTTTCACTTCTTCTATCTCTCTTTTTTTCTTTCTTTTTCTCCTTCCTTTTTTTCCTTGCCTTTTTTCTTTTTTTCTCTTTTGTTTTTGCTTTTTGTAACATACTTCAAAAATTTCAAAAGAGTTTATATGAAATAAGGATATGGAGGAGTTGTTTCGTGGAGGTTTGAAGAGAGTTTGTAATGTTTGAAGGAATGTGTACATGTGAGAGGAATGTGGAGGAGATGTGATGGATGTGTGAGTCACTTGGGAGTGTGATTATCATAAGTGAGGTTTAAAACAAAGTGGTGTAACTACTTGACTGCTTTGGAAGAAATAAACTAAATGCCTATAAGGGAAAGATAGGTATTTCAAAAATTGATGGATCATTGCACTCTTTTAAGGGAAAGTTCGGTATCGAGGAATTCCCACACTAAGCAGGTTCGGCTGATGTAAGGTAGGGGATAAGAATTTTGCTTGAACTTCACTCAAAATCTCTCCATTTCAAATCCATAGCACTTCAACCTTCTGATTACTCATTTTTCCTCGGTGCCTTGTTAGATACCCAACCCCAAAGAAGTCAACCATTACGAATATTCCCATGGTTTATCTAGATCACTTGGTTTTATTACTCAAAATGTAATCATATGGGCTATTAGGCCCTCATTTCTACATCTCTAGTAGATAAGATCTCAAGCTTTCAAGACTTCTAAGGTGGAGAAGAGTGGTAAAAATTTGGAAAATAGGAGTTTTTTTAGAATTTAGATTTTTTTAAAAATTTTTTTGAAAAAAATTGTTGAATTTTTTTCTAAGTCCTCACCCCCCA
Organism: Lemna minuta; assembly: GCA_024174645.1. NCBI lineage: Eukaryota > Viridiplantae > Streptophyta > Magnoliopsida > Alismatales > Araceae > Lemna > Lemna minuta. The sequence continues at coordinate 14,468,375 of CM044104.1, read as the reverse complement.
ACTTAAACTCTTCATTGTCCTCAATGAAATTACTATGCTCATGATGAAAGATAGCAATAATAATGATCATGGCATGAAAAAGATGATAAAATGTGGTAAGGAGAAAAGGGTTTAGAAAAAAACTCATTTGGGCTTTTTTTGATGCTTGTTCACGGGATTTCTGGTGCGTGCGCGCCCTTCATAATATAGTTCTTCGCCAATGTATTCATTCTAAGAAAAAAACTAAAGGAAAAAAACACACAAAAATGATAACTTTGGGCTGCCTCCCAATAAGCGCTAAGTTTATCGTCTTCAGCCAGACTCGTTTAAGCTCATATTCTCCAAAAATTGATGCGATTATTTTGAAATAAAACTTGATGCATGATAAGAAATTTCCTCAAGATCCAAACCATAATTATCCTTTTTTTTATGAATAATAAATCATTATACTCCATGGTTTGAAAGTGAAATTAAGAATTTTATGCATGAAATTCAAATCATATCATCAGATCAGATTCATGTAATCACAAATTAGTGGAGATAATATATTATAGATATATTATACTATAGATATAAATATAGAGATATAGATATATTTTTTTTTTTCGAGAAAAATTTTCTATCGATAGAGCGGTTGAAATTCAGATTATTTCGAATCTATCATGGCCTAAGTCTACGCAGAGCATGGCTTCGATGCGGCCTAGGACGACGAGAAACTCTAATAACCCTAGTACAACAGGCTTTTTCGTATAGAATCGTGAATTTCAATAAAATAAAAATTTCAACAATGATTTAGAAAATCAAGTCATGCGTGATTCCGTGAGAGCTTGGCCCTCTCAAAACGATACATGTGAGCAATAGACCGTAATCCTTAGAAGAGGGAAAAATTACTCAAGATGGCATCGAGTTGAGGATCATTTAAGATAGATTTCATCTTCGGAAGGCATTAAACATGTTTTTCTAAATGAATGACATTTCATGAAAAATAATTATATACTACTAATTTATCAAATAATGGCAAAGATCATACCCGGGTGCTCGGTATCCGCGAGTGTTTATAATTTCTTAACCCGATTTTGAAAAAAATGATCGCCCGTAGTCCGTAGAGAAGGGGTCGAATTCACTTATTCTCGTCGAATTAAGGATCACGAAGATAGAATTCACTTCGGATCACTCAAATTATGATCGATGCGAGTTAAATTCAAAAAAATAAAAGAAAAATCCGATGTTGACCAAGTCAAAATTGACGAATTATCTCAAAAATATGCCTTAAATTCCCCGGCAACGGCGCCATTTGACGAGACGAGACCGCGAGGTCGTCGATTTCACACGGTCTCGTGTCAAAAATAATACCGAACTTACCAATTTGGGGAATTAAGAGAGAATTGAGGGGTATAATGGTAAATACGGGTCGAATCCACAGGGAATTTAGGTATTTTCGAGATATCTTTTAGAATTTGGTCAAATTGGACGATGAATTGAGGTTAGAAATTAGGGAAAATGGTGTTTTTGGAAAGAAGACTTCAAATCGATTCCACGGAATCAAGAATCGATGAATTTGGACTTAATTTCGCGGAGAAATCGAAATTTGAAGTGGAGAGAAATTTTCGGACTTTGAAAATCGTGATTTTAAGCTGAAATTTTATAAAATTGAAATCTAAATCCTAACATAAACGAAAATTAAAGATAATTGGAGGATAATTGAGGTAAAACCGCTTCCACTAAACCCGTTTAGCGATCAAAACGAGGTGATTAAGCCGATTAATCACCGAAAACGTGAAGATCGTCACGCCGAGCTTCAAGCGTCGATTTCTCCCTCGATTTTCCACCAAATCTCGATTTCTACCCCTCCATGGATGCGGAATTGAGAGAGGAGGAGGAAGAGATCGAGAGAAACGAGTGAGAGAGGTGTCTAGACAGTCAATTTCATTGAAAACTCACTCGAATACATGTATCGACGAAGAACTCGTCTATTTATAGGGCGAAAAAGGGTAACCGTCCGATCGATGTCTTTAAGGCTTCATCAACGGTCGAGATGCGTTCGTAACGGCGAACCGTTACGATTAAACTGAGATCGTCCGATCGCAAATCAACGCTCGAGATTTAATCCATTTGATTTGCGTTATAAAAACGCATCAGCTTCGATCGTTGGATCGCGATCTAACGCCTTGGATGCGTTTGATGGCGTGCGATCTGGACCGTTATAACTTGGCTTTTAAGACACGTGTTTTGATGATCTCCGATGGTCCAATGGTCCACGCGATGGAGGCTTGAGATGCTGCCACGTGTCCCTCATCCGACCGTTATAATGATTCTTTTAGGCACGTGCGTCTGATCGCGATCAATGGTCCACAGCTCACCCGATCGACGCTCGTCATTTAATCCCGCCTTCGATCCGACGTTCAGCGCGCGTCCACGTCACCTGTCAGGTAAATAATGTGTGGAGATTAGTCCCACACGGAGTATAATTTTGAAACCGTCGGGTTTAAATAACCCGACGGTTTATAAGGGTATGACCCTCCCTTATAAGGGGAGGACAAAAACCCCTTTTATATATGATAAAATATAAAAATATATATAGTAAATCTAGGCGCCACGTAGGCGCGCTGCGCGGGTCCGCGTGGCGCTGCCACGTGGCCTTGCGTGCCACGTCGCATCCACGCGGGCCCCGCAGCCCATTTTTTTAATTTTTTTAATATATTTTTTTATCGTTTTAAATAGAAATTTAAATCAAAAAATTCAGGAAAAATCCAGAAAAAATCCCTAAAATTGTAAAAATCATATCTTTTAAAATACAACTCCAAATTAATCCAAATTTCTTTCATTGGATCTGGAATTTAATTATCTATCATTCTAAAAATTCAAAATATTTAAATAACAAGAGATTTAATTTATATTTCAAAAAAATACATTCATTTTTTTATAAAGATTTTTAACTTTAGAAAAATTAAATGAATGTTCATAAAAAAATGATTTCTCTTATTATTTAACTTTAAAAACCATTCATAATCTCAAGTAAAGATGGGTTATAAAATTATTTATCGTTAATTCATCATAATTAACCCTAATTTAGTGTATTTTGAGATTATGACATAAATATGCATAGAATGATAGAAATGCACTCAAAGTATGATAACATGCACATAAATGTAATGTTTTATGCCTTAAATTGCATTTATAATCATGTTTTATCATGTTAAGATTGCATGTTATCAAAGAGGCGGGAGAACTTCTTCTCCCTCTCTCTAGTCTCTCCTCCTCGCTCCCTCTCACGCGACGGAATTTCCGTCACGAGGAGAGGCGGGAGGAGAACTTCTCCTCCCTCTCTCTAGTCTCTCCTCCTCGCTCCCTCTCACGCGACGGAATTTCCGTCACGAGGAGAGGCGGGAGGAGAACTTCTCCTCCCTCTCTCTAGTCTCTCCTCCTCGCTCCCTCTCCCGCGACGGAATTTCCGTCACGAGGAGAGGCGGGAGGAGAACTTCTCCTCCCTCTCTCCCCGTTTCTCTCTCTCTCCTCATCGCTCCCTCTCTCGCGACGGAATTTCCGTCGCGAGGAGAGGCGGGAGAACTTCTCCTTCTTCGTCTCCGTATCTCTTCGCTCGCGCGCCCATGCGCTGCTGGAGCTCTCGCGACGGAAATAATTTCCGTCGCGAGAGGAGTTCTCCGTCACCCTCACCTTCCGGCGTTTCTCCTCTCCCCTCTTCCCCGTTTTCACTCTCTCTCATTTTCTCCTCCCTCGATCAACGATCCGAGTCGGAGGAATTCTCCTCCCAACCTCTCTCGGCCAGTCGGCCGAGAGAGCTGCTTCTCTACTATTCAGCATATGGCAACCGGAGACTTTCTTCTTCGTCGTCTTCCACCAGAGGATGTGAAACTGAGGGACGAAGAAGCACGGAGGTTTTATATTTTAAAAATAAAAATTATGCAGAATATTTATTTTGCAGAGTATCACCGGCAATGTGCAGAGTATCAAGGTGGCGATGAAGAAGCTTATGACGATGAGCTTCTGAGAGAGCAAGAGAGCGCGAGAGAGTGCGAGAGAGCGCGAGAGAGTGCGAGAGAGCGCGAGAGAGCAAGAGAGCGCGAGTGAGAGAGTGAATTTAATTTATCAGAATTAAAGCTCGATCACGGCGATTTCATCGATCGATCATCGATCGATCACAAAATTAAGTTTTCGCTGATCGCCGATCGATCGATCGATGTGCGACGATCAGATCGGCGACTCGATCAAAATTGACCAACCCTACCTGCAACTGCCTATGTTCGGTGAAACTTGACCGTTTTCTCTTGGACGAAGCAGAAGCCATGACTGTCTGAGTTTCAACTGACAAGGATGCTGTCCGTCCGACGACTTCTCGCGCTTAGAGTATTCCCCGGAAGCCATTCTTTCTCCTCAGCTGCTAGCTGCGGCGTCGGCGGCGGCGGCGGCGACACTCTGGGCCGCCGTCTTCTGAGCTTGATATACCCCAAACGGAGCGCCATCGTCGTCCTGCACCGCTGGGCCGAAGAAGGAAAGCCCATGCTGCAGAAGTACCAGCTCAACCGCGTCGTCCGGGAACTCAGAAACTATGGCCGCTTCAAGCACGCTCTGGAGGTGGGCCCCTCTAAAACCCTCCCCCTACTGGCAGATTTTCCCCAACGATGGAATCGTTTTCATCTCTCGAATGCAACGCAGATCTGTGAATGGATGATGATCAATGATGAGTTGAAGCTTCTTCCTGGAGACTTCGCGGTGCACTTGGATTTGATTTCTAAGGTGCGTGGATTACCCAGTGCGGAGAAGTTCTTTGAGGATCTACCCATGAGAGTAAAAAAACAACAGTCCACTTGTAGTTCTCTGCTTCATAGTTTTGTTATGAACGGGGAGACCCAGAAGGCTGAGTCTCTCTTCAAGGAGATGTCTGAAAATGGACTTATAACTTGCGCTGTGCCCTATAATCATATGATTCACTTGTGGGTTTCGAAAGGGGATCTTCAGAAGGTGCAAGAGATTGTTTGTGAGCTGAAAAAGCATGTTTCTCCGGATTTGATGACTTATAATTTATGGCTTGGTGCTTGTGGAGACAATTTTGAGGCCGTAGAGAAGGTGTTCGATGATATGCGGCAGAGAAGAGTGCCTCCTGATTGGGTCACTTTCAGCACTCTCACCAAGGTATATGCGTCAAAGGGCCTGCTCCAGAAAGCAAATTGGGCTGTCGAGGAGATGGAGAAGAAAATTTCAAGGAAGAATAGGCACGGATACTTGTCACTCATTACTCACCACGCTTCTCTATCGAGGAATACGTCGATTTTGAGAATATGGGAGAAGATGAAGTCCACCTTCCGGAAGGCCAGCGATGCAGAGTATGCGTGCGTGATCTCTTCCCTGGTCAAGCTATTAGCAGATGATGAAGCAGAGAAGATATACAGCGAATGGGAGTTGGTCTCCTGGACCAGAGACCCCAAAATTCCAAACAAAATCCTTGAATCCATGATAAGAAAAGGAAGCATGAAGAAAGGAAGCGTCTTTCTGCAGAGGATGCTGAAGAAGGGGATCAAACCCAGCTACCGTACATGGTGCATCATGGCTCGTGGGCATCTGGCCAACGAGGAAAGGGAGAGGGCGATGGAGTGCATGAAGAAGGCGCTGACTTTGGTGAAGAAATGGGATCCGGATGAAGAAATGGTGAAGGAGATGTTTGAGAGGATTGAGCTCAACGGTGATGTGGATAAGGCCGAGGAGTTCTTGGGTGTGCTTCGAAATGCAGGGTATCTGAAGACATGGGTGTATAATTCGGTGCTGAGGACTTATGCCAAAGCAGAGATGATGCCATTGGTGATCATGGAAAGGATGGAGAAGGATGGTGTGCAGCTGGATGAGGAGACCTGGAATCTTATAAAATCAACGAGCAGGCTTTGTGTTGGCAAGGTTACTGCCTTGGTTTCTTGACCAAGTTTGGCCATATTTAATTGGGAAGCATCCTTGCAGATGGATACATTGTGATGACAACTAGACATTCTCTATAGTAGTCCTAATGGTCCTTGGGATTCTTCCAATGTTCAACTAGTGATGGAGTGTCAAAGGAGTGTTGGCATCTCTGTTCTGCAGGAGAAGCAATGGAGGAACATCTTTGAATGGTATAGTTTTGATCATAGTATTTTTAATAGATAGTTCTTATAGAAGAGAAGCATCCTCCCATTTGAAGGATGTATTTTAGAGATATTCCAAATGTTGAATGTCTTACAGATACCATGTTGGTTGGAAACTTTGTCACCTGAGGTCTTTCATCTTGTACAAAAGCTCATCATATATGAATGGTTTAGTTCTATAGGTATTGCAAATGCTGAAAGTCTTAAGGATATGCTGTGTTTTTAATAACTCAGTGCCTTTGAGGTTTTCAAACCCATTTGAATCATTTAGATATAATTCAAAATTTGGAAATCTTGAAGATATCCCTGCTGTTTTGAAACTTGGTGACATAGAAATGATGTTGATGCCGTTCAAAATGACAAAGCCATTTGAACAGTGTAGTTCCATTGATATTTCAAATGTTGAAAGTCTCAGAGTTAAAGGTGTGTTTTTAGAAACTTAGTGCCATTGTAGCTGTTTTTTATCATGCTCAAAGTCTCAAACCCATTGTAAATGTTGAAAGTCTTGGAGATATCCACGTTGTTTGGAAACATGGTGACATCAGAGTCTCTATTGATCTTGTTCAAAATTTCTACCCCTTTGAATGGTGTGGTTTTCAGGATATTGAATACGTTGGAAGTCTTAGATATTCATGTCGTTTGGAAACTTGGTGACATAAAAGTTTCTGTTTATCTTCTTCAGAATTTCAAACACCTTTCAATGTAATTTCAGAGATTTTGCAAATGTTCAAAAACTTGGAGATACCCATGTTGTATGAAAACTTGGTGACATTAAGGTTGCTAGTGATTTTGTTCAAAATCACAAACCATTTGAATGCCATGCGCTTTGATGAAGATGAGGCACAGATAAACAGGAATTGCAGGGGTTCCCCTTCATGATTAAGTGATCAAACAGCATTGATTAGATGATATTCATTTGGCTCCTTGCTGTGCCATGTCATCTAGATTCATTCTTCTAATAAATGCAAGTGCACTGATTGGATGGCTATGATTAAGTTGTGCTCAATTGAAGTGTTTTCCGCTGGCCACGTAGTCTCACAATCTTTTTTATTTTTTGGAAAGGAAACAAGCTTTATTAACTTGGAGGACTCAGCAATTTTGAAAATTTTCAGATAGGCAATAATCTGGGTGACCTATGGCAACATGTCCCACTGGTGGCTTCACGTGACGTGCTCCATTGCTAACGGCGTACAACTGCGCTTTCTCAGCCCCCCACCCAAATTTGTGCATTTTTTGGCCTTCAAACTATTCCTCCAAAATCCAAAAATTCAGGAAATTATTAAAATTCTAAAATTCATATCTTCTTATTTTCTTGGCCTTTTTCACTCAAATTTTCATGATTGGATCAGATATAATTTTTTTAGTTTATTTTATCTAAAAGTAAACTTTAAAGTATACTCACTTGGTTGACTTAAAGGTCAATTTAAGTCAACTTTAACATAATTTTCCTTTTTCTCATCTTCTTGTCATCATTCACTTCCACTAAGTTGTGAGACCAAGAAACTCAAGAAAATATAAAGAATCTCAATTTTTATCTTAAGAAGTTAAACTTGATATTTTTGACCTTGGAAGAATTAACTAACACAGCCTTATCGCAGGATAAATGTTGAACAGAGACTTGAATCCACAAGCCTTGATCTACAAGAAGGGTTAGAGTTGGAATCCACAGAACTAACCTCTTCAACCCTTGAATCCACAAGGGGGTGTGCTTGAATCCACAAACACCTAAGCACTCTCAGCATGGAGAACACTTGGAAAGAAAGCAGAGCTTTCAAAAAGTGATATCTTCAAATTGTGTTCAAGTGTTACAACTGGGAGCTTTATATAGGCCTCAAAAAGTGAAGGGTCGTCCAAGTGACAAGACCCATGAAAAGACAACACAAAAGTCTTGAAAATACAACCCTGACACCATGTATCTGTAAGAGACAGAACTGACAAAACAAAAAGTAAATCTTCTAGGCCTTGCCAAGCCTCAGCAGAAAGATATTTGAAGATTCCAAGACGTGTCATAAATATTTATGGTCCCTAGGTGATCTTTAGCAGAATATGTCAGGTCCTTGATAACATGCAATCTTAACATGATAAAACATGATTATTAATACAAAATAAGGCATAAAACATTCCATTTATATGCATGTTATCATATTCTGAGTGCATTTCTATCATTCTATGTAATTTTATGTTATAATCTCAAAATGTGTTAATTTAGGGTTAATTATGATGAATTAAAGATTAAAGATTTTATAACCCATATTTACTTGAGATTATAAGTGTTTTTAAAGTTAAAAAATAAGAGAAATTATTTTTATAAACATTTATTTAAATTTCTAAACTTAAAATATTAAGGAAATGAGTGTATTTTTGAAATATAAATTAAATCTCTTGTTATTTAAATATTTTGAATTTTTAGAATGATAGATAATTAAATTTCAGATGAAATGAAAGAAATTTGGATTAATTTGGAGTTGTATTTTAAAAGATATGATTTTTACAATTTTAGGGATTTTTCTGAATTTTTCCTGATTTTTTATGATTTTAATTTCGATTTAAATAGATTAAAATAAATAATAAAAAATTGCAAAAAGCGCGCGGGTCCCACGCGGGTGCGACGTGGCACGCAAGGCCACGTGGCAGAGCCACGCGGACCCGCGCAGCGTGCCTACGTGGCGCGTTTTATATATATTATATATTTATTACATATATAGGTAAAAGGGGTCTTCAGCCTTCCCTAGATGGGAAGGGTTATTAACCCTTTAGATCGTCGGGTCTTATAAACCCGACGATCTCTTCTTTTTTTTCCCGTGTGGGACTAACCCACACTTTACTTACCTTTCAGGTGACGTGGACGCGTGCGGAGCATTGGATCGGGCGGCGCGCGAGATCTCGTGCGTCGATCGCGTGAGCGCGGTCCACGGATCAGAGATCAACGCACGTGTCTGAAAACCGTTATTATAACGGTCTGATTAGATGCGACGTGGCAGCATCACAAGCCTCCATCGCGTGGAGGAGTGGACCACCGGAGATCATCAAAACACGTGTCTTAAAAGCCAAGTTATAACGGTCCAGATCGCACGCGATCAAACACATCCAAAGCGTTAGATCGCGATCTAACGGACGAGCTTTCACGCGTTTTATAATGCATATCTCAAGATCAAATCGGGAGCGTCCATTCAATATCGTTAGGCCCATCTTCAATCGTAACGGTTCGCCGTTACGAACACATCGCGACCGTTGATGAAGCCTCAATTACACCGATCGGACAGTTACGCTTTTTCGCCCTTATAAATAGACGAGTTCTTCGTCGATGTATGCATTCGAGTTGGATTTCAATCAAATTGAATTGTATAGACACCGATCCACTCGTTTCTCTTGATTCCATCCTCTTCCTCTTTCATTTCCGCATCCATGGAGGGGTTGAAATCAAGATTTGGTGGAGAATCGAAGGAGAAATCGCAGCTTGAAGTCGATTGTGACGCTCTTGACGTTTTCGGTGATTAATCGGCTTAATCACCTCGTTTTGATCGCTAAATAGGTTTAGTGGAAGCAATTTTTCCTAGATTATCTTCCTATTATCTTTAATTTTCATTTAGATTAGGATTTAGAGTTTAATTTCATCAATTTTTAGCTTAAATCACGATTTTTAACGTTCGAAATTTTCTCTCCACTTCAAATTTCGATTTCTCCGCGAAATCAAGTCCAAATTCGATGATTCTTGATTTCGTGGATTCGTTTTGAAGTTATCTTTCTAAAAACACTATTTTCCCTAATTTCTCACCTCAATTCATTGTCCAATTTGACCAAATTCCAAAAGATATCTCGAAAATACCTAAATTCCCTGTGGATTCGACCCTTATTTACCATTATACCCCTCAATTCTCTCTTAATTCCCCAAAGTGGTAAGTTCGGACTTTATTTTTGACACGAGACCGTGTGAAATCGACGACCTCGCGGTCTCGTCTCGTCAGTCCTTGGGATGCTCCCTTGGCCCAATAAGCTTTTAATGGGCCTCCAATATAAATAAGCCCGGAATAATACAAAGTGGCTTCCTAGGCTACATTCTGGCCTACATCATTAATACAAATAAATAATGTATAAAAAGAAGTGATACATTTAGGCAAATGACATGATATTAATAAAGTTGATGTATATTATGTGGCCTATAAGCTAATCACGCTTTCATGCATCATGCTTATGTTCATTCAAATGAAATTTATTTGTTATCATTCTTGTGTGATATTTATAGTGAAGTATATGAACATATATAATTGACTAAGCAAATTATGATGAATATAATAATCACTAGTCTTTAAACATATGTTTGAAATATTTTTATGTGTAGGATATTCAAGAAGGATATTGAATTATTCAGAAAGAATAATACAATCTAATGCAACTCATATAATGAGTATGACTAATCATGTAGCCATAGGTATGGAGACACTAAGGATTGATAATGGGAACTCTTTGAAGAATGAGTTCATTGAATTGATCTTTATGAATCTTTGAATATTATTATACCTAAATGATAATCAAGTTGATTCATGTCATAGTTATGTATGTGGTCCTTTGACTTGAGACACCAAAGGTATCTTGTGGATGGATGGCCGTGTTTTGATTATGACTTACGAATCCCTAGTCACGAGATCTCTAAAACATCATATATTGAATACGACATGAAGTCCTCGAAGGTGATTGTGTAGTCAAGATGAGATCGTTCGCCCTTGTTATTTAAAGCGATTGACTTAAAGAATGAGATGTGATGAAATCTTTGGCCAAGCTTGTGAAAATATCAAATGAGTTCCCGATGTTTTGCTACACACATTAATATTAACTTAAGTGACCAATTAGAGTTTGATAGTTGACCATACCCTGAGTCATTTATGAGTTTTGTGCAGATGAAGGATTACATAATTATGGTAACCAATGACAGGATGGTTCTATAAGAGAGTTCTTATATACTCCATATCTCGTAAATTACATAGTGTAGCTCAACACCCTAACTAGTTAGAAACTCAACTTATCGAATAGATTAAATTGATCGTTGATTAATTAATATATATATGTTGATGGATAATTACTTAAGGTTGACCAATAAAGTGTTATTGGGTCTATAAAGTTATTAACGAGTAAGATATATGGACCTAGAGGGTTAAATACATAAGGTCTATAGATATTGGTGAATATACATAGAACTATGAGGGTTTTTATGAAAAATTCACATACCAAATGTCTATAAAAGGAGAGAGAATGACCATAACTCAAGATGCACATGTGAGCCTTGTGAGAATTCTTTCCTTTATTCTCTTTATCTCTTGGTGAATAGCTTCAATAACTCCTTCAAGTAGACCTCATAAGTATATTTTTTAAATATATATGTGATGATAGGATCATCTGTTATTGGTGACTCGGTGTCTTAAATATCCAATTCAATGTATTCCGCTACACTTGATGTTTTGATCAAAATTTTGGAAGGTTTATCGACCTTAGATCCCAACAAAAATTATAGTAAAACATCACAAAATATATCATTATGATATTGGTTATGCATTAAAGTAGTTATTTAGGATGCCAATACATGTTATGATTCTCTAGACCAGCTGAAGATGTAACAACATTGGAAGGGAAGGGAGAGAACTTGGTATCTCCTCTAAGATAAGTAGAGATAGTGGGGGGAAAGGGGGGGTGTTTATGGAGTGATGATTGATAGTTGTCGCGAAGCGATGAAGAAATAACTATCCTTAAATAAGGTTACATTGGCCAAGACCACATATTTCCATTACTCTAGAAGATATACAACATCCCTTATGTGTAAAAGAGAAGCTAACAAACACATCTTTGAGGCCTTATGGAGATAGCTTGGAAAAATTTGATGAGTAGTATTTGATGAAGGCAAGACTTTCAAATATATGAAGAGGAACATAAAGAATGTTGGTGGCCAGTTGGAAAAGCTCCCTAATCTCCATCAAGAAAAACACGGTGCTTGCTTTCATAAACACTATTTTGTTGGGATGCATGAGGGGATATTTTTATGGATGATCATAAGGTGAATGCAATGGCCTTGCAAAAAGAAGAAGAAAGAACTCAATGACATTTTTTAAGGATTTTGTATGTGGTGGACTATTGGTTGGATATTTCTTGAAGACATTAAAAAAAAACAAGGGAGAATGTTGGTGCATTCTTAGAGAAGATACGACATGGGACGTTGAAATAATCATCAACAAAGACAATTTAAGAACATTAAGTAATAATACATGTAGTATTAGAAGGTTACCTTACATCATTATGGCGCCAATAGATACCAAGCTATCGCTACTACTCTAATGCCCCTTATTCTAATGCAAAAATTAGGTACCAAGCTATCGCTACTATTGCTTGTGAGATGGTTTGGCTACAATTTTTTCTAAAAGACATGTATCATGCCATCAAGGCCTATGGTCATATATTACAATAACCAATAAACTAGATTTATTTCTCGAAACCTTGAATCTCACAAGAGGACCAAATATATTGATATCAATTGTCAAAAAATCCATGAAAAGTTGTAGAATGGAGATATTTCAACACCACATGTCATCATCAAACTAGCTCATTGACATATTCACCAAGAGCCTCATCGATGTATCATTTGATTCATTGGGGCTCCAAGCTGGGCATGTTTGAAGTTTTTACTCCAACTTGAGGGTAAGTGTTATATATAGCCTAATTGAGGACTTAGTTCATTGGATCCCATCAAAACTTCACAATTAAGCATGTGTGAGTGAGAGTAATACTAGGATGGGTGACCTCCTAAAATGTTTTCATGTTTTCTTGCTCACACTATGGACATTAGTCCCACACAGGTCATATTTTCTATTATCTTTATTTATTCTATATAAAAGGAGGCTAATAATCTTTTCTTAAATCACTCAATACAACTTGGCTTTACCATTCAGAGTGACTTGACTGCTGCTCACTCTTTAATGATTCATCAACCACCTATTAATGAAGATTTTTCAAAAAATATGCTTTTTGATAAGTGACTACAACCACCTTTTTACAAAATAGAGGCAGCTCCTTTAAAAGAATGACTACAAACTATTGTAGGATTGGCTAAAAATAGGAGTTCAGAGACAGAATATGACACCATGTAAGACACTACTTGTGAGATGATATGGATTTAATATCTTCTTAAAGAGTTAAGTGTTATCTCTCGGACATCTATGTAAATGTATTGTGACATATAAGCTACCATTTTTATCGTGAGAAACCCCAATTTTCATGAGCAAATTAAGCACATTGAGCAAAGTCTTCAAGGGTGTCCTCTCCATGCTGCATGTAGCTTTATCTGACCCATTGCTTGAAATCTTCATCAAATCTCTCAATAGCATCTCCTATGTCTCCTTGTGCGCCAAGCTAGAAATATTTTATCTATACACTCCAGCTTGAGGGGAAGTTCTAGAGTAAGGCTCAATAGGCCTTAAGAGGCATTAGTACAACATGGGACATATTCTCATTCTCTTTCTATTCTCTCTTCCATATAAATGTATTTACTTATTTATATTTGTTTATTGATTAGGGTTCACTCTTCCACATTATCAATTAATGAGTCATGCCAATAAAGCATTATTAGGATTATAAAGTTAGTAGCTAGATGTGTTCGTAAGCTTAGAAGGTCACATGTGCAAGGTTTTTGGATGGTGGGATGATTATATTATCAAATTGGGTATCATAAAAAAAACCTTAAGGCGTAGAGTTTGGGCGGATTGATGCAGCTACCTTTCCTAAATCTACCCTTGTTTTCTCTCTCTCTCTCTCTCTCTCTCTCTCAAATCCATGTGACTAATCATGGTACATGTCGTAATAGATGAAGGCCCTTTTGGCTAGAACTTTTGATCACATGCTAAGAGAAGATCTTGTAGGATGAGAAGCACATGGATAACACTAGATACCAAGCACTTGCATGGCTCGTGGCATTGTACTCAAGGAACAAAGAGGTTAGGGATTTGTCTCTACGCAAGGTGATGTAATCTTCATTTGTCATATTTTCTCATGTTATTTTCAGTTTTCTCTCTTGTTGCATGATCATAGTGAAGTCCAATTCATTTTTCTATGTATATGTGGTTCTATCAAGTGCCTTGGATTGAAACATCTCCATCATCTAGTGAAGAGGATTGTGTAGTAACATCTCAACCCCTTGGTCTCACATAAAAAATGTGACGGCGATGACATCTTGTGATTTTATGGAAGCCTATCTCATCAACAAAACCAATCAAAATAAAAATACTAGAAAACAAAACCAAAGATATTCAAATTTCACTTCAATCAAACCTAAAAGTTCTATCATTAATCCTAGACTTTGTGATTAAGAGCATTTTGAACATGAAGATGTCTCCTTGATGGAATGGGTTTTAAACATACATTTTGACGTTTATTTGAGACATTAAATAGTGGAAGAATATCTTTATGAAAAGGAATGCTTTCCTTTGTAATCAATATGCAAACATAAAAAGTGGAAACTACCAGCCACATCAAAGGAAGTTTCTTTGACCAAGAAGGAGAGATTTAAGTAAGAAGGATAAGAGAAGGCAAATCAATTTAAACCATAGAATTCTACTCGTTCTTGCATTATAATCATCATTTTATTTCCCTAGCAAGGAACATAATTATGAAACAATAAAATAAAGGATTTATTCTCGATTAGGAGTGTTTTGGTGTATAATATCTGATGTAGGACCGAGTGCGAAACCGGCCCAACACCGCGATGCTAGAGGTGAACTAGGGAAATTCTAATAAGATGAACTAAACTAATGATGCAGCCAAGCAGAATGCCGTCTCGGACGTCGCCTCCGTAGACCCTGGGGTGCGCCGAGTAGAGTCCGTCCGGGATGCCTTCCGATCCACGTCCTCGCGGGCGTAGGGCCGTGAGTCGTCGAGGGGAGCTCGACCGTCAACCCGATGGGTTGGACCACGGTAAGAACCCTACCAAACCGTCTAAGCACTCTTCCTAATCTAAGTTCCGACGGCGGTAGAGACAAGTGCGGGAGACACTGAAGAAGATATAAACTTCGAAGAAAAGGAGGGGGGGAATGAGTGCCTAACCTGCGGGGCGCGAGCCCGGTCGGTCGGGGCGAGGGAGGCCATTCGTACGTAGCACGGGCGGTCGGCAGGGGGGAAATCCGGGTAGGCGAAGTAGTAGTGGCGGAGAGTAGCGACCAACGGAGAGAGGCGTTGTAGCTGGTGATGTCTCGTCTGGCTGGTGACACTTACCCACGGGAGAAGAGTCTTTTTTTGTTGTCCAGTCGGCAGGTCGTCCCAACGGGTCAGCGTCGGAAGGGAGGAGTAGGCGGAAAGTGATTGCGGAGTCTACAGGGTACTCGCGGATCAATATTTCCAGAAGACAGGAGATTTGAGGTGGGATCTCGGGGTTGGAATCGGCAGTGGACGATCGCGTGCTTGCTGTAGCCACGGAGCTCGTGAGCCGCGCGTCGGGAGAGGCGAATTGGCGATTTAATGGGGAATGGGAAGTCGGGAGCGTGGAGGGGGTAGGTGATGGGTGTCAGGTGGGAAAAAGGGGTGGAAGTTCGCGGGCGGATCGTGGGGGTAAGTTGTCCCGCGGAATTCGCCGCAAGAGAGAGAGTTTTGCAGGAATACGATCGGGAAGCAGTCGTCGGGATTCGCGGCAGGGAGGGAGGCGGAAGTATGCCGGGTGGTGGCCGGCGTTCAGAGGACGGGGATGAGAGCGAAGAGGAGGGCGGACTGGGGTTTTTCTGGGATGTGTTGGAGGGGAAAGGCGTTCCGGGAGAAGAAGGACAAGGTGATCGCGCGATCAATGGTGGAAAATTCGGCTGACAGGGTCTGAAATTTCTGCAGGGGGTAAGAGGAAATTAACGGAGAAGACGATTCGACTTCCGCGGGGAAGAAGGCCGAAATTGCGATGAGAGACTTCAAGGAGGCGGAGCGTCGGTTCGGGAGGGGAAAGGTGTCAGACGATGGGGAGGATCGGGAGAGAGTGTAATGACGGCGATTGGGGAAAGAAATGCGGAAAATGGAGGAGGTCCGTGGATGGCAATCGGGAGGGGTCCGTGGATGGCAATCGAGGATGGCAATCGTGGATGGCAATCGGGATGAATGCGGAAAGTGGAGGGGATCCGTGGGTGGCAAACGGGAGGTTAGGCAGAAAATCGGGAGGGAGAAGGCGGATCGGGATCCGTGGATGGCAAGAGGATGAGGGGCAGAGAGGAGAGGGGTTGGACTGACGGAAATGGAGGGGGGGGGTGGAGGAGATGGAGGAGGACGTGGTGCGACGATCTGGCGGCGGCGGCAGCAGCGGCGGCCCAAGGCGGCGGCAACGGCGGCGGCGGCGGCTGGATGGTGGCACGATGATACCAGTGAACAAGGCAAGGGGAGGCGGCGGTCTCAGCGGCGGGCACGGCGGCGGCACGTGGTGGTGCGGCGGCGGTGGCGGCGGCGGAGGCGGCGGTTGGTCTCCTTCCTTGATCTTCCTTGAGCAACCACTTGAAAGGGAGATTGCTCCTTTTTTTCTTCAAATGACGGCTAGGGTTTGTGGGGGGGTCCCTTCCCCTCTTATAGAGCCCTTAGTGGGCCGAGAGGGGAAAGGGCCCACTTGAGGCCCACAACCCACACCTAACATAATCATAGAAAATAGAAAAAGGTCCACAAAGAGAATGACTTAACGAATGGGATCCCGAAAAAGGGAAGAGCCCACCCGAAAGCCTAAAGGGGAGAGAAGAAGATATGCAAAGGCCCGCTTAAACACGTGCGGGCTAATAAAGTTCGAAATGAAATAAAAGCTGGAAAGATAACTCCACGCGCGAGCCCCGTGAAATGTGTCGTGGCGAGATGAGGTCCTCACTTGGTGTAGTGAAACTCGGCATCCTTCATCTTCGCTTGTCGAGGGGGCTGGACGCGCGCGGGTGTCGGCTCCTCCGGCGCCGTAGTGTCATGCCTTGGTGGCGACGGGGGTCGTACGCCACCAATATCTAGAGGAACAACTTGCTTGTGTGCAATAGATTCAAAAAATTTATCTCTATTAAGGGAATCATGGTTTGTGACTCTAAATTGTAGGTATTTCTTCATACATTTTCAAAATTATATTAGATTTGTATTGGTTTATCTCAAATGACTCATAACTATAATCATTTGGCAATCCATCTATCAATGCCCTTCCTTTTTCTCATCTTTTTTCTCATCTCAATCTATGATTTTATATCATTATCTTCCCTCCATCAAAACTTCTCATGTACCACTTTATATCTTCTTGCATGTCTATATTTTGCCAAAATAATCATACTATCTAAAAATCTCTGTTTTCTTTGATTTCCATAATGACTCATTCTATCCAAGGAAAATTTGGAATAAAAAGTATTATGTATGAACTTGATTGCGTGCAACGACATAAAAATAAACTCAATCTATTTTATCAGCAATGGAAATACAAAAAAGCACGAAGAAGTTTTCGGCATATAATCAGCCAACTTTATAATACCCTACATTCATGTTGTGTAGGTTTGTCTGATTATGTTGAATATTGCATGTTGTGTAGATCGCCTAATTATCTATAGGATATACAAAAGGAGCATGGCAAACGACATATAAACTCAAAGAAGGGAAATATTTCATTGAATTTTGCATGACATCTAATCTACTAAATTTTTTGGAGAAGATGCCATGCATTTTATTTTGGAAATTTCAAATGTTTTAGAGGAGTGACTCTCCATCTTCATCACTAGTGCACTTGTGGAGCACCTCTTCTCGGATGAAAGAATGATTGTTGCATTTAAGAGGATTGGCTCGATCCACGAAGCCAAATCGAAGGTCAGCACAATGCTTAAAATCATTAATGGAAGCAACAAATATCAGAAGCTGACAAAAATGAGAAACATGCGGCTCGTAGTGGGTTTACAGAATTGGAATTTTCTTTGCATACCTTTTTCATAACAGTTATGGTTATTATAATTTTCTTTTCGGTTTCCCATTATTTTTGTAAAACGAGAACTTCATGAAATCTTTGTAATTATACTAATCTTTCATGGACAAATTCTTAATTTATGAATAAAAAATATCATTAAAATATAATGCAAAAATGTTAATTTTTAGTTGAAAATACTTCATGATTTTTAGAATTCCCAAATCACTATATAAATCATCCATTGCCGATCATCTGATTTTGCTTTTCTATCTAGTGTAAAAATTATATTAAAAAATAGAAAGTTAATAGTCACATATCTAAGTAAAAAAACACCAAGCTTTATCACCGAAAATCTCTAATTTAATTTATTCTTTGGTTTTTTTTCCCTTTGAAAATCAAAGGTTGGAGGTGGCCCTTCCCAACAAAGGGAAGAAACTCAAGGGCCAGTGTGAAGACACTGACATTAAATCCTTAGCCTCCACAAGGACTGAAAGAGCAAGATTTGTGCACATGCAACACTTGGCTTGGCAAAATGCCATCTTCATTATGAAGTAAGCGCATGGCATAGACATGGGACCAAAGCACTGGCAGTGGCATGTGCAGGGCGGCAACACCCGCTAAGGTTAGTGGCAACAGTTTTGGGTTAGAGACCGAACGACACCTACCGAGGCAAACTGACACTACGGCACTCGACCATAGAATGAGTTATGCGTCAAAGCCATAGCGATCGAGGAAGAAAGTTGCATTCATAATCTCATTGTGTGACAGCTCAGGGATGCAAGATAAAGAAATGATGTGAAATGGGCTGAAACAATAATGGCATTTTTCAACTTAGAACCGACTGAATTAACAACTGAATGGTAAATATATATAAATATATGGGCATGGGCATGGGCATGTTTTCTTGTGTAAATTTACAAGAAGAGATCAACATACTGATTATATGGTTCTTGTTATGGTCTGCCATTCACTTGGCCGATCTGAAGAGCTCCTTCCACATCTCATTATCTTTCCCAGGTCCTTCTCCCTGCAGGGGATTTTCCATCGATTTAACCAAAAAGAACCGGATTCAAACGAAATTAGAGAAATGGAAAAAGATTACTGCCTTCACTGAGTTGATCTCGTAAATCTGATTTTCAGTGCAGTCAACATCCAACGCCTGTATGCATGCTTCGGCGACAACGAGCCTGCTGACTTCACCAACAAGCTTGTCACCTGTTCATCGGGCAAACAAGCTTGTGAACCATGAGATTTTTAGAGAAGTGACCATCCATAAATATCTATTTTAGAATTTCGAATTCTTCTTCAAATACCATGTTAATCAAGCCATCATATTATTGAAGTTTAGGAGGGGTAAATCAATGTGTGACCTTGTCACATCTCATCCTCGATAGCTACCAGGAGAGAACACAATAATGAAAGCATCTTGCTCTGGTCTTGGGATGATGAACAACAGGTGACAGATGCGAAGATTTTTGATCGGTGAGGAATGAAAGCTGCATTTGACTCATTACTTTACGATTTTTCCAAAGAAAAAAGTGAACCGAAAAGAACCCAGTGGATTTTCATAATTTCCTTGCTCATTTCATAGCTCTCTATGTAAAAGGACATATACACAAATTTAATAATAAAATAGAAAGAGAACTGTCTCTCACAAGAGGAATGGTTTCAGTGTAGTCACTTCTTCGTAAAATAAAAACATCACAGAAAACTGATGGTAAGTATAAACATCGTCGAAGATAACAAAAATTAATGAATTCCAAATTAATGATTGGATTAAATGATCATTCTGTCAAAAGTTAAATTAAAAAGCCTAGAGATCTCTGACTACTATCTTTGCAAACAAGTTCTAATTGCATTAATCATAATAAAAACAGATATAATTAATTACCATAAAAATGATAATGATAAAGA
The DNA here is from genome assembly GCA_024174645.1 of Lemna minuta. Taxonomy (NCBI): domain Eukaryota; kingdom Viridiplantae; phylum Streptophyta; class Magnoliopsida; order Alismatales; family Araceae; genus Lemna; species Lemna minuta. Next base: position 14,448,446 of record CM044104.1, on the reverse strand, counting down.
ATCATTTTGAAAAAAAAAGATAATGATAAAGAATCATAAATGTCTTAATTATGACTAATGCAAATACGGTCAGTGCTCTCAGCGATCCTTACATTTTACCTTCCGGTTTTTAAGGTAACTGCCAGTGTCAGAAAGGCTTGTAAGCTTGATGAAAAGCTCGGAGCCAGAGTAAGGTAGGGTAGCACTGGTATCTTGGGATGTGATTTGCTGTTTGGTCAAAACCAGGGGGAATAGGGGTGTTGCTGGCAAAAATGAACCTGTCGCTTCTGAAGAAGTGGGCAGGTTGGCTCATGAATCCTGAGACAGATCTGTCTGTGGAAGTATTGAAGGACTGTTATGGCACATGGACAGACTGGGAGAGGCGAGTGGCTCCAGTAAGATGGACATCTGTGTTTTGGCACAGCCTGAAGCAGGTGTTTCCACAAGTTCAGGAATTCTTCTATGCTAAGCTAGGGAACGGATCATCATTCCATTAATGGCTAGATGAATGACAGTTACATGGTACTCTTTGAGAGGAGTTCTCACGTTTATTTGCCCTCGCATGGAACCCTTGACCAACGGTTAGGGATTGCTTAGACGGGCACATGAAATCCCATATTGGATGACAATTTGTCAGGCACGAGGGTTGAGGATTTTATGAATATGCAACAGCAGCAGCTTGAGAGCAGGTCACATGATGGTTGGGTGTGAGCTGGAAGGCTTGACAGTCCAGGGTGTTTATGCACATATCAGACAGTCATTTACAGGAGGAACTATTTGTGCACACAGATTCAAATGGAAGCAGGCGGTCTCCTTGAAGACCAAGACTGTAGATTGATTACTTTTTTACATGGTGCCTGGTGATGTGTGTCTTTGGCAGAGTGCGCTATGTGCACAGAGGTTGAAGAAGATTGTTCTCACGTATTCTTCAAGTATCCATTCGCTTGGGTGATATGGCCCAGCCAAAGGATCTCATGTGTGGATGTCAAAACAGAAGAGGCTTTTGAGGACTATCACACAGGAGGCACTTACAGGAGGGAGGCGAAGGAGGGAAGGCTCTTCCCAGTGCTATGGGCAACATGGCCGAGAAGGGCAATGTTGGTGGATGGCGTAGTTCATGACGTGGAGGGTTTTGTATCATGGTGGTTTAGCAGGGCGTGAATGATAGGAGGGGGTTCATTATGGTCACTTGTATATTGTACAATGATATATATTTTTAAATCAAGAAGACCACAGACCTCGGGTAATCTCCCTTTCACTAAAAAAATGATTATCATAAAATAAATTCAAATGCCTACACACCTTTTCCAATGATAACTGCACGTCTCTCCCCCGCAGTTGCTTTAAGCAAGGTATTAAGATCGTATGAAGTGTAGGGTCCATCCGTAAGTCTAGCAGCCCTGCCAAAAGTATTTCAGCTCTCCGAAATTAACTAAATTTTCAGGAGATGTGCATGTTTCAAGATGAGGATTGAAGCTGAGAAGAAAACCTGATAATTGTGAACGGAAGGCCAGAGCTACATACACAGTCTTCTCCCATCTTTTTGTACTTCAAAACTCCAAAAAGGTTCATAATGCTTCCAAAAATAAATGGATAAACTAACCATCAGTCCACGATGCAGGGACATCATTATCAAGCTAGAAATTCAGAAATTTAAAAATTGAGGCAGGGACAGAATGTTCCATAAAAGCAGAGAAATTTCCTCTCCAAATGGTAATTCAAAACAGAGGATGGTTTCCCCCTGCAAATGAGACGATTTCTACCAGACTAGATTTGAACAGTCAACAGAAAAATGTGATGCAATCGAATGGAAGAGGAGATGGCGATGGGCATCTGAGTCTGGTCACTTTATTGACGGGAGATAACGATCATTGACAAATGCCAGCCGTCACCAGAGCCTGATTATGGTAATAAGCTGTTTCAGTAGGAAGTTCAGTCACTATTCGGCACATAGGAGAAACCTGGGACCAATGGAGACCAAAAATTTCTCAAACTGAGCATTATTATTTATAGAAATGAGCCACAGAATCACACATAAAGGAAGGAGATGAGCTGACTTCAGGATATCTGGGGAACAAAGAAATTTTACAAAACCTAGCAGACTCTTGAGAGACTTTCGCCACGGTGAGAAGAAATCAGTCACCTTGGGCTCAGATGCCAAAGATCAACCCAGTGAAAGGACAAAGGTCACCATCATGTCAAGAAATCAAAAGGCTAATTCAGGTTAAAAGCTAAATATCAACCTAGAAAAAGACAAATGATTACAAATGAAAATGATAAATTATGCCCAAGACACCCCCAATGCACAACTAAAAAAGCTAAATAGTTTTAGCATAAAAAACTATTGTAAGAAAAAGGTAAAAATGAAAACCTAATTGAGAAATTACGATAGGAGCTTAAGAATTGAGAAAAAGCTAATACCTCCAAGGCAATTCGTTGAATTTAGTGACGCCAACAGATGAAACAAGGACTAATCTCTTAAGATTCTGAGGCAATGACAGGACTAGATTGCGAACTCCCTCGTAATCTTCAAAATAAGGGAAAAAAGGACAATATTAAGCAGTTTTAGGCCACAATACCCTTACTCACCAGGTTTGAAGTTGTCAAGGGTGCACCCCAATCGTTTTTTACCCTCCCATTTACTCATTTGAATATTAATTCCATGTAACACTCTGATGAGTCATGTACCATATCCCCAATTAGAAATAGAGAATTCATGTTTTATTTTTAGATAGCCATGTCGTTCATCACTGTGATTCAGAGTGCAACATGATGTAGCTCAAAGAGGGAAATGGACAGAGAGTACCAATACAGAAAGGGAGACAAGATGAGAGAGAGATTGGAGAGGAGAGAGAGAGAAATAGAATATAGGGATAGAGCTCCTGAGAACAGGAGAAGAGATAGATAGAGTGAGATTCAGGGAGAATGATTGGTGGCCAATCTAGAAGGGAGGGAGGGAGGGAGACAACCAGGTTCCCTCATAATACTTTCATACCACAAAAGAGGGAAGGAGAGAGCTATTTTTCTAAATGGTTGTCATGTGCTGCACCCCCAGGCTCATAATGACTTAACGAATTGTATCAGATCCCTGTTTGAAAGAAATGAGAGATCATTTCTTTCCCATCACATTCAGCTAACAGACTATGCAGTTCATTTCCATCGTTTTTTTATGGGAAGTCTGTGGCACTTAAGTACTCTCTTTCTTTCTTTTATTTAAACCCATATGAGGGCCTTATTGGTAAGTGGCTTATCGGGCGATCCAACTGACTACCAGATAAAGGGGGGGCGGGGGCTTATGGGTAAGTGGCTTATAGGGTAATCTTGAACTAATTGTGAACTGAGTTCACTTTCCAGAGTTCATCTCTCCAACTTCAAACTTTCTCTTCTCTAGAGTTTGCAGAAGAACAGAATGCACAGAAAGTATTATATATTTATGAATATTCAGAATAAAAAAAAACTCTAAATGTAGAAATAGTTAAAAATAAATAAACTGCAAGTAAAACATACCTACTTTTTCAGGCGAGTTATCATCATCCCAACGTCGTGAGGGAAACGCAGTTGTACCGGTGCAGCAAATCACGTGTGTAACTCCCTACAAACCAATTTTCTACATTTTGGTTTTTGATAAGAACTACTAAAAGGCACAGAAACAACATTTTGGTTTTGGATAAGAACTACATTTTGGTTTTCAATGATTTCATCAATTAAGCCAAGTTGATGTAATAGGCAAACCTTAAATAAGACAGGATCCATATCAGATGGGTTCCTTGTATCCCCTTTCAAGATCTGTAGCTCACCACCAATGAGAAAAAAACAAACACCGCACACAAAATCATAAACAAGCAAGTAGAATCTGCAGAACCCGATTAAGAATTTCTGGTACCTTCACTTTGTTTTCATCCTGTCTTCCAAATAACAATAAAGCCTTTTCAGGATCCCTTACAAGGAGCCGCACTTTGATGTTCCTGTCAAGTAAAGATGCTACCACCAGCTGTCCTGAAAGATGGACAAATTTTTAACCATTGATTAGGCATCAAGACTTCAACAGTGAAATCTTTCAAAGGTTTCCCTCCAAAGACTATTGGATGCCCCATTCGTTCATAGGCTTTTGACATAAACACAGAAGAGAAAAAAGAACAGCAAAATGCAAGACTATGACCAGATTTTAATAAAATCTGACTTATGATAACAGATGTCATATGGAAATTTTGGGAAGTTTCTTTATGGATCTTGCTGCCAATTGCTTAGTGGAGTGGTACCCAGTGTTGATATTTTGTTCAACTCTGAAACAAAGAAAACGGCGATCGCTACTCCTGAGGGACTGCCACTGATTATATGAGGTTACAACAGACTGTTCTGACACTTCACAATCAGCCAACCATTTAATGACTTTAGCCAGTTTAATTATCCACAAAACTTTTACCCCATGCATATTCCTACATATTTTATGTCGATCTTCCGACTGCCGAGCGGGGTTCGAAAGAGACTTGAGCAGCTCATGAGGAGGTTTTTCTGGTGCGGATCCCGACCGGAGGAGACTCGGGCAGTTCCTCTTGTAGCCTGGGAAACCGTATGCCGGCCTATTGAGCAAGGCGGTCTGGGAGTGCGCCAGCTGCAGCATACAAATACAGCCCTCCTAGCCAAGTGGGTCCACCGAATAGTACATCCTTCGAGGGACCTGATATCAATCGTGTTGCGCGATGAGTATGGAGGCACGCTCGATTGGCAGACATGGCAGAACCCCAGGCGAGGTGACTCTGCATTCATGACATCCCTCCGGCCCATTTTCTCACTGATGCAGCCTTTCTTCCGCCCTCGGCTGGGAGCGGGGGAGACTTTTCGATTCTGGAGGGATGAATGGTCGGGACACGGGCGTTTCAGCCAGCTCTTCCCTCGCCTGTACACCCTCTCACTCGATCCGGATGAACCGGTAAGTCGGGCGTGGCAAGATGCATGGACCCCGGCTCTCCGGGAGGCTATGTCCGACCAAAGGGTGGCCGATTTCCTCAGGCTGCAAGAGGTTCTTGCGGACAGCCGACCCTCGGAGGGGAATGATGTATGGATTTGGAGCGAACAGTGTTTCTCTGCTCGGGCTGTGTATAGCCGTCTTCGGGAGCAAACAGCGGCAGAGGAACCCGCATTTATACGACAGTGGCGACGGGCATGGAAAAGTCGGATTCCTATGAAGATACGGATCTTTGTATGGCTTCTCCTCCGGCGAAGGCTAATGACGAGGGCTTATCGACAACACATGGCACCTGAGTCTACGACCGAATGTGCCTTATGTGCGGGGGCGGTGGAGGACTGCGAGCATCTTTTTGTTACATGTCCCTTTGCCTCCTCTGTTTGGTTATCTGCTAGGGTGGCCCAGATAGATCTATCTTCCTGGGAGGCCTTCTGGAGGTCCATCAATGATGGACCGTACCGGTCAAAGGTAGAATGGCAGCACATATATGCCAACCTATGGTCCATTTGGAGTCACCGCAACGAAGTCATCTTCCGGGGACACTCCCCTTCGGTCGACGCCATACAGCACGACGCGCGGGGGCTTATTACACTATTGATTCGAGGCGGTTTAGGCCCCTTGACTTTGTGAACCGTGTGGCATGACTTTGTATTTCGTCATACTTTCAATGACAATGGGGGGGCCTTCATTTTAGAGGACCCTTCTTTTACTCTTAAAAAAAAAAAAAACTTTTACCCCATGCATCCAGGGAAGTTCACTTTCATATTTCACTGTTATAATTTTTCTTTTTTCAAGAAGGAAAGGAAGATCACCCAAGATCAATGATCAACCTGATAAAAATAAGTGGTAACTGTGAAAAAAATTTAATGAGTTCCATCCTCCTCCTCCCGTTGGCCGTTTACCCTATCTTGAACCAATATGAAACAAAGCACACCACCACATGGACTACCCCTTCATTGAGGCCATCCTCCCCTTGAAGATGGCCTTATTCTGAAGAAGTCAAAACACCCACAAGACTACAAAAAGCCTTCCCCTTTCTGCTTCCCTCCCAGAAGCTCAAGCCTGGAGCAATCCCTAAAAGGCCTCCTCTGAAGAAGTATCCACCCGTGGAATTTTGTGCGTAGCCAGATCACCTTAGCAAATTAACACCCACAGAAAAAGTGGAAGCAATCTTCTTCCACCCCTTGTACACATGACACACTCTGAAGTGTTGGCAAATATCTTCTTCTAGAACACTTGGGTCATCAGCCTTCTCCAGAAGAACAATCGCCCAAAAATCTAGACCTTTATTCTCACCTTCTACCTCCATATTATCCTGCACATATGAGAGGTGTTCAGCATCTCCATTACCTATCTAACTCTAATCTTCTCATACACTCCCCAGACAGAGAGAGGTGGCCCTTCCCAAACCAGCCATCTTATGCACCAAGCGAGGGTCTGATCATGATCAAGGATCTCTGCATGCACAAAAATTCTCTCACCCTCTGATTCACTAAGGCGCCCTCCAGAATCAAATTCCATGTCCCATCCCATCATTCCTTGACGGTGGCATGTGAGCCGCGTGTGAGCCGTGGGAACTCTTCTGTTAGGATCCCCCAGGTCAACCAATCATCCAGCCAATAGAGGAACACAGTGCCATCCCCTAGTTTGGCTACAAAGAAGACCTGGGGAAAAATCTGCTTTAGGCCATTCCAGAATGCAGATGCTCTTCAAAACAGGGCTGCACACTCATCCTAGTCCAGTTCATGCCCTTAAAACTTTCAAGGTCAAAATTTCCACATGACTCAATAACCCTGGTCACCCACTTTGATAACAACCCCAAGTTCATAGTATGTAAATTCACAACCCCAAACCTTCCCAATTGATTGGTCTGCATACCACATCCCACTAAACCGGTGACTCATCAGGCCCTCTGAATGCCTTTGGATTCCCATTGGCAAATTAAACATCAAGAGAGGAAAGATGGGAATCGCTGAAAGCACCAATCTCAAGTACACCTGTCATCCCCCCTTGGACAACATCCTGGCCTGCTAGGCCTCTAGCCTCCTCTCCACCTTGTCGATCACCGGCTGCCAATTCGTCACCGGAAGTTGATGCCTCATCAAAGGCAGTCCCAGATATGGCATGCAATCTTCTTTCGCGAAATGACATTTGAGAAACGTTAAGCAAGGAAAAATTACCTCAAACCAGCTAAACCAAGCCTCGTGAATTTTCTATAAAACTAAAAAAAAAAAAAAAAGCAACCCAAGCACCAAACAAAGCATTTAAACATTTTAAGTTAAGGGAAAAAAATTACCAACACCGCCGCTAGCTCCAACGACAAGAATATCCTTGACTTCAGATAAACAAACGGAATCATCAGGCGATTGCTCTTCCAATACAGCGCGAGGAGCCAAAATGCTCTTTCCAGAACAGCTAATCACGGATGGAGAGGCATAAAGAGGTACGTCGGAGAAGGAGAGAGAAGGAGATGATCTCGGGAGAAAGAAGGAGCTGTTCTTCGTTCCTCGGGATGGGTAACAGTGGAACACGGGGGAAGCGGGGAGGGATTGGGCCATAACGGAAATACGCCTCGATAACGGTGAGGGACTCGCCTGGATCAGGGGAATGGCAAAGACGATGACGTGGAGGATAGGGAATGTCATTTCTCTCGATCGAGGTCGATTGAGGGTTTTTTTTTTCAATTTTTTTAAACCTCACTCATTTTTTAGATTTATTTTATTTTCTAAGATTTTTTTTCAATTGACGATCGAATAGAGGTCTCGATCAGATCGTCGATCAGATTGAGGAAGTGATGGACCCCCACAATCTGATCATTGATCTTGCCCAATTATCCGATCGAGGGGATCGATCAATACAATTCCCCACGATCAAATTGGATAGCCACTCCCTAGTCCACAATTGGCAAATGGACGTTTGGATCGCCAATTCGACGATTGATCAGGATGAATGATCGGACAATCCTGATTGCCTAGGCCATTTTTGGCTATTGGATGTGATCTAGCAGCCACGAATCGTAGAAATATGACCTCAAGTTGGGTATTTCTTGATCGACGGTTCCATGATTGAATCATCGAAAGTGATTATGAAATAAGCCGATTGATCAGAGTGTATGTATGAGCTGTGGTAGATTGATTTGAGGTCAATCTAGATCAGCCTTTTCCAAGTACTATCCAGGGACAAAGAAATGATCAGAAATTGACCATGGTTATTTTACATATGTTGGTGGCATACTTATCATTTTCCAAGTATGATAAACACATCCCTTGATAGAGTTCAACGTTTGCATTGAAGGGCAAGTAAAAGCCTTGACCTTCATCTTGACATGATGCATGTTCATGCCATTCATTATGACATCCTCGTTCATACACAATGACCTATGACCTAACTTATGACCCAATATTTTTTAAAGAAATTTTCTATGTGAAAAAGCTTCACTTATATTAATGTAGCCCAAAATGGAGTCCAAGAGCCGATTTTTTATGAAATTGAGAAAGCCTACTTAAGAGGCCCATTTAAAGCTTATTGGCATAATGGAAAATATCTAGGGGTTGACAATATTGGTTGAAGATCACCTACAAAAACAAAATATTTCTGACATATTATATGGTTGCTAGAATCTGCACAATATCTCTTTGTTAAGGCCTGACAAAGCCTAGAAGCTTCTTTGTGCCTAAAACATGCATGTTGTCGAGCTTGTATTTTCAAGGTTGTGAGTGGTACTATTCAAGGGTTTTGTCTTTTAGAAGACCCTTCACTTTTTCAAGGTAATCCTTAAAGACACAATTAAAGTTATTCCCTTTTGAGATATTTGTTTTCTTTCTCTTTAGTGTTCTCATTGTTTGAGGGTGCTCTAGTGCTTGTGGATTTAAGTACAACCTCTAGTGGGTTCTACACTTGAAGAGTTTATTTCTATGGATTCATAATTGAACTCTTCTACTAGAACAAGGCTTGTCAATTCTAGTCATTATTCTACATTGTTCTTGCATCAAGGCTACATCAAGTAGTATCAGAGAATGATTGACATTCTAGTATCAAGTAAAGTTATCAAAGGGAAAGGTTAACTATATCCCTCAAATATATATTTCTACTAGTTCAAGTAATCATGACTCTAATGATAGACATGAATATCTATTGAAGGTTGATTTGCCTCAATTTGATGGGCAATTGGATATAGAATAGTTTCTTGATTGGCTTCTTGAGGTTGAAAGATTCTTTGAAAACATTAATATTGTGGAAGTAAAACAAGGCTAGCGTGTTGCTCATAAGCTTAAGGGAAGTGCATCTATTGCGTGGGAGGAATTGCAAAATGATGCATACTTGAATGTGCAGTTTCTGTGCGAGGTGATTTTCCCTCATGGCTAGCGCGCGTGGCACAGCCGTGGCACGCACACATGATGCACACTCGGCGAGTACTATAGCGTTTGCCGAGGTGGTGCCTAGTGGCGCGCAGAGGCACGAGGGAGCATGTGCCACAGCGTGCCATCTGCGCGTAGCTCAGCAATTACCTGTCGAGCAGGAGCCATGTGGTGCGTAGTGGCACACGGGGACGAGCGCCAATGCGCGCACATCTCGGTGGGTACTGTAACACCTGTTGAGATGCGCGCAACGTGCGTGCCATGGCGCACACTCGACGGGACTGTGGCGCTGAAAATTCTAAGGTTATTTTTTTTATTTTTTTTCTCTTTTGTGAGTTTATAAATAGGGACCCCTAGAGCATCTCGAGTATTCATTTCTTCCTTCAGAAGGTTGTATGTGAGTTTTTGAGTGATTTAGTGCATTTTCTCTCTTATTTCTCATTCTTCTTCTTCTTTTGAGTGTGCTCATCATCCTTTGGAGTGCTCCTTGGGGTGATCAGTAGCCAACAAGCGGTATCAGAACATTTTTGGTCCTAGGTTTGTGAAGATGTCCAAGAGAGGAAGGACTTCTACCATGTTCGATGATATACATACACTTGAACACCAACCTTGCATCCACAAAGGAATGAAACTGGTATGTCTACTTCTATTTTGATTTTAACAAGCATAAATTATCATCTTTAGGATATGAGGATGGAAGTTTCTTTGAAGGCTCATGATTTGTGGGGAGTCATTGATGGAAGCGAGGTAAATCACAAAAAGGATCACCTTGCATTGTCGATGATCCTCAATTTCATCTCGGAGTCACAAAGTAATCAAATAAACATCAAGAAGAGTGCAAAGGAGAATTGAGAGGTTCTCTGCACATTCCATTTGGGAATGGACAAACTAGTGCAAGCTTTGAAGAGAGAATTTGAAACAATTTCCATGAAGAGGAATGAGAAAATTGATGAATACTCAGATAATTTTGCTCGAATTGTTACAAATTTGAGAGACTTGGGAGAAAGTCTTAATGATTATGGTGCTGGTTCAAGGCTCCTCACGTCATTCCCTAAATATTTTTATTCTCTAATTCTTCTACTTAAGCAGACAAGTGATTTAAAGACCATGAGACTTGAGGAAGCTTTTGGGAAACTCAAAGTTCATGAATTGAGATTCCAAGAGAGGAACTCAAGAGATGAGGATCAAGCATTCCTATCTAGGGCATTCAATATGTCCAAGAAGGATCAAAGAGGTTCATCTTCAAGTAGAAGGGAACGACGAAAGAAAGGAAAAGGGAAAGATCATTGTGGTGAAGCCAATGGAGAGAAGAAAAAGAAGCAATTTGACACATCCAATGTAAAATGTTACACTTGCCAAAAGCTTGTGCATTTTGCAGATCAGTGTGAAATTCCCAAGAAAGACAAGTCCAAGGGAAAAGAAAAGATGCATATAGCCCAAGAAGATGAATAGGAAGAATCATCGTTACTAATGGTGTTAGCCGATGAACATGCGGACGTGTTACTTCAAGGTATGAATGACTCTCCTATTGATGATATGTGGTCTTTCCCTTGATTGGTATGAAAACCTTATATCAACCCCTTGATGAATCTCACAAAGGAGTGGTGAGATTTGGTGATGGTTCCTCAATTAGGTATGAAGGCAAAGGTGAAGTACACGTGGATTGTACTTATGGTGAACGAATGATATTTAGAAATGTTCTTTATATACCTATGTTGAAGACTAATGATGGAATGAATCGATGCGGTCGTTAATTGCACACCAATTCGTGTCAAATTTAAAGTCCAATCTCACTAATTTTATGATTTAATCACGAATTTAATAGTAAATTGGTAAATAAGGGTCGAATCCACGAAGAAATAAGGGATTTTTGAGAGATCTTTTGGAATTTAATCAAATCGAACGATGCATTGGGGTGAGAAATTAGGGAAAATAGTATATTTGAAAAGATAACTCAAAGACAAATCCACAGAATCAAAAATCACTCGATTGGGATCAAGATTCGTGGAGAAATCAAAGAGCAAAGTAGAGAGAAATTTCCGAACGTGATTTTAGAGAAATCCAAAATTAAAAGACTAAATTAACTAAATTAACTATCCTAAATTACAAATAAATGATATATGACGATAGATTAGTAGAAAAACATATAATCTAACCCGAGATAGCGATCGAAATGATCCAATTAATCGCCGGATTCAAGGCTTTTCATTCCGCGATTTCGAAAACGATCTTCGGTGTTCAAGAGGTGAATTCTCCCTATTCGATCGATAAAATCTCACTTTCAACCACTCCGTGGACGCGGAAATGAGTCTAGAAGTGATTGGAAGCAAGAGATTCAAGGATGGTGGTATATAGATGGTTCAATTAATCGAAATCATCCAAGAATAAATAAAAATGTCGAAGAACATCTCAATTTATAGGCAATTTGGGCATAACCGTCAGATGGAGCATTTAATCTTCGATCAACGGTTCAGATTAAACGCATGAGTGCGAATTGTTACGGTTAAGTCATGTCCATTGGATTGCAGATAGAGTGCTCAGATGAAGCCACGCGATCACGTGAAGTTGAAAGGTTCTGAAAGAAAACTTTAATGACAAATCCGGTCCGATGGTGGTGTCCCCTCCGGGGTTCCGCTTCCACTTATCTCCAAATCTTGAACTTGTTATCTTTTCAACTTGTTCTCCTTCCTCAAAATAAGTGAGATATATTATCGTGACCGATTCGGATTATCTTCTAAAAGAATAACTTCTTATTTTCTTCGTGACCTCAGAACCTATTGCTATTAATGGAATCAAAGCTACTGGACGTAGTTGAGCGAGCGATATATATACTCTGGCGATTAGTTCTTCTTCTTCGTTACCTCCGAACCGAACTTACTTTTTGGGATAGAAGGGAGAAGGTTGTGAAGGTGGCCTCGTTATCCACACATCCGTTCGGATGAATGGGGTGATTATATCACCACCTGGGTTTTCACGAGCGTTGGCGGGTCCTGGAGTGCCCGTCAAGGGCGCGCCCTATGTGCTATAATGCTGAACCAAGGACCTCCAGTTCGATTATTATTCTTGACTTGACTTATTATTAAAAACTACTTTTACTATAAAAATGAAAGACGATCGATTATCTACCCAAGAAGATAGAGAGTCCCACATACGAAAAAAGGTCACATTCATCGCGTAACTCCTGCTGTTGGATCTTCTTTGAACGTTTGAGATGTCTCCACGTGTCCACAGAAGTCCATAGGATGCCTGCCATTATAACTCCTTTGATGAACGACCAAGATTAAACGTTTTGAAATACAAATCGTCGTCCAATCAAAATGCGCCGCTTACCCCTTCACTTAAGTGACGATTGACGATTTAAATTTAACGCTCGATCGGACGCTTTGTATGTTGCCACGTCACCTGCGCGTAAAAACAAAAACAAATAGTCCCACATGACAAAAAATCAAAAGAATACATGCGTATATAAGTAGTGTGTAAATAAGGAGTTAGCTTATATCCTCAACAGGATGCTCCCCCCTTATTCACATACGCGCACACAGGTGCGCACACACGCACACGCGCACAGACGCGCACTCGCACACATGCACACATGTACACGTGTGCAACACATGGCGGTCCCATAGATCGCCACGTGGTGCCGCTATTTTTATTCACGCCACGTTAGCTGCCACATTAGCACAAAATAACAAAATATATTTTTATTCATTTTAATTCAAAATAAATCGAATTAAATTTAAGAAAAATTCAGAAAAATTCTAGAAAAATCCCTAAAAATTTAAAAAATTCATAACTTTCAAAATACAACTCCAAATTAATCCAAATTTCTTTCATTGGATCAGAAATTCAATTATCTATCATTATAAAAAATCAAAATATTTAAATAACCAGAGAATAAATTATTATTTAAAAAATACACTTATTTCTTCTTGAAAAACAAATCTTAGAAAATAAATGAATGTATATAAAAATTTCCTCTTATTATTTAATATTAAACTATATTATAATCTCAAATTTAAATGGCAATAATCTATTCTAAAATATATTCTTAATTATGCATAATTATCCCTAATTTAGTGCATTTTGAGATTATAACTTAAAATTGCATGAAATGATAGAAATGCACTCAAAAGTATGATGACATGCATACAACTGGAATGTTTTATGCCTTAATTTGTATTAATAATCATGTTTTTGCGTGTTAAGATTGCATGTTATCAACTAACATCTAAAGTTTGGGAAAGCTTGATTCTCAAGGTTGTAAGATACATTTGAGGGATGGTTTTCTCACTCTTCACAATGGCCAAGGAAGATTGTTGACCAAGACTCCCAAGATGAGGGGGAATATGTACCTATTGAAGCTCAACATAGTCAAGCGTTGTCTTCTTGTGGAAAAGAATGATGAAGAGGCATGCTTGTGGCATAGAAGGATGTGTCATCAAAGTGCTCACACTCTGTATGGTATGATGAAAGGTAATCATGCAATTGGATTACCTTGTTCTTCAAAATTTGAGCACAAGTGCAGTTGTTGTGTGGCCAGGAAACATGCAAGAGCCCCATTTCCCAAAGAAACTGAATTTAGGGCTTCAAAGCCCCCTAGAATTGGTCGATGCCGACATTTCTGGACCAATCACACCATCAACAATAAACATAGGGACGTATTTTTTGCTAATTGTTGATGATTTTTCTAGATTGATGTGGGTGGCAATTTTGAAGAACAATTCAGAAGCATTTGGTGCCTTTTAAAAATTTAAGACTCTAGCAGAGAGTGAATCCAATAGAGCATCGATCAAGTGTTTGAGGACTGATTGTGGTGGAGAATTCACTTCAAAATAATTCTCAAAGTGGTCTGAAGAGAAAGGCATCAGAAGGCAGCTCACTACTCCACATATGCCCCAAAAAATGGGGTAGTTGAGAGGAAGAATATGACCATTGTGGGTCTTATGAGCAGCATGCTCAAAGACAAGAGTTTACCTCTTGAATTATGGGGTGAGGCTATCAATACTTGTGTGTATGTGTTGAATAGGTCCTTGATGAAGGGCTTGCAAGAGAAGACACCCTATGAGATGTGGAGCTGGGAAGAAGCCTAAATTGAGTCATCTTAGGATCTTTGGGCTCAATTGCGCATGTGAAGACTCCTAGAGCTTTGGGGAAACTTGAATATAGGAGCAAGGAGATGGTGTTTGTGGGGTATGAGAGAGGTACCAAAGGTTATCTATATTTCAACCCTACCACACACAATGTTCATTTGAGCCGAGATGTCATCTTCGATGAAGGGCGCAAGTAGAACTTCATGGAACGACAACCAAGTGAAGGTATAGAATTGCATGTTTCAAGTGTAAATTTTGGATTTGAAAATCCAAGTGTGAGGATGGAAGAAGGTGGAGAAAATCTTGAAGCTGTGCTTTAAGATATGCCTTCAAATGAAGAAGCAGGTCAAGGTGGAGGGTCGAGATCGACGAGCAATAAAGTTATGCCAAGATTTTGATATGTCCAAGCTCTCTACGAAGCGACTGGTCCAATTGAAGAGGAGTGCCTCATCTCATTTGAAGAATCTACCACTTATTCCAAGGCCTCTGAAGAGAAAGCATGGAGGAAAGCTATGGAGGAGGAAATTGCCTCCATCGAGAAGAATGATACGTGGACACTAGTGAAGGCTCCAAAATCATTCAAGCCCATTGGGGTGAAATGGGTATACAAGCTAAAGAAGAATCCACTCCTTGAAGTTGCGAAACACAAAGCGAGATTAGTGGTGAAAGGGTATCGCCAAAGATACAGGATTGATTATGATGAGATATTTGCTTTGTTGCTCATTTTGAATCAATTTGTATCTTGACTGCATTGGCAGCCCAAGAGTACTAGAGTTTGCATCATCTCGATGTAAAATCCGCCTTCTTGAACGGTGAAATCAAGGAGAAGCATTTACCCCCGCCTAATTTTTTGCCTATATTAAAATTTAAAAACTTTTGTATATTTCAATGACTAGTTATAACTTTTTTCAAAACTTTTTTACCCCACCCCCCATTATAAAAATTTCACAATCTTTAATGTACGTGAGCTATAGAGAAGTTACATATAGTGGGTGATTTTTTTTAAAGTTAGAAGTTGAAGTGTTGATGGGGTTTAAGCTCATCTCTTTCAAGTGGGCTCTTTTGTCCTAAATAATTCAAGGTTTTCATACATTAAAACACAAAACACAAAACAATTAAAATGCATATGACCTAAAACAAAAATTTAGAAAAAAAATGATAAGTTAAGCACTATAGTTGAGAGGGTCTTAGATGTAACTCACTTCCCTTAGATTGATTGAGATAGTTAGTTTTAGTGACTTATTCTCCACATAAGGTTTTAAACTTTGGTCATTCACTTTTATTTATTGATTTGTCGTTGGGTTAGAGATCCAATGAACATTACAATAAAAAATTTCATCAACAATGAATTAAGTATCCCACCAAGATTTAACCTTACCCCAAATAAGCATAAGTAAGTTTAGAATTAAAAAGCCATACTTTTTTATTTATATGAAATTCTTTTCTCTGCAAATTCTTAGCACGGAAATCTTTAATTTTAGCTTAATATATTTTAGAATTATATTTTTTCATTTATTTTTTAATTTCATATCACTCATGCCTAATCAAGAATTCTATTTTCTTTAGCTTCGATGGTCTAACTCCATAGGAAAATTGTATGCTTTCCAAAGAATAATTTCTTATGGATATTACATAGCTTATAAGCCAAATCACAGTTTTATGTATCCCATTTATATTCATTGAAATGAAATTTATTTTTGATATTCTTATATGATGTTTGGGATGAAGTCTATGAGCAAATGTAATGACTAATTGAATTATGATGAGATCATATAATAGTGATTACTAGTGTTTTAATATATGTTCAAAATATTCCTATTTAAGGAATATTCAACAATCACATCAAAATATCTATAAAGAATAACACTTGTTTGATCCGACTCAAAAGTATGGATGATCATGTGGTCATCCGTATAGAGACACAAGGGATGGGTACTTTTTGAAGAAAGAGTTCATTGAATTGATCCTTACAAATCCCTGAATGTTATTATACAAAATTATCAATCATATTGATTTATGTATAGGTTATGTATGTCGTCCTTTGACTTGAGACACTGATAACATGCAATCTTAACATGATAATACAGGATTATTAATACAAAATAAGGCATAAAACATTCCATTTGTATGCATGTTATCATACTTTGAGTGTATTTCTATCATTTCATGCAATTTTAAGTTATAATCTCATAATGCTTTAATTTAGGGTTAATTATGATGAATTGAAAGGTAAATGATTTAATAACCTATCTTTACTTGAGATTATAAGTGGTTTTTAAATTTAAATAATGAGAGAAATTATTTTTTATAAACATTCATTTAATTTTCTAAAGTTAAAATCTTAAGGAAATGAATGTATTTTTGAAATATAAATTAAATCTCTTGTTATTTTAATATTTTGACTTTTTATAATTATAGATAATTGACTTTCAGATCCAATGAAAAAAATCTAGATTAATTTGGAGTTATATTTTGAAAGTTATGATTTTTACAATTTTTAGGAATTTTTTAGAATTTTTCTGAATTTATTTAAGTATATTTTCGATTTTAAATCTATTAAAAAAATTAGAAAATAAACAAAAAGGGGTTTATTAATCGCGCGGGACCCACGTGGATGCGACGTGGCATGCAAGGCCACGTGGCGAGCCACCGCGGACCCACGCGAGCGCCTGCGTGGCGTGGAGGTGACACGTGTGTGTATTTATATTTACTTGTAATATATGGTTATAGTACATATAAGCATCCCAATTATCTGAAACTCGCTAACCCTTATTTTCGCCGCATGTTATATACCCGATCATTCACTTTCTTTTTCTCCGTGTGGGGCTATGTTCCACTCTAGTTTTCAATTGCAAGCGACGTGGCGAAGGTGATGCGTTGGATCAAAAGCAAGTGGATTATCGTGCGTGGATCGCGTGGATGCAGAGTCCACCGAATCACCAATCACGCACGTGCCTTTATGGGGAGTTAAGTGAAATGATCGCGACCGTCCATCAAGGAGTTATAACTGTCGAGATTAAACGCGATCAAAACACATCTGAAGCGTCCGATGAAGATCCAACGGATGCGTTTTCAAGGCGTTTTATAACGCGCGACACGTGGCTTCATCTAAGCGCTCTATCGATGGTCTGACGACTGTGACTTAATCGTAACGGTTCGCGATGAACCGTTTCATCGAAACCGTTGATTAATCCGATCCGACGATTATGCCCAAATACACTATAAATTGAGATGTTCTTCGACATTTTGATGTATTCTTGGATGATTTTATCAAATTGATCTATCTACACCCTTCTATCCTTGAATCTCTCACTTCTAATCTCTTCTAGACTCGTTTGCGCATCCACGGAGTGATTAAAAGTGAGATTTCGTCGATCGATTAAAGAGAATTTGTCTCTTGAACACCGATGATCGTTTTCGAAATCGCGGAATGAAAAGCCTTGAATCCGGCGATTAATTGGATCATTTTGATCGCTATCTCGGGTTAAAATACGTGTTTTCCCTCCAATCTTTTGTCATGTATCATCAATTTGTAATTTAGGAACATAATTTAGTTTAATTTCATCTTTAATTTCGGTTTTCGTTCTTCCGATTTTCAGAAATTTCTCTCCACTTTGATCTTTGATTTCTCTGCAAATACTAATTCAAATCGAGTGATTTTTGATTCCGTGGATACGTCTTTGAGTTATCTTTCTAAATCTACTATTTCCCTAATTTCTATCACCAATTCATTGTCTGATTTGATCAAATTCCAAAAGATCTCTAAAAAATCCCTTATTTCTCCATGGATTCGACCCTTATTTACCATTATGCCCCTCAATTCGAATTATTTTCATTAAATTGGTAAGTTTGGTTTTATTTTTGACACGAATCGGTGTGCAATTAACGACTGCATCAATTCGTTCTGTCAGACACTATAGACAATTTTTTGGGATGATTGTGCTTTAATTATAACTTATGAATCTCCAAAAATTTCATATATTGGATATGGCATGTAGTCATCTAAGAGATTGTATGGTAACGATAAAATTTTCCACCTTAAGTATTTGAAGATATTGACTTCAAGATTGACATGCGATGAAATCCTTGGCCAACATAAAGGAAATGCTAGAGAAGGTGTTCCCGATGTTTTCATCTACGAATCAGTACTAACTTGAGTAATTTATTAGGATTTGATAGTTGACCATTCCTGAGTCAATTATGAGTCTCTTGCAGAGAAATGATTATACTTACAGAGTAACCGATAATGACAAGGTTCCATATGGAAGTTTTTGTGTAATGTATATCTCTTAAAGCATGTGGTGTAGTGTAGCACCTAATGGGCAAGCAACTTGGTTAAATTGATCATTGATTGATTAATCCATATGTCGATGTAAATAGTCAATAAGGTTTATCAATAAGAGTTGTTAGGCCTATAGAATTCTTAACTAGAGAGATATATGGATCTAAAGAGCCTCACACGTTAAGTTGATGGATGTTGGCGAGTATAGATATAATTATGTGGATTTTTGTGAAAGTTTTATATACCAACGTCTATAAATGAGGGGAGAATGGCCACAACTCAAGGTGCCCATACAACCCTTATAGAAACTTTCTCATTTCTTATATTTCTCTCTTGGCGAAGAGCCTTGAACAAGAGATCTAACCATCCAGAAATCATATAGATATTACTAGAGGTTGGATAGTTGATAGTTTCAAGAGCTCCTTTAATAAATAGTATAATTATGGGTTCTAATCTATAATAGGTGATATGATCATTTTTTCTTGAAACCTTGGTATTTTGAATGTTCGATTCAATGTAGTCCACTGCGTTTAATTTCTTGATAGAATTTTTGAGAGCCTATTGAGCATCAGATCCTTACAGAAACTAAAAAAATTTAAGGGATAAGGTTCAACATTCTACACTATGGCATGATGAACATGACTGATTCTTGGCCCAATGATTAGAAAATTGAGCATAGAATGAACCATAGGGCTAGGACATGCTCACAATAGCCCCTAGAATTAACCGCTTAAAAATTGCCTCGAGGAGAAGGTCCATTTTGGTATAAAAAAAAAGAAGAGATATAAGGAAGAAGGTGGAAGAAGAGAAAGAGTGGAAACTTGCGTGTGATTTCTATTTCTCCTTTGAGTTAGAGTCATGTCAATAAGGAAAACACTTTCCCTCTTCCTACCTTAAATTTAATTCTACTTAATTACTTACCCTCTTCTCCCCTTAGTGAAGATCCTCTTCATTACCTCCACCTTGACCATGAGCTCTTCTCTCTTCCTCCTTGGGTGTTTGGGTGTGTGGCACTGGCTCGTGATCACCAATGTAGCTCAAGATGGAGCCCAAGAGATCATTTTTTATAACATTGACCAAGCCCACTTCATAAGCCCATTTAAAGTTTATTGGTTCAAAGGAGAATCTCTAGAAGCTGACAATATTAGTAGATCATCACATAGGGGCACAAAATATTTTTGACAGAATTTTGTTGTTCTTAGAATTTTTAAAATATCTCTTTGCTAAGGTCTGACAAAGCTTAGAAGTTTAGTTTTTCTTTTGTTAGTTCTATCCCTAATATATGCATGCAATCATACTTGTATTTTCAAGACTTAGAGTTATCTTTTCTTGGGTTTTATCTTTTAGACGACCCTTCACTTTTTGAGGCCTATTTAGGGCCCCATTTTAACCCTTAAAGCACTAGAGCACTCTTAAATATAGAGAACACTGAAGAAAAAGAAAGAAAGAAAAGTTCTCAAAAGAGAATAACTTCACATTATGTCCTATATTTTTCTTGCACTAATGTTGCAGTAATCACCCTTCCAACACATCCAAGTAGGCGCCTTGCTTTTCAAAATGGTGTTTGATAACATCCAATTTACACATGAAATTATATAATTATGAACATAAATTAAGGCATAAAATATTCCATTCTTATGTATGTTATCTTGTTTTGAGTGTATATCTATCATTCTATGAAACTTTAAGTTATAATATCAAAATGAACTATTTTAGAGATAATCATGAATGATTATAGAGAGATATTTAAGATTAAATTATTCTCATTTTATATTTGAGATTATAATTCAATTTTAATGATTAATAGTAAGAGAAAAATAATTTTATATACACTCATTTATTTTTTTAACTTTATTTTCTAAAAGAAATTAGTGTATTTTTTAAATAAAAATTTATTCTCTAATTAATTATTAAATATAGTAAATGATAGATTATTTAATTTTTTATCAAACAAGACAAATTTGGACTAATTTGGAGTTATATTTTGTAAGTTATAAATTTTCTAATTTTTAGGTATTTTTGTATAATTGTTATGAATTTTTATAATTTTTTATTTATTTTAAATTAATTTCTATTTAAAAATATAGAAAATTCAGTTTTAATTGTGTGCTGACGTGGCAGCTGATGCAGGGAGAAAAATGACATGTCGCCACGTGACGACATATATATGTGCCACGTGGCACGCTGTGTGCATGTGCGAGCACTCGGGTATGCGCATGTGTGCGCGTGCGAGATTAGTGGGTTAAGCATCCTTATTAGGATATTTGTCAAACCCTCTAATCATCTCTACTTATAAACTCGTCACTTTGTATTTATTTTTATCATGTGAGACTATGTTTGTTTATTTAATTGCGCAAGTGACGTGGCACACTCACGATCTTTCGATCAATGCGAATAAAGACATTTAAACTCAGCCCCTCATTTTCGCTTAATTGAGGAGGGTATGTGATAGCATTTCAGTGGACGACGATTCATTTTATAAAATGGATCAATCTTGGCCATTCATTTGAGGAGTTATAACGGCCATGATTTGAAGAGCCATCTGACAATCTGAGGCGTCAATTCATGATCGGATGGATGAGATCGTGCGACACTTCTTCTTCATGCATGACGTGACAAAATCTGAGCGCTCCATCTTCGATCAAATAGACCCAACTTAACGGCAACGATTTGCATCCAAGTGTTTTCATCTGAGCCGTTGATTGAAGATGAAGAGCCAAATCCAATGGCCCCGCCCAATTTAGCCTACAAATACCCATTTTCTTAGACAATGTAAAGTATTCTTAAATGTTTTAAGCTATCGAACTGTTTACACATCTCAATCCTTGAATCTCTTGATTTCTTCCTCTTCTAGATTGATTTATGCATTCAGGGAGTGCTTGAAATCAAGATTTTGTCAAAAGAATAGAGAGAAATTGCCTCTTGAATGTCAAATTTTGTTTTTTTCGAAATCATGAAATGATCCAATGATCAATTGGATCATTTCAAGTGCAAAGCCAGGCTAGATTATGTGTTTTTCTCCTAATCTTTCGTCATGTATCATTATCTTTCAATTTAGACTTGTAGATTAGGTTAATTTTAGATTTATTTTCATTTTTCTCTCTCTTCGTATTCAGTTTTCGTCCCAAATTTTTGCTCTTTGATTTCTCCGCAAATCTTGATCCAAATCGAGTGATTTTTATTCTGTGGATTTTTCTTGGAGTTTCTCTTTCTAAAATTACTAAAATCCCTAATTTCTCGCCTCAATTCATCATCCAATTTGATCGAATTTGAAGAACACCTCAAAAATACCTTAATTCTCCTGGGATTCGACCCTTATTAACCATTATACTCTCTAATTCATGATTATAATCTTAAATTGGTGAGTTTGGAATATTTTTGACACATCTCCATGTGTATTCAATGACCGCATGAATTCATCTCCTCAGTGTTCCTCAGCTACTCGTGCACTCAAAATGATTATAGTATCTACCTTCTAGATTCGATTTCTAGAAGGTGCAAGCACAACATCTCTGTCAATGTCACCTTCTTTGAGTCCACTCCCTATTTCTCCTCACTTCCTACACCTCTCATGCCTCCTTCCTCTCATGCAACTTCCTCACCCCCTCTACCTAATTTGGAAAATTTCTCCATCTCTTACTCCTCCACTACTGATGTCACTACCTCCTCGTCCTCTAGCTTTGTACACACGTGCTTCCACCCAAGTCTTCATGCCTCAACTCAATGAATCCTTGAACCCATGCCCAATGTTGGCACCCAATGCATTGCCTTCAGACAATTGTAACTTATATATTGCTCTCGGAAAAAATAAGTGTTTTTTTACTCTTCACCTCATTTCCCATTTACTTACTAGGCATTTTCTCTTTCTCTTGATGCCAATACCCAAGCTACACATTGAGGCCATGTAGTTGCCTCTTAAAAAGTGGCTATTGACTTGGACTATGAGGCATTTGTCAAACATCAGGCATGGATGGTGGTTCATTGGCTTTCCCATACTAATATTACATGTATATGGTTGTTTAATGAGAAATACAACTCAAATGGTACATTCATTGTTGCAAGGCATGAATGGTGGCTCGTGGGTTCACTCAAACACATGTCATGGACAAGAAGGAAACCTTCTCCCCTATGATTTCCTATGTTTATAATTCTATATGCATTATTCTCTTATTGATTGTTAATATTTGTAAAAATATGGTCTTTGAATGCGCAAGTTCACATATCAAAAATTATATTCAACTCTTTAAATTTGGTTCTGAAATTTAAAACACTGACGAGTCGAGGTCGAATCCATTGGGAGAAAGGTTAAAAGGTTGAAATAAAAAAAATTGGTATTTTTTAATCAAGGAAGTGGAGATGATCGATGAAAAGAAGATGTACACGTGAAATGAAATGAACCAATCAAATGCTTAGAAAATCCTTTCAAAAGTTGAAAACCCTTGATCGATAGTGGAAAAGTGATTTTAAGGTTTGAAAATATGAAAATGTTCATTAAAACATGGAGAAAATGGAAAAAGTGTATGAAAAATGATTCTAATATAAGGATTCAGGATGAATACATACTCTAGTGATTACATCTAATCAAACCATACCTTGGAGAGCCCATACATTTCACTCAGACTTGGTGTCTTGTTGGTGGCGTACGACCCCCGTCGCCACCAAGACACGATACCACGGCGCCGGAGGAGCCCGTTTGCGCGCACGGATCTATCCGCTTATCTTTGTTTCTTTCATTATGAACTTTTTGACCCGCACGTGTTTAAGCGGGTCCTCGCTTATTTTCCTCTTCCTTTAAGGCTTTCGGGTGGGTTCTTCCCTTTTCGGGATCCCATTCGTGAAGCCCTTTCTTTTGTGAACCTTTATTTTCTATGAGTATTTTGGGTTTTGGGTTGTGGGCCTCAAGTGGGCCCTTTCCCCTCTCGGCCCATTATGGGCTCTATAAGATGGGAAGGGACCCCCCCCCCACAAACCCATAGCCGTCATTTGAAGAAAGAAAGGAGTGATCTCCCTCTCAAGTGGCTGCTCAACGAAGGCCGGGGAAGGAGTCCAACCGTCGCCACCGCCGCACGCCTCCGTGCCGCCGCCGCCGCCACGACGACCGCCGCCACTCCTTGCCCCGACCACGGTTCCTCTCCGCTGTCCTCGCGTCACTGCAGTCCTCAAGCCGCCGCCGCTGCCTCCGGACCGCCGTGCCGCCATCCCCTCCACCTCCATCCACCATTCGCGCTGCTCCTGCTGCACCTCCCCTGCAGAAGCTCCACGATTTCCCCAGTTTCCCCCCATCAGATCCTCCACGCACCTCCTCCCTCTCCGGCCATCCGCTGCCATTCCTGAAATCTCACAGTCATCCTCTTCCCTGCTGCATCTTCCCTGCAGAACATTTCCTCCGACCTCCCTTCCGCCATTCCCGATTGCCATCCCGATCCGTCACCCAGCAACCATCTCCCGCAACCTGCCTCATCTCGCACGACCACTCCTTTCCCCAATTCCCGGCCATTCCGCCCACCACATTTCTCTTCCCAGCGACCTTCCCAAATCCCCGTCCCGTTCCGGCTCGTCCAGCCTCCCCGTGCCCAATTTCCACTGCCCCCGCAAGTCACGAGTGCCCGGAATTCCCCTACGAATCCACCTTCACCCCGAACGCTCGGGGAAATTTACCTTCCCAACTTCCTCCTCCTCCCGCGACGCCAGTCCTTCCCCTCCCCCGTCGGCGTCCTGTGAAGCAACCCCACCAACTTCCATCCCCTCCCTGACGAATTTCCCTTCCCGTCCTCCCTGTCTCCCCGCGAACATGCCCAACTCCACCTCCTAATTTCCCCAACTCCCGCATCACCATCTCCTGAATTTTCCCTCTCCCTCTTCCCCACGATCACACCGTCTGACCGTTTCCACTCCCCCGATTTTCGCAGCCCAATTTCCGACTCCCGAATTCATCGCCTCCTTCCCGCAGTCGCGCGTGTCCCCTTCCACGAATTCCAACCGTCAGGTCATTTCTAATCTAACCGCCCGAACGTTCCAAGTTCGTCATCCCACCTCAAAAGATCATTCTCCGTCCCGGTCAACAACACGTCACGAACTAGCCATTCGCACCCCCCCTCTCGAAACTTCTCGTCGACCTGCACTCCCGTTCACGGGGCAACCCGATCGTAATTCACGAATTCCCTCCGGCATTCCCGTTGGGATCTGTCGTGAAACCCTTTGGAATCTCTCTCTCCCCTCTCTTTCGCCTCCAAATTACTCGGCTCCCCCCCCCCTTAGATTCCTCCCGCAAATCTGAAATCCAGTTCCACGAAAAATTGATTTCCCCTCCACGGAATTCATTCAACCGCGGCATTCTACCATCCGCAGAGTTCAGCGCCTTCACCACGCGAAACCGCACCTCACCCTACTGCTTGTCCGAATTCGCCCTCCCCGCGGTCGAGTTCCCTCTTACGTTTGGACGAATTCCTCTCCTCACTCGGCCGAATTTCACACCCTGAGAACCCCAACATCTCCATCGTTTGTGACATTCGTCCCTCGCACCTCCCTATCTATTCCTCTCATGCGCGTCGCGCGGAGTCAGGAATTTGCGGCAGAAATAGAATTCGTCACATTCGGAGTGCCGCGACCTGTCCAATCGCGTCTCTCCCAGCCGTGCCATGTGGTCGCGTCGCCTGCGCCTGCTCCAGTGTTGACCCCTCCTTCCACGGCGACGTCGGCAATCCCGTCACCCGAAGGTAGCATCTGCATATTGCTCCGGCCGTGCTTGCACCTCAGGTAGAACCGACCCTCCCTAGCTGCGCGGATCCCGCTTCTCCACAGACGCCTGCTCCAGTGCCACGCGCGACCCCGTTGCATCTGCCCCGCGCCATCGCCCCGATCCGCGCCCGGTCCACCTACTGACTGGCATTCGGGGTCCACTCCCACCTTGGGCTACGACCACTCCTTCTGACCGCACCCGCGCCCACTCCCGCGTGATCAGGCTGCGTTTGGCCTGTACAGCACCAGGGGTAGGACCTTGAGACCCCATCCAGGGGTGCTTTCCCCCCCACCTACGCCGCGCGCCTACGGAAGTCCCAGCCCTCTGCGTCAGCACCTGAGTCCGCCCCGGGCTGCTCAAGGAACAGCACCCGTAATCCGCTCCCGCGCCTGGACCACGCTCTCTCTCCTGATTTCGCATCCTCGTCGTCTTGACGAGCGATCCAATTGTTCCCGGCCAATCTAACACCTGCCCGAATCACACCCTCTCCCTCGGTCTCCGCCCGCTCACCAGATATCTCCGACCCGCGTCGAGGCTACCACCGTCCTTCTCGACATCGCTCACTCTGCCCCTCTTCCGCCAACCGTCCGTGCCGAGTACGAACGACTCTCCACCACGCCCCGACCCACCGGGCACGCGCCCCGCAGGTTAGCTTCAACCCCTCATTTTAAAGTCTAATTACTTTTCGAAGCGTTTCCTTTAATCGTCTCCACCACCGTCAGACGACGTAGGTAGGGTTAATACGATTATAGGTTCGAGATTTCTGACGCGTACGTCAGGTCCGGTACCAGGCGTGGGCTGTAGCCTCCTACCTACTCCACAACGAGCGACTTCCACGCCTCCGGACGTGGATCGAGAGGATCTCACCCTACCCATCATCGCGAGTTTCCCCGGGTCACCCGGAGTCGACTTCGCTGACCAGCACGCCTGCCTGCGCTTAGGTTTAGGCTAGAGATCGTATTTGGGGTGTAGGATTCATCTACCCGTAGGTTAGGTTTGACCGGCTATCCTTAGTCATCCTCAGATTCATTAATCAGGCGCGAGGGTTTTCACCACCGCGTCCTACATCACTTGTATCCAACATGAGGAACAAAAGAGAAGAAAATCACTAAAAATGATGTTATATACACGAAGAATCATCAACCGGTGCCTTCTTTCCTTCTTGCAAGCCAATGCTAGAAGCCTAATCAATGTCTGTTGACAAGTCAATCGACACACAAGGGAACATTAAGAATCTGAATTTTGTTTGTTTCAAAATTTAAATCAACCCTAGTAGATTTTTAGAGCTGTAAATGAAAATTATGCACATCAAATTTCAACCCATAACTCCATTAGGATCATCGTATATCAAGCTTTTAATTTAGATAAATCTGGGCCATTGATTTAACTTTATCTCTCCTCAAATTTATGGCACGCTCAAAGCGTAGAAGAGAAAGTGAGGCGATGGCAACAGAAAAAAAAGAGGTTTCCCCTGCATATTCGCGCACGCACACACATGGGAGAGAACAAGGGAGAGAGCAAGGGAGGACACATAATAATTTACCTCCTCCCTCAAATTTCGCACTCGCGTTCGCATGCGCGTGTGACGAATTGAAACTGTGAGGTCATTAAAAACACACGGTCAATAGTCAAAAAAATTACCAAACTCACCAATTTTATCAAATAATCAAGAATTATGGAGTATAGTGGTGAATAAGGGTCGAATCCACGGAAAATTAAGGTAATTTTGAGGGGTCTTTTGAAATTTGATCAAATCGAACGATGAAATGTGGATAGAAATTAGGGATTTTGATATTTTTGGAAAGAATACTTGAAGACGAATCTAAGGAATCAAATATCACTAAATTTGGATCAAGATTCGTGGAGAAATCATCGAATGAACAAGAGAGAAATTTTTGAAAAATAAAATCGCGAAAAACTAAAAGTGAAATTGACTCAAATTATGATTCAAAATTGAAATCTAAAGTTATATGAAGGAAGACTACGATGAAACACGATCTCTAACATAAGATTGCGCTTGAGTTGATCCAATTACTCGCCGGATCAAAGGCTTTTCATTCTCGAATTCAAAAAATAATCGTTGATGTTCAAGAGCCGATTTCTTTCTATTCTCTCAATGAAATCTCACACCTTCAAGCACTCTGTGGGGATGGAAATGAGTCTAGAAGCGATTGGAAGCAAGAGATTCAAGGGATTTGGTGTCTAAGTAGTTTGATTACTCAAATTTTCTTGGAATGCTTTACAATGTCGAAGAACATCTCAATTTATACGGTGAATTGGGCGTAACCGTCCGATCGAGCATTTAATCTTCGATCAACGGCTCTAATGAAACACACGATTGTGAATTGTTACGATTAAGTCATGGCCTTTGGATCTCCGATGGATTGTCGAGATGATGCCACGTCGTGCACGTTATAAGTAACGCATTGAACCGTCGCCGTTTGATCTCAATCGGATGCTCTAGATGTGTTTCATCGGTTTTAATCTCAGCCGTTATAACTCCTCAGATCGACGGCTGAGATTAAATCATTTTAAAATGATTCACCGGCGAATCAGATTGCGCAACCTACCCCTCGCCTCTAAGTGACGATCAACAGTCACGATTAAACGCTCAATCGGACGCTCTAGATTGTGTCACGTCACCTACGCACTTATAAAATTGATTTAAATTAAATAAATCGATTTTAAATTTAAAAAAATCAGAAAAAATCCCTAAAAATTAGAAAATTCATAAATTTCAAAATATATCTCCAAATTAATCCAAATTTGTTTCATTGGATTAGAAATTAAATTATCTATCATTCTAAAGAGTCAAATTTAATAAATAAGAAGAGAATAAATTTCTATTTCAAAAATACAGTCATTTCTTTTAGATTTTAAAACTTAGAAAAATATATGAGTGTATATAAAATAATTTCTCTTATTATTTAACCTTAAAAACTAATTATAATCTCAAGTAAATATGGGTTATGAAAGTATTATCCTTAATTCATCATAATTAACCTAAATTAATGCATTTTGATATTATAATAACTTTTTCGTAGAATGATAGATAAACACTAAAAAAATATGATAACATGCATTAGAATGAAATTATTTATGCCTTAATTTGTATTAATAATCATGTATTTTCATGCGTTAATTAGCATGTTATTAGCGTGCGAGGGTGAGTGCAAGAGGGAGGACATAGAAAATTTTTTGTGCGAGAGGGAGGAGGGCAAGTGTGGGAGGGTGAGTGAGAGACGGAGGACATGCGAGGGCGTGCACATGAGGGCTAGAGAGAGATCCAGGAGAGAGAGAGGAGAAGGTGCGATGCAGAAAGTGCGATAGAACTAAAGGCAGAGGAGGCAACAGAAATGCAGAGAGGGAGGCGATTCTCTTAGAGAGAGCAGCGGCGAAAGTAGCTTATGCGTGATGGAAATTATCGATCATGCCAGAGAGAGAAAGAAGGAGGAGAAGACGTAGAAATACACGAAATCTATTTTTGTGTTCGACGGAAGGGAATTCCATCGTGCGAGAGAGAGGAAGGAAGAGGAAGAAAGAGCTTACACGATGGGAATTCTTTTCCGGCGTGTGTGGTCAAAAGAGAAAGAGAACATGATCTCTTCCTCCCCTTATGCGTGCACATGCATGCAGGAAGAGGGAGGAGAGATTAAGGATAAAGGAGAGGAGGAGGCGAATCTCCTCCTCCTCGCCCTTATGTGCGCACATGCATGCACGTAGGAGAGCGAGGGGAGAATGGAGAAGAAGAAGAGAGTGGGGAAGAGGAGAGGAAGAGAGGGAGAGGAAGAAGAGAGTATGGAATAGGAGAGGAGAGGAGGGAGAGTAGAGAACGTGGAGGTGCATTTCTCCTTGCGACAGAAAATTGTATTTTCTTTTTATTTATATAAAAATATCACTTATTACTGATTTTAATTCCTATAAATTCCTCATTTTTTTAAAAAATACACACAAATGTTAACTTCCTCAAAGAAAAAAATGTATTCAATAAAATTCATGATAAAATGTATTCGTAAATATTTTCATGCAAATAAAGGTATTTAAAATAAAAAATAATTAGAAATTTCATTATATAATAATAATAAATTATGTTATTGATGAATCAGTGGTATTAAATACTCATAAAATGCTATTATTTTATGAAAAATCAAGAATATCCCGTTAAACATAAAAATTATTAATTTAATCATTTTAAATCATGATAGCATGCATTTATAGTTATATCTTTAAGAAGAAGTGCACAAAATAGATGATATTAATACATGAAATTTCATGCTATGAGTTGCGAATCAAGGTTGATCTCTCCACTACAATGATGTCTCCAATGCCTTTCTATATGAAGATCTCACTAAGCAACTATTCACGGAATAATCTCCTAGGTATATAGTTTAGGGGCGATCACCCATATGTGACATCTTCGATGTGTGACTTCCGGCTTAAAGCATAGCCCTCGAGACTAGTTTATCAATCAGCTTATTCTTGCTCAAGGGTTATGGACCATACAATGTTTTGGAAACACACCTTTGCTAATAGTATTATAATATCAATCTATATTGATGATATCTTGGTCACCGGAAGTGACAATGCCAAAATTTCTCAAATCAAGGCTTGCTTGAAAGCCTCTCATTATCTACCATTTGGGCACTCCAAAGTATTTTGTGGGTATCAAGTTTGCTTATAAGCTAAGGAAGCTAGTTCTTTACTAACATAAATATGTCTTGATATACTTGAGGAGACTAGAATACTTAGTTGCAAACCTTGGTCATTCCCCATTGATCGTAAGTGTAAGTTTTAGGATTCTACTTTTCCCTTGCTTGTAGATGCAAACTCTTATCACCATCTCATTGAGAAGCTCATTTATTAAATAGTTACTTATCCACATATCTCCTTTATTTTGGGACTTCTCAACTAGTTATGTATGCTTCCCAAGATGTTCCTTAGGATACTTCTATACGCATTCTTGATTATCTCAAGCATGCCCTTGGGCACAACCTATTATATTAGTGCTATGGTCACCTTCATGTTACAGCATGCTTTGAGTCTATCTATGCATGTTGATCGTGGTGAGTGAAAATCTACTTTCAGCTTCTACACATTTTTTGGGGGTAATATTGTCTCTTGGAGGAAGACAACATGATGACTCTCTCTCTCTCTCTCTCTCTCTCTCTAGTACAGAAGCTAAGTGCAGGGCTATGGTTGATGCTTCTTCAAAGATGCTATGGGGTACACCCCTTACTCCATGAGATTAGTTTTCTCATATTGGAGGATAGCCAATGTAATGTGATAATCATGCGACCATTTCCGTTGTAGATAATCCCTCCTTTCACTAGCACACTAAGCACATCGAGATTGTATATCATGCTATTTGTGATAAAGTCTTTATGGGACTTACCAACACTCTTCATGTTGGCACATCTTCCCAACTTGTTGACATCTTCACTAAGGGTTTGAGCATGACTTTGTCTGATCTCGTTTCTGGCAGGTTGGGCTTATTTGACCTCTACGTTCCAACTGGAGAGGCAGTGAGAGTCGACTATGTGCCCTTTTATGGGCATTTTTGAAATTTTTCTCTTTTTGATCATTCAAGATTTGTACATTATCACAAGCTCCCACTCTCTCTCGTATTCCTCCCTTATCTCTCTCATCTTTTTCTTCACCAAAATAGAGCTTCTCAAAATTTTGATCAAAATATCAAATGTTGTGGGCTACTTTGAGTTGAATACTCAAAATACTGAGTTGCCAAGAACAAATGATCATATCATCTATTATAGATTAGAACTCATAATTATATTATTCATTGAAGGAGCTCTAGAAACTATCAAGTTTTCAACCTCTATTAATATCCACATCATTGATGGATGGTTAGATCTCTTGTTCAAGGCTCTACGCCAAGAGAGAAAGAGAAGAAAGCAGAGAATTTATGTAAGGGTTTTATGGGCACCTTGAGTTATGGTCATTCTCTCACAGTTTATAGTCATTGGGTCTAATAAATTTTTACAAATTTATTAGAATTATTTTTATAACCACCAACATCTATCAATCTTATATTTGTGACACTCTAGGTCCATATATATCTCTAGTTAATAACTATATAGACCCAATAATACTTAT
Source organism: Lemna minuta (assembly GCA_024174645.1). NCBI lineage: Eukaryota > Viridiplantae > Streptophyta > Magnoliopsida > Alismatales > Araceae > Lemna > Lemna minuta. The sequence continues at coordinate 14,416,921 of CM044104.1, read as the reverse complement.
TAATTAACCTTATTTGTGTGAAACTCTAGGTTCATATATATATCTCTAGTTAAAAACTTTATAGACCCAATAACATTTATTGATTAACCTTATTAAGTATTTTCATCGACATATAGATCAAATAAAAATGATAAATTCAACCAAATTTCAAGGAGAGAGTTTCGTAAGGGTTGCATAGGGCACCTTGAGTTGTTGTAGTTCATTATCTCATTATTTACAAATATACTGAGTATATGAACTTTCAAAAAATCCTCGAGATTGTATCTATACCTACCAACATCTATCAATCTAATGTTTGTGACCCTTTAGATCCATATATCTCTCTAGTCAATAACTCTATAGACCTAATAATTCCTATTAATCAATCTTATGTGTGTGACACTCTAGGTCCATATATATATCTAGTTATCAACTTCATAGACCTAGTAACATTTATTGATCAACCTTATTATGTATTTTCATCAATGTATAGATCAATTAAAAAATGATCAATTCAACCTAATAGATAGATCGAGTTGTTAGCCTATTGGATGTCAAACTAGACTTCATGTTTTAGGAGATATGTAGTGTATACGAACTCTTGTATTGAATCTTAGTATCATCGATTATCGTGTGTAGTATATTCAATTGTCAAACCCTAATCGGTCAGTTAAGTTAACATTGATACATGAGCAAAATGATTAAGAACACCTTCTTTGACCTTTTCCTACACTAGCCAATGATTTAACGATATCTCATTCCTTGAGTCAATCTTATCAAATATTGAGAGCAAACGATTTCATCTTGATTACACTATCAACTTTGAGGACTTTATTTTATATCTAATAAATGATGATCTAGAGATCTTATGGCTAAATATTCATAAATTACAATCAAAATAAGATCATATGTCTATAAGATATCATGAATCTTAAGTCAAAAGATCATACACACCATTGCGACATTAATTAACTTGGTTGAGAATTAGTTACAATGTCATTCAAAGATTCACTCAAATCAATTCAGTGAACTCATTTTCCAAAGAGTACCCACTATTTATACTTTGTATCTCTCCATTGATGGGCACAAGATCAACCATACGCATCACATGTACAATACACATGCCTTCCACTAACTAGCTTCTTGACATCTTTTCCGCGAGCCTCACCATTATATCATACGAATCATTAGGCACCAAGAGGGGCATGTTTGACATGTATACTCCAGGTCGAGGGCGAGTGTTGACTTTGACCTGTGGGAGTCTTAGTCCTTAATCTCTCTTCCTAATTCATGATATTATCTTCATTTATGGGCTTATAACCTTGTTATCTATCTACCTAATTCAAAATGCTTTGCCTATTCACGCATTTAAATAACATAAGATAAAAAGTTGACTACCAATAAAGTCAACGATGAGACCCATATGAAGGTCAACTTTCAATTTTTGGGCCGTCAAAAAGTTAAATTCGAGGGTGGATGATGGTATATTTTTGGGCCCAAATTCTCCCATTAATGTCACTCGATTCAGGAAAGAGAGGACGATGTCAACGCTCACATAAAACACAACCTCTCGATACCAACTCCCTCTCTATCATGGCAAAAAAGTCAACCCCATTTATTCAACTATGAGACTCATAAGAAAGTCAACGCCGCATGGACTCCGATTCAAAGGTCGTAGAGCCCTTTAAGGTTTATACTCAGAGCTCCCCGTTCATTTTTGGGCTCTCTTCATCGTCAGTTAGCTTTTGATCGACCACCGATCAAAGCCCATTAATCAAGCTCATGATTCTATCGCCGTTCCCGTCCTCGCCGCGGTGAAGTTGAAGTTGGCGCAGGTGGTCTGCCGGAATCGCAATGACGAGCTGAAGCCCAACCGCCCCGCCGCGAGATCGAACTCCACCAGATTGTCCTCCAGCTGGTAGCCGCCCAGAACAATCCCCTTCGCGGCGGGCCCGCCGTCCACGAAAGCCAGACACGCCACACCCTCGGCCACGTCGACGACCGAGTTTCCACCGAAAATTCTCCAGTAAACCAGCTCGCTCTGCAGCACCAGGTCGATCTGCGGCACCGCGTACCCCACGCGAGTTGACCCGATCTTCCTCGAGTCAAAGCAGAACCCGAAAGGCTTAACCGCCGCCCGCCGCAGTAGCCCGCTCTCCTTCGCGAACGCCGCCACCACGGCCTTATAGATCGAAGTCTCCATGATGGTGTATGGCTTGACGGTGCTGATCTCCATCGGAGTCTTCTTCACACCACGGACGACTTTCTCGTTGACTTTCACTCCGCTGACGGAGACGATATACGATTCTGGGTTTGACTGCAGAGGAGTGTAGAGGAGAGGGGAGGAGACGTCGATCCCGGGGAGGAGCTTGTAGGGCCCGCCGCCGAAGAAGGCGACGCCGCCGCTGGCAGCGGAGGAGAGACAGAGCGCGAAGCGACGGCGGAAGCTGAACTCCGCGGCCAGCTGCGACGGCAGAGAGACTCGGTTCCGACCGAACCCAGCAATTCCTGTAGCGCCATTCGCGAGGCCTTTGAGAAGAAACTCAGGGGCGCAGCCGAAGATAAAGTTTGTGGCGGCGGCGGCACGGCCAGGGTTGGCACCGTCGGTGGAGGATAGAGAGAGCAAGTCGGTTGTCAGGGTGCCAGAGGTGACTGTGGATGTAAAGGGGTTGTCGGGGAAGAAGCCGCACGTGTTAGGGCTGACGCAGGACGTAGACTTGGCGGCGGCGCACTGGGCGGAGCGGCAGGGGACGGGGGCGGAAGGAGGAGGAAGAGGCGTTGGCGCAGTGAGTCCAGAGGAAGGCGCCGCCGACGTGGACAACGGCGGGGAGGGGCACCACGGGGTTGCGGTGGCGGAGGTGAGCCACGTACTGGAGGGTGCGGGCGTCTTTTGTGATGGGAACGACAAGGGCTTTGGGCCTCTGAGGCGCGGCGGGAAGGAGGAGAGAGAAGAGGACGAGAAGGGAGAGAAGCGCAGGGGAAGCCATAGCCGGACATGGAATCGGAACGCCGGAAATTCGCTCATATCTTGTAGCTTCAAGTTGGGCGGCGTGGTCCACTCATGGGATGACACGTGGAATATGTGGAGACTTGCCGACGGTTTTTGGGGGGTCAGGGCAGGCGTGCGATCCGACTCATCGACCTTATCCGCAACCGAGTAAAATAACAAAAACTAATTTTTTTATACGAATATCCGAAAAACGATTCCCGCAATTCTTCGTCTAAAAATAAATCACATTAAACCCAGAAAAGAAATTTCTTGTCCTGAAAATGAATTTCCATCAACGACGGCCCATCAAGTAGGGGCAAAAAGACAATGGGCCAGGGCCCATGTCTCTATGATTTAACGGTGCTCAAGAGGCCACGTGGCCGAATGATTTCGAATTGACCGGCGAGATTCTCGCTTGCGATCCCCAGACACTTTTGATTGTCCATGACTCGCATCTCTCTCACATCGTTATTTATCTCTCCTCTCTCGACTCTCCGTCTTCTCTAAATCCTCGTATCTCTCTCTCCTGCTCTCCGTCTCGATCTTACCCGGTTGATCTCTCTCCCCTCCCGCTCTATCTTTCTCTCTCTGCAGATCTCTCCACAGCTCATCTCCGCGCTGCCTCACTAAATTTCTATGATTGCATGTGGACTGGGGATCATAATCACGGAGTCAACGGACAGCAATCACGTGATACATTCAAACTCGAATTCCGAGGACAGGTATGTCACGTGAGGAGAGAGAAAGGAAGCTTGCACGTGGGAGACAGGCCTCATGATCCCCCTGCAGTTTATCATATAGCGGTCAGGGATGGCGACCGCGTGGGCCGAGAGTTGGCGGCGTCATTAGTCGCAACTGGAAGCTTGTGGGCTCCGCTTCCGGCTATGCTTTTGGAGAAGCAGTCTGCGCCGGTTCCCGGGGTTCGAGCACTTGGAAAAGTGTGAGGTTTAGTAAATGCGAGCTTCCCTCTTTCTCTCTCTAGGAAGGAAGGAGGCGGATCTACTGAAAGGACTCGGCCGCGCGCGAGCCGTACCACGGCGGCGATTTGGTGGGAAGGAGAAGACGAGCGATACGGAAGAACTAAGAACGAGACAGTTCTCGCTCCCTAGGAAGAGAGATGGTATATATGCGTCGGTGGATCGACGGAGGAGACGAGCCATACGGAAGAACGAAGAACTAGACAGTTCTCTCTCTCTCTCTCTAGGGAGAGACGTATGCGACCTAGAACGTGAACGTGCGAGATCTTTCAAGTCTTCCATTATTCATACCTTCATTTATACCCCCCTTGCAACTCCAGCTAGATTTAGAGCGAGAGAGAGAGAGAGAGAGAGGAGAGAGAGAGAAAGTCAGAAGTTTCAGACGAAGAGCTGTCGGAAGTAACCGGTGGGTACGCGCAATAATGGAGCGAGGCCCGTTGGAGGGGGGACAAGGACGAGGAGCGAGAAAGAAGAGAGCTCGAAAGAGATTTCAGATGGGGTGAACTTGAAGCCTCGTCCGGAAGAGGAGAGGGAAAGCATGTGGGTTTGCGCCGGCTACTGCCATATGCCGTAATACAAGGAACAGAGCAACTCTTGCACTGTTCTGGATACTGCATGAAAATAGTGAACCGAGAAGAATCGCCATGATACGGAAAGAGAGGTCTCCCTGCCTCTATCTGTCTCTTTCTCTCTCTTCATCTGTCTCTTTCTCGCTCTATCACCTGGCCTCGGGTTTGACGTGAAGGCGAGGAATCTACGTTCACTAAATAAAACGTCGGGGCAGGTGAAAGAGATCAGGGTAGATCTGACTGACTCGGGGATAATTGCATTTTACCACCTATAACAAAAAGATTTACGTACATGCCCCACGGAAGAGTGTTTATTCTTGGTAGGAAGTATCGGTGGGGGTAGCTTGGCAATAAGGAAAAATAAAGAGCTTAATGTGTAATGGCGCCATTTCCTTCATCTCCTTTGCTTGACCCACACTCAGAGAAGCGGCAGAAAAAAAGTACAAGGAAAACCGGACTTTTTTCACATGACCGAACAGCTGTTAGTATTCTCGTCGCTGAAGAAGTGCGTGTACTCCGGCGGCGGAGGCATGTGGGAAACCGGCGGCGCCGCTCTCGGAAAGTATGGCGGCATCTGCTGGAATGAACGATCCTGGCCGTGCATCATCCTCTGCTGTTGTTGCATCATGGCTGCTAGATACTGCTGCTGATACGGGTTCGCGGCGGCAAACATCTCCGGCGTTATAGCGGCGCCGCCGCCGGGGAAAAACCCCGGCGGTCCTTGACCCGCTCCCGCCGGCGGCATGTTCATCATCATGTTCCCCGGCATTACGCCTCTGGGCATGTTCATGGAACCCATCTGAGATGCCATCATGGATGGATAGCTCATCTGCTGGTTGCCGGCTGGTATCGGACTGTTATGACTATTGTTATTGTTGTTCTTCGACCCGCCGCCACCGGTAAGTTTACCGTGTGGGTTATTCTTACCGCCGCCGATCTTACAGTCGGTGGCCTTCCCAGCCCCGTTCTTTGGCTCCGGCGCCAGCTTAAGCGGCGGCGCGTTGACGGCGGCGCTACCTTTCTTCACCGGAGTGGGCTTCTTGGGGCCGACCATGAACGGCGGCTTCATCTTCACGGGCTTGACGTGGTCCTCAAAGTCGTCGTCGTAGCAGTCGACATCGTCGTAGTCGTCGTCGAAGTCATCGTCGTCGAAGTCGTCGTCATCCTCGCTGACATCCTCCGGCACCGAGAACTTCACAGATTTCGGGTTTCCCTTTCCGAACGGCATTTTCAAATCCTTCAGAGGGGGAAAGTTGAGCTCTTTGAATCCCTTCATGAGAGGGGGAGCCAGAGTAGGGTGACCCTTCTGCTGGTTATTCCCGGCGCCGCCACCGGTGAGCTTACCGCCATCCTTCTGCCCCAATACTTTCCCGTTGTTCAGCTGCAGCTTCTGAAACTGGTTGCTGAGATGGCCGGCGTTTATGGAGGGAAGCTTAGGAGAAACGAGTTCCGCTGGCTTCCCCGCTTTAGCAAGTTTCTTAATGAGAGTATCTGAGTCGACGTCGCCGGAGACAGTTACAGTTCCCTTCTCGGCGTCAATGGCGGAGGTGTATACTCCTGCGGATTAAAAAAAATTTAGGGTTTCATCTCGTTCGGACTTAAAAATGGTAGTATTTTCGCACCGTCGATCTTCTGGAGAAGTTTCTTGACCTTCTGCTTACAGCCGTCGCAGTGGATGTTCACCTTCAGGATGAAAGTCTGCGAGGGGAGAGAGGTTAGAGGGAGAATGAGAGAATGTCGGAGAAATTTGGCGACGGTGAGGGTGAACCTGTATTTTGAGAACCTTGACGTCTTCGTCCTTGCTCATTGCTCCGGCGGTGGGTTAGAGAAGGAGAGAGAGAGGAGGAGAGAGAAAGAGAGGAAGAGAGACGGAAGCCAGCTACCTTCCCGGCTCACTCGGTTATTCCCTTTCTTGAGAGAGAAGAGGCGGGAGAGAGTGGAGAGGGGGAGCAGCGCTTTTGCTTGATCGGTAGTCTGTCTGCACCAGTCTCTTGCCCTTTATTCATTTACTTTCCATTTCTTCATTCTCTCTCTATCTCCTCCCTGGCTGAACCTGGCGGCGTGTATTAATCAATACACCGCAGACCTCATACGCTCTTCTTCATCTCTCTCTCTCTCTCTCTCTCGGGCTCTGCAACAGGGGACCCGCGTCTCGCTCTCTCTCTATCTCTACCCTGAACAGTTCACTGAAAAAAGAGGGAGAGACGGAGACGCGTCGCCTTGCGGTAAATAAAAATCCCGCTTTTTACGCAGCTGGGGAGCGTTCATGAGCGCACCCATGAAACTAGAGAGGGACAGATGAGAGGAAGAAGAAGGCTGACGTAACGCTTGCGTCATCGAGCATTTACCGCGAGAGAAGGCCGTTGAACTGCCCTGCCCTTTGACTGCTGTCAGTTCAGTTTTTAATTTTTTCTCGCCGACCAGCTTTCCGGTACCGCTTGTAGCCCATATCGCCTCTCAAATCCTTTCTCTCTCTTCTTTCTCTGCAGGCGTTGCCGCTTTCTCTCTCTAACCTCCCTCTAAAGAACTGCACTACGCCACGTGAAAGGCAGGGAGGTCGTCCTTCCCCTGGGGTTCAGTGAATCCTCCCTTTCTCTCTCTTCGGCCCGGCGACAGTGTCTCATTATTCGTTCGTCACAGGCTCGAGGGTATATTTAGAGTGAGATCGGACGAGATCGCACCCGCTCGCCGAGGCGTCTCTATTTTATTACAAGCCCGACGAGTTCATGAGCTAGAGAGAGAAAGAGGAGAGAGAAAGAGGAGAGAGGAAGAGAGAGACAGCCTCGGCAGCAACGTCGTCAGAGCGGCTGTCCACTTGTCCTCTCCTCTTCGAGGCATGTCAACAAGAACCGATCTCCCCTTTTGCTCTCTCATGAGCGCTTCAGAGAGATGCTCGTGGTCAAAGCGTCTTAGGGGTCTTCTCCTTGACTCGAGCTCTGAAAAGGCTCTGACGCGCCAGAGCTACCCATTCAGCTACAGAAGCCTTGTCCTCACTGTCGCTGCCGTTGACTCCATCGCCGCCGCCAACTAGCCGTTAAACCGGACTTCGCTTCCTTCGCCGGCTATCCTCCGGCGACCCCTAGAAGAATGTAGACAGAGAGATAAGATAGATAGACAGATAGATACATAGAGAGAGAAATAGCTGTTGTAGAGGATAAGGAGAGAGATAAATGCAGAGACGTAGAGAGGGAAAGGTCGGAGGGAATCTCTGACAACCCACCGGAACCATGTGTCTTTCTCTGTCTTCTTGTAGCTCTTTCTCTGTCTTGAAATATCCTTCTCTCTTCTGTAGGGAATCAGAGGAGGGAGGGGATGAGAGTCACGTCGTTTCGTGTTGTCTCGTCTGATCCTCCGCCGCGAAGGATGTCTCTCCCGACGCCCTTCGGACAAGACGGGAACCTTTTCTCTCGGCATTTTTAGAAATTAAAAAACCTTTTTATTCTTTTTTTTTTAATTTTAAAAAACAGTTAAATCCTTCCTGGGCTGGGTCTAGTTCGTTGTGATTGGGCCAGACCTAATAGATCAGGACCGTCGGATCAATAAGGCTAGCCTAACGGTCGATGACAGGTGGCGACTCTCGAATGCACCACGCCACTGTAATGGAGGTTATTCTAGACATTTCATTTGCCTGATTTTCGTTCTCGCAGGGAGGCGGTTGTACGTAACTGAAAAGCTCTGGACTAGAATTGGGAGTAGAGATTGAGGGGCGAATGGAGGAGATTCAGACTTATTTCCGCACTATTTCTTCGTTTCATCTCCCTGTTTCTTTCTCATTGAGCATTCGAGCAAAAGGCGACGCTGAATTAAGCTATTTTCCTTTTTCTGTAAGCATTCCTCTGGTTTTTGTGTTATTTGGTCTTTCCAGAGCGGTTTTTCGATTAGCAAGGATAGGAGATTTTTAATGAGCGACTGGTCCTTCGATGCTATTCACGAGTGAGTCGGTCGTCGTTTCTTGAATGTCGTTACTCTGCTTGCGGAAATCCATTTTTAATAGCCGATGATTTTTTGTCCTCTGAACTGTTTATTACTATTTATTCACGCGTAAAGAACTAGATTATAGATGGAGGTACAGATATGACATAGAAATGTATAAACGTAGATTGACAGATAGATGGGTGGATGTATAGATACGTAAATAGAGTCATAGAAAGAAACAAAGATAGATTGAGAGGATCGATGGACAGAGTCATAGACAGATAGGAGAGATAAGTTATAAGACAGATTATAAATCGATAGATTTGCAGACAGATTTTTAGAGGGATAAATAAATAAGATAGATTTATTACTACTCTTTGTTCATTTCAATGTTTTTCAATTGAGTGTTCGTATGAAAGAAATTTAACTCTATCCCCTGAAATACAGGTGACATGGAGAGAGAGAGTGATGAGTAGATGTGATAGATAGATCTACATATTTAGAGTAGCCGACAGAATATATATGTTGTCCTCTGAAATATTTAATGCTGTTTATTCATTTCAATTTCTTGCGATTAAATGTTCGGAGGAAAGAAATTTCAACCATCTCTCCTGAAATGCAGGTAGCATGGGAGAAAACGACCAAGGAACATTCTACCAACCAGACCCAGTAGATTCTTCTGCAGCAGCCAGCCTTGAATGCTTGCGCGACGAGTTCCAAGGGCAGAACAGCTTCGCCGCAGAATCTTTTCGACCCTTCTCACTTTGTGATGACGTCGATCTGCTTCATGGATTCCCTCAGGAATTCACTGTGCAGTATGGTTGCGGGATGTCAGATTATGATCCCCGGGCGCAAGAGCATCCCCGGGGGAAAAGGCTGAAAAGGACTCCCGTTTTTGCAGAGTTCTACATTCAAGATCAAAGAGAAATGGCAAACGTGGAGGAATGCTTCGTTTCCATGGTACTATGGCGAAATCTTCTTTTCCTGATTTTTCTGTTCGTTTTCAGAGATCATTGTGTACGAACAGTGCCCTCGTCCGGGGGAGCAGCAATTATTCGGGGAAAGCTATAACGCCGCCGTGCTACAATCTGAAGCAGCAGGCGTAACTGTAGCTTCACCAGCTTTCTGCTCATCCACAAATTGTAATGCTATGGACAGCAGAGTAAGTCTTTAAGAAAATCCCGTAAACTGGGGAAGATTTCCTTTTCATCGCGTATTTATCTGATCAGAGGCGGAGGGCTAAGATCGCTGAAGGAATCAAAGCTCTCGAAGAGAGCACTCCGCAGTCGGGAAAGGTTGGGCTCCATTCATTCATGAGGGTTATGATAATCATGATGATATGGCGAACTTCATCGTTATCTTTGATTATTGAATTCTATGGTTGGTGGGGCAGGGCACGAGGGAGTCGGTGCTTGACGATGCGATCGACTACATCAAGTACTTGAAACTGCAACTCCTGGCAAGTGGGGATTTTATTTTCTATGAGACTGCGACCGATTGGTTTTAATTGAATCGAATCAACGGGATAATGAAATGATTTGACTGTCTAGTCCGATGTGTTTTGATTGATTAGATTTCCAAAAATTATCATGCAGGCACTGGCGCAGAGCCGCCTTGCTGGCGATTACGTCCACCATCCGTTCGTTCATCTTGAGGTATTATTAGCCATCAATGCGTGCATCTTCCCATACTTTCATCTTTATGGTCACGTTCTTTTTCTTCGCGCTCTCTCGATCACATTCCACCATTGCATTATTTCTCTCTCTCTCTCTCTCTCTCTCGTCTTGATAGATCCTTGACTACTCTCTCTCCTCTCTGTCTGTTCAGAGTTGGGGACAGACATGCTCGATCTTCCCGTGTCAGTACCGTTCATCTTTCTTCGCGTTTTACAATCACCACTCAAGAATCCTCCTCTCTCTCTCTCTCTCTCTCTCTCTCTAAGTGTCTCTCTCATCGGGCAGGGGTTCGGGCACTACATCATACACCAAGAGATGGGAAGTGAGCCCCTGGAGGAAGTAATGGGCCATCTGATAGAGTCCAACATGCCCGCAGCCATAATGCTGCTGGAGAGCAAGGGTCTTGAGCTGCTCCCCATCTCATCTGCTGATCTCATCCTGCGAGCTGGTGCCCCTACCTCCTTCTAGCATACATCTCTCCAGACTCTTTACTCTTATAGAAGAAGCTCTCTCCCATAGAGAACTGCTGTCTGGCCTCTTACCATAGTCTTGAGAATGCCCCCACATAGAAGACTTTCGTTTACACCATCGTCATCAATCATCATCTCATATCTCTACATACATGGATATGATAGATGGTCGCTCTCGTTTAACTAAATGGCCAATCTTAGGTTCTTTTGATCTTCTCATAATTTATGATATACTGATGTGCTGTGTTTCACTATCTTAGTAGCATATTATTACTTGATTGCATAGCTAAATATAGATAAATTTACTTGAATCAAGGACGAACGATTTTGAAGTATGCATTCATTTATAAATTTGCTCACATGCATGCATTATATTGATTAACGTGCATATGAATGCACACATGTATGTACATTTTTCAAGATGTATTATTGGTATCACTTAACATCTAACATATGTATGGATGACCATACCATTATGGGATATGATCATAATTATCTCCTAACCAGAGTTTATGCATAGGTTTAGGTAATCAATAAAAAACCATTAGACCATCAATGTATAGGTTTAGAACCCAAGAACACTAATGATTGTTGGCGAGTTGACCTCGGCAATATAATCATTAGACCATCAATATGAGTTAGGGAAGTCAAAGACATGAATGCCACATGGAATTTTGATGAAAATCTAGCAATAAAACACCCGTATTGGTCAAAGAATTTGGCCACAATCTTATTTATTCATTGACCATCTTACATTACTAGGGAATAGGGAATGGCGATCATTGATCGATTTGTGTAGATCAATTATGATGACTTTATCAAATAAAGTATTCTTTGATTGAAGAATGATTGAATTATGACTGATTAACATTGCTCCCTTTGTAATGATGATTTGATTAGCAATCTGATCACCGATTAGACTGTGGATTTATGACCCGTGGTTTTCAAAATAGCAATGGGGTTTAATAGGGTAATTTTGTCAACTTTTTTAAAATTTTAATCTTTAAAGAATGGTGATCATCAATCAGATTGCTGATTAGATCGGTCACTTTCTAGCAATCAATGTTCATATGACTTGCAAATTGATGGACATCAATCTATATGATGATCAGATTGTTGCAATGATCAATAACCATCATTTAGATCACGATCACCGTAGGTGGATTGATGAATTCAATTTAGGGTTTGAAATTAGTTGTTGTTGTGTATTAAATTCATGTAATAGGTTTACACTTCTCGCTTGATAAAAGGGTTAAGTGTAGATCCTCAAGGAGCCTAAGTAATGAGATTAATAGGCTAATGTAGGGAGAAGAAATACAAATAGGTATGGAAAGGCAGGCGGATGAGAATTTCCATTTCTAGGTTTTTTTTTATGCTTGTGATGTGTGATTAAGGAGAACAACGAGTTGATGCATTCATGTATATATTTGTATAAGAAAGTGAATGTGGACATTAGATTTAGGGTTTAGACAGCGAAGAAGAAAAAATGGAGAAGATTAGAGAGATAATAGTGAGAGAGAACGGAGGGACGAAGAACTTCTTTAATATTAGATAGAAATGAGTTTTACACTAAATATGGAGGGATTACGAAGGAGTTCTCGATTTGAAGTTCGCCAAAGCCTAGTTTTTTGCTAGTCATGTGCCTTGGTATGTAAAATTTGCCAAGATCTTAGATTGTTGCTTGATCTTCTCTCCACAATAACCTTGAATATTAACCAATGTGAAAGATTTTCCCATAATTTTTCTAATTTTCTTTCTATTAGCATTATGCTAAGAGAGAACCAAAAGACAGCCAACAAAGTAGAATAAATTAATTATATATTTTACGGTTAGAGGCTATCTTTGATCAACGGTAGAGATTTAATTTCCTTGAGAATCACCTAATGAATGGTGGATATTAAATCCCTAGTAGCGCCCATAACTACCTGCCTAGGAAAAGTAGAAGGGCGCTCGCTGAAGAGCTGGCGCCTTTGAACTTTCTAATTGGGCTCCTTAAGAATAAGTAGGTGCCCGTATGATCCGTCTAAAACTCCTTCAAGAATACTTTTGATCACCTTTGACTTATCAAAAATCACTTTGACCATGGTTAAGTTCCAAGAAAATGGATTAACTAGTTTTTTTATAAAGGTGAAATTGGTAGACTAACCTCCAAATAAGGTGCAAGACACGTTTGTTCTTCTCCTTTTTGATAATTTCTATCCATAATATTTATCTTGACATCTGCACGAATACTTTTTTTTTTTTTAATGAATATGCACGAACTTTGCAAAATGTAAAAAATTCATCAATTTGACTTCTAAGAAGTCAAATGGGATTAGTCTTACAATGTAAAAAAAATGTAACGACGATACATATGAGGACTTAGATACAAAGATCATGTTTAGACCACAACTATTAATTAAGATAGACATTCGATGATTAATACCTAAATATGACCTTTGATGCTTGCCTGCAAATACTCGTTTATGTTCATCGCCAATCAATCAAATCCATCTATCGGCCAATGACCGATCATGATCAAAGCATTTTGAGTTGATCATTGTTCCCTCGCGGGGAATCATGCAATCTTAAAACAAATGCAGGGAAGTGGACCCTCATCATTTTAGGATTGGAACATAGCTATTTGAGTCTTTACAATTAAAAATTCTCTTGATACCTTCAACTTTCACGCTTAATTCCTCATCTTTAAGTTCAATGGACTCTTTCTCTCCAATTTTTCCTTCTCTCTATCTCTATTATCCCACTCCACATTTATACAAAGGTTTGAAATGTAAAACCTAGCAAGGGTTCAATGGGGGCAAAGAGCACTGCACCATAGGACTTTCACAATTGCAGCTTGTTTTTCTTCATAATTGGTAGCGGTGTACATTTTGGTAATGGAAGAGTTCCATACTCACAGATTCTTGAGAGAGCACCGGAGGCACATGGATAAATAATTCCAATTTATTTCACTTGGCTGTCGTCCTCTTTTTCTTCCTTTCTCGGGGCATTTACATGTTCTGGGGGGTACTTTGGTCATTTCACTTCTCATGAGTATCATCCAACGGTTCGATCTTGACAACAAGTGGTTGGACCAGGTCAGATGTTGGTTCCGAGCTGACAATCGGCAGACCGGGGCCGTCGATGAGCCCGCCATCCTCTGCTAGAGCCTTTTCCAGAGCCCCCCTGGCGACCTTCGTCACGCATATCATCAACACCACTGCCAAATAGAAAAATAAAAGATATACAATTGAATTTTGGCCCAATTCTTCCTCAAAAATACAATCACAACATAGATGAACTGATGAGAGCGAGTTTGCTTATCTTACAAGATACTCCAAGCCCAGCTATGATAACCACCTGAACAAACAAAAGAAACGTAAGCATAATGCCCAAGAAAAAGAATTAAAGGGATAAAATCAAGAAACTACCCAACGAGTGGTAGAGAATTCACTCCATCCATGAGTCACATCAGAAAGATCCTTCAACGTTGTTCCAATGTAGACCAAAGCTAGTGTGATGGGCTGAAAATTTTCATTCATGAACAAGGTTTCTTACCAAAGATGGCTTTATAGTATGCAAAATTTGCCATTAAAAAAATGAAAGGTCAAATTGTGAAACCAAAAAGAACTGTCAAATTCTTTTCCAAAAGAGTCAAATTATGTGAAAAAAATGACTAGGGTTGCAGAAGTATAGAACACCAGCAAAGACAGCGCGTCTATGTTCCTGATGAGCATATAAATAAATAAGTTCCCATAAGGACTTACCCTTAGGCCCATTAGGGATTTCTAATGGGCCACACATAACCAAAATGTAAAGTTAAAGCTGTGGAAGAAATATATCATAAACTTTCAGAATTGGGTCAGACTTTCTTGATCATATGATGAAAGTGACTGTGATGATCGGTGGCCATCAAGCACTGATGGGCCCCACTGTCTGATGCTTATTTTCAGTCTGGGTATTAGGATCTGTCTTCAGACAGATCCAGAAGGCCAAATGAAATTTTACTCAACTCATTGCTGAAGCTAAATATCACAGAGAAACTCTTCAAACAAAAAAGGGAGAATAGAACAAATCAAACTCTTACCATCATTCCCAGCCAAGATGCCAACATGTATTCAACAACCCCAATAGGAGTCACAGAGAGGAGATAATTCAGCATGTTGAACGGTAACATGGGAACAAGTCGAAGAAGCAAAACTATCTGCATAGTTTGAAAATTAAATTTCATTTTGAATAATCATAAAATTGTATAAATATAGGAACAATGATCATGAAATGATAAATGAACTTCAATAGCATGATACTGAGAAACATAACCTTAAAACCTGATCTCTGAATCGCTATAGCCACAGCTTGGAACTTGGGATAATCTTTCAGCTTCGAAAGAACATATGATCTCCCAATCTATATACAGAATTAGTTGCAATAGAGAGAGAAATAGTCAGTGTCACTTAAAAGGGAAAGACTTGAATTGTAAAATGGTGAACTTACAGTTCTTCCAAGCATAAAGGCTGCCGTAGCTCCCATAGTGGCACCGATGGAATCAGCAACAAATCCAAGAGGCAGTCCGAAGAGATAGCCACCTCCAAGCTGAAACATTCAAGCAAGATGCCACAGAATGACTAATAAGTTTGATTTCACAATTATTTAGTTTTTCACTTTAAAAAAATAAATATAGCAGAATATTTAAGATCCAAAGATCCAATATTTGAACACAAAAGGGTCAAACAGCGTTACAAGATCAAGAAAATGTTTTACAAGGAAAAGATGTATGAGTTTTTTTTTTTAAAATCTAGTTTCAATTACACACACTGCCGATTGTATGAGTACCAGAAGTGCAATTATAACGCCTCCAGAAGATAGAAAAAAAGGGAGAAAGAAAGCTGATAAAACCTCGTAGATCTTTTCCTTTGCCTTTTCCTCCTCTACCCTATCACTAGCACTCCAACCCACAGATCTCCTCACCTTGCCGGATGGAATAAATGGCACACATCACCACAGGTCTCCATTTTCTCCCTATATCTCAATTCTCTCTCTCTCTCTCTCTCTCTCTCTCTCACACACACACACACACACACAAACACACACAAACACACACTCTCTTACGTCATCCTTTCTTTTCAAAAACTTCATATTCCTGTCATTCAAGGTAATAACTCTTATTGAATTAATCTAATGCACGGGATCTACAGCCATGTCATAAATTGAAGCTATTTGAACACGTCATAAAATCAAAAAGACATCTTACAGTGAGTATTGAAGCGGGAACTGCCAGGATTGTTAGAGGGATGTAAGCAATGGCCCTGTAATTCGATGAAACATGCACATTTAAAGATAAACTCTTAAATATTGCCTTAAAATCTATAATGATTGCTTTCAAATCAAAAGTGGAGTTTCCGATGATATGAAACTGGAAGAACTCCAATTATAACTTACCAGAGGAGAAAGAAAAAAGTAAATATGAAGAATCCAGAAGCGGGACCCACAATGACAGCTGTCCATACGAGGTGAGGGATCCACTATATAAGTCAGGGGTTGGTCCGAGGATAGGACATCAAGAAGTGAGACAATCTTGAGGTGAGGAGGCCCTGAGCAGAAGTCCTCGAAACTCCTGCTCCCTGAATCTACCGAGGTAGGTTCTTGATCTTTCTATATCTCATTCTACAGGTGGTGGTAGAGTCGGCGATCAAGATCTGAGGGATTGCTATCCACTCTGTCTGTGAGTTCTCTTCTTCGACTCCAGGAGAACTATCCTGGAAGTACTGGACGGACGACGAGCCTAATCACAGATCTTCTTGAAACCAACAGATTTCCTGTTTCCTTTTCGACACATTGATTGGAAGAACATAGTTTGGATAATTGACAGTTGATTCAATTCTATTCTAATTGATCTAACCTAGGATCTTTCCAGAAACCCTAAAATAATGATATATAGAGAGATAAACAGATAAGAATGGTAAACAATACTTATTATCCTGTCAATTCTGTATTTATCATTCGATAACTGTATGATTTCCTCTCGGTGTATAAATCCATGAGTGTTAAAATCAAATGAGCAGCTCAGCCTTTTCTTGTACAAATTCCATTATGATGTGCCATGCACGTACGCTCTTTGAAATCCTAATATGAGTAACTTTGCGTCTTCTTGCGTCTTCTTTCTGCATCTCTACATGGAAGATTACAAAAAATAGTCTTCCAAAGATGCCTAGAACACTCTAGAGACGATCTCAAGTCAGAGTACAACATCTAAACGAGCAAATTTCTTACTTAAATTGGGAAAAACAAATGAAACAAGGAAACAATTAAAAAGGAAGAATTAAGAAAACAGTACTCACAGAACAAGAGGTCCCCATAGACCAAGGTTCTGGTCAATCCACAGCAGAAATTTCTTGAGGATCTGCAGATGAGAGCAAAATTAGGCGCTTAGAACAAAATTACTGGCCCTTTTACAATAACAAGGAGATCTAAAATTCTGGATGCAAGAGGCATTGTTACATTCATGATCATAGCAAGCACAAGATTTTAATAATTCCTAACTGATGTGGAGAGGATTGTGAAAAATAGGACAAGAAATTCAGAAGGCTCCCGGACAATAACAAGGAAACCTAAAACTCCTAAGGACTCTCCAAGGGAATAATCTAGCATATACAGACTTCTATTTCCCAAAACAGTGCCCCTCCAACATATTAATTTATAAGGTCACCTATAACCTTCATTTGTCTCTCTCAAATAGTGAGAGACTAAATATGACTTTTGTAGTGGCAAAAGGCTAGAAAATATATTTTTTAGAAAAGAGACTAAATATGACTTTTGACTGAAAATTTTCTAGCTTTTTGCCATTTCAAAAGATACATTTAGTCTCTCAGTACTAACAGAAACTTTGAATTTCTCAACTAAGAGTTAATATTGTCAGTGAACACTGACAGTTACCTCGAGTATCTCAGCACAAATAAGACATAATAATCGATAATGTTTTAGTATATCTTCTTCAGTCAATCCTTCTTTCCCAAAAAAATCCAAGGAAAAAGAACCCAGATGGGAAATTGATCATCCCAAGGAATTCAAATCCAATGAACAAACCACAAAACTCTATTAAACCACATGATAATATGACAAAGAGAACCCTCACCAGCTTGACAGGAAGAATAACACAGATGGTGATAATGGCGAGAACCAGGAGGAGAAAAAGCGAATCAAAATTTCAACATCACTATATGAACAATGCGAGTGGCTCTAATGAAGCTGGGGGAAAAAGGAGGATATTACAAACAAACTAAAGAGTTCATATTTCCGGTCAAAACATACTCAAGAATTTCTTGAGAATCTTCATTAATATTTTTACACATGACCAAAAAGCCAAAAAGAACCAGACCCTAGTTCTCATTCAATCCCTCTCTTCTGAAAAACCAAAGAAAAAAAAGGCGGAAATGATAATTTCCACGAATTCAAACCCAATGAACAAGACGCAAAACTTGATATAACCCAGATGATTCCGTAAAAAAGAGAACCCCTCCCTAGCTCTACAGGAAGATAAAACTACACGAGAAGTGCTAATGACAATAATCAGGAGGATAAAAAGCAAAAAAAATTATGACTTGACTGCATGAATAATTCAAGTGTCTTTTTTATTAACCAGGGGCACAAGGGGATACAAACAGGCTCTAGAAATTTGCGGACCAAGAGTCAAATTTTCGGTCAAAAACTGACAGTTATCTGGAGTATTTTCATTTATTTTTAAGCATAAAATGAGAAATAATAATTAATAATATTATAAAATATCTTGAATTAGACCCTCTTCTTCATTCAGACCTCCCCTGAAAACCCAACAAAAAAAGAACCCAATCTATTGACCCAATTAACAAACCACAAAACTTGATTAAACCCGTATGATGATATACAAAAGAGAACGACCCACCTGATCTACCTTAAGAATCACAAAGACAGCGCAAAGGGCGGATATCAGGAGGATAAAAACGGGAAAATTCTTCGACTTATTAAGCAAATTATTCAAGTGTGTCTAATCAACCAGGGGTCACAAAGGGAATGCATTTTCTGGACCTAGAGTAAAAATTTGTAATAAAAAACTGATGGTTATCGAGAGCATTTTCATTTATTTTTGTGCACAAAATGATACATAACCGTAGATAACATTTAACAATATCTCGAATCAGACCCTCGTCTTCGGTCAATCCCTCTTCCCTATAAAACCCAAAAACAAAGAATCCAGAGGGCAAAACTCGATCAAACCCACATAATACCATAAAAAACAGAAAAGCCCTCACTTGCTCGTCGGGAAGAATCCAAAGGGCGGCAATAATGGCGATAGCCAGGAGGAGCAAAAGTGAGATCCTGATCACAGAAGCCGAGGAGAAAGCCATCGAAGCGGCCACCAGCCTTCTTTTCCAAGGCCTTCCAGCGCAGGCCTCTTCTTGGGCTCCTCCTCCACCGTCCTGCCTCCACGACCAGCGGGCTCTCAGGCCCTCCACGTTTGCCAGGATTAAATAGTCGCCGTCCTCCCCCTCAGAGAACAAATCACACCTCCCTCTACAGACACACTTGCTCAAAACGTGTTATTCATGCCCAGACCAAGCGTCTTCCTCCTTCCCCCCCTCTTTCTTCTTCTCCTCTTTCGCTCTCGGTTGAAATGAAACGATCTTTTACGTTTAGACCCCTTTCATTTCTATTCAATTCAAGAAGACCTCACCGAACAGTTTTTGTTATCATATCCCTCGTCATCTTGTCTTTTGCTGTTGACCAATGCTGAATAATTGAGGAGAGAGCAAGGAAAACCACTTTTTAATCAACCAAGGAAATCCCAAGATCAAGCAAACAAACTCTCCACAAACCCAAGCTTGATCATCCCCAATTCTTAAAAAAATCATTCAAGATTGCAACCCGAAAACAGGATTCGGATTGCTGACTTCGCAGCACAAGTTCAAGCACAAATTCTCGTGAAAAAGAGAGCGAGATCGTATAGATAACTAAGGGGATTATGCCCCAACGCCTAGAATGTGTTCGAGTGGAGATCCATAGCTGAGGTGGGGTAAAGTTGCACATTGAAGTAAGATTCCCACATTGCATCACACTAATAATGGAAGGTTGGGTGAGAGAAGAAATGATAAAGGAAAGTGAAGGATTTGCCTCGTCTAAGGAAAGAGAGCCCCCCCTATGTACAAAGGAATAAGTAGTCTCACAAGAGTAGACCCAATGAAGGGTATAAGAACAACATCTTATTAGGGTTGACCATTTTTTATCGAGTTGACAATTTATTTATTATCGATCGATCCGTTGACTCTCAACTATTATAACTCATATTTTATTATCTATCATCAATTGAGCTAAAGTCAGTCTTCAAGATCAAGGAGATTGGGTACTCTAGAATTGAATATGAAAACGAGGTTCTGACGGAACGAATTGATGCAATCGTTGATTACACACCAATTCGTGTCAAAATTAATACTAAACTCATCAATTTTATCAAATAATCACGAATTAAGGAGTATAGTGGTGAATAAGGGTCGATTCCATAGAGAACTAGGGTAATTTCAGATGATCTTTTGAAATTCGATCAAATCGAACAATGAATCATAGTGAGAAATTAGAAAAATTGATATTTTTGGAAAAATGACTTGAAAATGAATCAACGAAATAAAAAATCACTTAATTTGGATCAAGATTCCCGGTGAAATCATCAAGTGAATAAGAGAGAAATTTCCAAAATTGAAAATCGCGAAAATCCGAAATTGAAATTGACTCAAATTATGATTCAAACTTAAAATCTAAAGCTATAAGAAGGAAGATTAGGATGAAACACGATCTCTAACCCAAGATTGCGCTCGAATTGATCCAATTATTCGCCGGATCAAAGGCTTTTCATTCTTGAATTTGAAAAATGATCGTTGATGTTCAAGAGCATATTTCTTCCTATTCTCTCAACAAAATCTCACTTTCAAGCACTCCGTGGATGTGAAAATGAGTCTAGAAGCGATTGGAAGCAAGAGATTCAAGGGATTTGGTGTCTAAACAGTTTGATTACTCAAATTTTCCTGGAATGCTTGATAACATGCTATATTTACATCATAAAACATGATTTTTCATGCATATTAAAGCATAAATGATTTCATTTACATGCATGTTATAATATTTCTATGTATTTTTCTATTATTCTCTTAAAAAGTAATTATAATCTCAAAATACTTTAAATTAGGGTTAATTTTTATAAATTAGAGTTTCATAATTTGATAACCCATATTTTCTTGAGATTATAACTGTTTTTAAAGATAAAATAATGAGAGAAACAACTTTTATAAACATTCACTCTATTTTCTAAAGATTAAAATCTTAATAAATGAATGTATTTTGAAATAATAATTTTAACTCTTATTATTTAATTAATTTGACCTTTTAGAATAATAGATAATTAAATTTTGGATCAAATGAAAGAAATTTGGATTAATTTGGAGTTATATATTAAAAGTTATGAATTTTCTATTTTTAAAGGATTTTTCCGGATTTTTAAAACAGTTTTTCTTATTTTATTTTCGATTTTAAATAATAAAGATAAATAAAAAATTAAAAAAAGGGGGCGCGGGGCCCGCGTGGATGCGACGTGGCACGTGGCAGCGCCACGCAGACCCCGCGCAGCGCCTACGTGGCGCGTATATCATATATAATAATATTATTACTATATATATTAAAAGGGGTCTTCAGCCTCGCCTAGATGGGGAGGGTATTAACCTTAGAAACCGTCGGGTTATTTAAACTCGACAGTTTCCTAAATTTACTCCGTGTGGGACTAATCTCCACACTCTATTTACCTTGCAGGCGACGTGGCGCGACGACGGCCGTCGGATCTAGCGGATGGGTGATCGACGAGCGTCGATCGGGTGAGCGCGGGACCATTGATCGGAGATCAACGCACGTGTTGATTAACCGTTATTATAACGGTTGGATTAGATGCGACGTGGCCGCATCTGATGGCGCGATCGCGTGGAGCGCGGACCACCGGATCAGATCAGAAGCACGTGCGTTAAATCGAAGCGTTATAACGGCCACGATTTAATCTCGGAGGAAGCATCTGGAGCGTTGGATGAAGATCCAACGAACGCGATCACGCGCGTTTTAAAACGCAAAAAAGAGGAGCATCCAGACCATCCATTCTTCATCCGACGATCGCGATATTTTCCGAAAACGGTCCATCATGGACCGTTATCGTAACCGTCGATCGTTTCGATCGGACGGTTACGAATTTTCGCCCTATAAAAGGGCATGTTCTTCACGTTCTTAAGCATCCAAGCAAGAATCAATCTAATTGACTGTCTAGACACCTTCCTTGCTTGTTTCTCTTGAGTTCTTCCTCTTCCTCTTTCAATTCCGCGTCCACGGAGGGGTAGAAGTCGAGATTTGGTGGAAAATTGAGGGAGAAATCGACGCTTGAAGTTCACGTTCGCGTTCTTCACGATTTCGGTGATTAATCGGCTTAATCACCTCGTTTCGATCGCTAATTGGGCTTAGTGGAAGCAGTTTTACCTTAATTATATTCCTATCATGTTTAATTTTCGTTTAGATTAGTATTTAGAAGTCAATTTCATCAATTTTCATCTAAAATTACGGTTTTTACGCTCGAAAATTTCTCTCCACTTCGAAATTTGATTTCTCCGCGAAATCAAGTCCAAATTGGACGATTTTTGATTCCGTGGAATCGATTTCAAGTCTTCTTTCTAAAAATACCATTTTCCTCAATTTCTATCATCAATTTCTCGTCCGATTTGACCAAATTCTAAAAGATCTTCTGAAAATTCCTAAATTCCCTGTGGATTCGACCCATATTTACCATTATACCCTTGAATTCGTGATTAATTCTCAAAATTGGTAAGTTTGGAATTATTTTTGACGCGATACCGCTTGCAATTGACGACCTCGCGGTATCGTCTCGTCAATGCTTTACAATGTCGAAGAACACCTCTATTTATAGGGTGACTTGGGCGGTACCGTTAGATCGAGCTTTAAATCTTTGATCAACAGCTCTGATGAAACGCAGGATTGCGAATCGTTACAATTAAGTTGTTGTCGTTGGATCTCAGATGGACTGTCGAGATGAAGCCACGTTGCGCGCATTATAAGTAACGCATCAAACCGTTGCCGTTTGATCTTGATCTGTCGTTCCATATACGTTTTATCGGTTTTAATCTCAGCCGTTATAACTCCTCAGATCAACGGCTAAGATTAAATTATTTTAAGATGATTCGTCGGTGAGTAAGATTGTGCCACGTACCCCCGCCTTAAGTGATAATCGACGCTCGTGATTAATCGCGCGAGTAGACGCTCCAGATGCTACCACGTTACTTGCGCAAAAATAAAAATCAAATAAATTGATTTGAAATTTAAAAAAATTAAGAAAAAATCCGAAAAATTCTGAAAAAAAATCCCTAAAAATTAGAAAATTTATATCTTTTAACATATAACTCCAAATTAATCTAAAGTTGTTTCATTAGATCAAAAATTAAATTATCTATTATTCTAAAAAGTCAATTTAATAAATAACTACAGAATAAATTTCTATTTCAAATATACACTCATTTCTTTTAGATTTTAAAACTTAGAAAAATATATGAGTGTATATAATATGATTTCTCTTATTATTTAACCTTTAAAACTAATTACAATCTTAAGTAAAGATGAGTTATGAAAATATTATCCTTAATTTATTATAATTAACCTTAAATTAATGCATTTTTGATATTATAATGAATTTTTTATATAATAATGGATAAACACTAAAAAAATATGATAACATGCATTAGAATGGAATATCTTATGTCTTAATTTGCAGTAATAATCATGTATTTTCATTTTTAATTAGCATGTTATCAGGTTCCCGCACTTGAGTTCATTCCAATGTTTTAGTGACCTTAAAAAACTTCAATCATATTTTGCCAAAAATCTTCTTGACATCAACATCATTTTGATGCCCATTGGGGGAGGATCTTCTCACCACCATCGGTCCATTCCACCTCCAACCAACTCAAGGTCTGCTTGAAGCCATTTGTCATTCATATAGTTGGATGTCAAAGCTCCTTTTTATAGGAAAGATCAACCTTTTTATAGGATCAACCTTTGATTTGGAGTGTTTGTATAGGAAAGATCAATCTTTCCTTGCTGTTGAATTCCCAAGCTTAAGGAGACACGTATGGTATTGCACCCAAATGGACCATGAAGATTCTTTGAGGGCACAATCAAGAAATGTTTGTGTTAGATATAGCTCATTATAAGGTCTTAGATATAACTCGTTATAAGGTGTATTGTACTAGCTCTTATAAGAACTCCATAGTTAAGCGTGCTATAGTGAGAGCAATACTAGGATGCGTGGACCTCTTGGGAAATATTCATACTTTACTATGCTCAAGGATATTAGTCCCACATGGGATAAATTTCTATCTTTCTTTCTTTCTTCTCTATAAATAGAGGCTTGTAATCTCTTCTTTACTCACTCAATACAATTAGGCTTTACCATTTACAGTTTGATAAAGAAGAGGAAAATTTGGAAGCAATTCTTTTAGGCGTGCTACAAGTGTCACTAATGATCGATGCTTGGACAAAAAATAATCCATTATTTGGAATCATCATTCATTGGATTAATAATGAGTAAAGACTATGCAAACACACGTTGGCCCTCACAAAGCTTGATCACGAACATTCAGATCAGCTCCAAGCTAAAGTCTTGCATATCACATTGAAAGGCTTCTCTCTAGAGAAGAAGATTTGGACTTTTACTACATGTTAGAATGATCCCCTAGGTCCATTAAGGGGACTAAGTCCAACATAGGGAAAATCTTTGTTTATATGCTCTTGTCATTTATATATACATAGGCATATACTCTTCTTTTATTTAATCTATGTATTAGGGTCTAAGCCTTTCACATGTTGTGGTCATTGCCATTATGGTGTTGTGGCTTTGCCGTTCTATCGATGTTGTCATTGTGTTGTCGTCCCTCTGTTGTCTTGTCATGGAAGTCATGGTGTCACTGCCCCTCTATTGTTCTGTTGTCGTTGCCATTGTCGTGCTACCCCCATCCTAGTGTTTTGTCACTGCGACCATTGTGGTATTGCTGCCACATTGATGTATTGTTTCTGCCCTTCTTGTGCAATAACCTCTTGATATCCTCCTCAATGCCTCTTTTTCACTACCATGTTCCCATGTGAGAGGTCTATTTGGTTTTCTCTCTCTCCTCTTAAGCAATAATGTGGCAGAACAAAGGACCTTGGATGTTGATCTAACCAACACAAATTTTAAACGCAGTCTCTTCCTAAATGATTGTGGTGAATTGGCAGTTTCCAATTGGATGGTGTGAATCTTTCCAAAGATGTTTCCATTGGGTCAGTACAGATATTTTTCTCCCTCTCCTCTCATGCGATTAGGGTTGGTCAATTTTGATCGAGTCGCCGATCTGATCGTCGCACATCGATCGATCGATCGATCGGCGATCAGCGAAAACTTAATTTTGTGATCGATCGATGATCGATCGATGAAATCGCCGTGATCGAGCTTTAATTCTGATAAATTAAATTCACTCTCTCACTCGCGCTCTCTTGCTCTCTTGCGCTCTCTCGCACTCTCTCGTGCTCTCTCGCACTCTCTCGCGCTCTCTTGCTCTCTCAGAAGCTCATCGTCAGAAGCTTCTTCATCGCCGCTTCTTCATCGCCACCTTGATACTCTGCACATTGCCGGTGATACTCTGCAAAATAAATATTCTGCATAATTTTTATTTTTAAAATATAAAACCTCCGTGCTTCTTCGTCCCTCGGTTTCACATCCTCCGGTGGAAGAC
Organism: Lemna minuta; assembly: GCA_024174645.1. Classification (NCBI taxonomy): domain Eukaryota; kingdom Viridiplantae; phylum Streptophyta; class Magnoliopsida; order Alismatales; family Araceae; genus Lemna; species Lemna minuta. The sequence goes on along the minus strand of CM044104.1, from coordinate 14,391,536 downwards.
GACGAAGAAGAAAGTCTCCGGTTGCCATATGCTGAATAGCGAGAAGCAGCTCTCTCGTGCCGACTGGCCGAGAGAGGTTGGGAGGAGAATTCCTCCGACTCGGATCGTTGATCGAGGGAGGAGAAAATGAGAGAGAGTGAAAACGGGGAAGAGGGGGGAGAGGGAGAACGCCGGAAGGTGAGGGTAACGGAGAACTCCTCTCGCGACGGAAATTATTTCCGTCGCGAGAGGGACTCGCGCGCGCATGGGCGCGCGAGCGAGAGAGATACGGAGACGAAGAAGGAGAAGTTCTCCCGCCTCTCCTCGCGACGGAAATTCCGTCGCGAGAGAGGGAAGCGATGAGGAGAGAGAGAAACGGGAGAGAGGGAGGAGAAGTTCTCCTCCCGCCTCTCCTCGTGACGGAAATTCCGTCGCGGGAGAGGGAGCGAGGAGGATAGACTAGAAAGAGGGAGGAGAAGTTCTCCTCCCGCCTCTCCTCGTGACAGAAATTCCGTCGCGTGAGAGGGAGCGAGGAGGAGAGACTAGAGAGAGGGAGAAGAAGTTCTCCCGCCTCTTCTCCTCACGACGGAAATTCCGTCTCTCCCTCTTACTGATCGTCGACCTCGATCGATCGACGATCAGCCGACGATCGATCGGCGCACAGACCCCTTTGATCGATCGAGGCGTCGATCTTTTGACGATCGATCTCGATCGATCATGATCGGCCAACCCTACATGCGATGATGTGGTGGAACAAAGCACCCCCAATGATGATCAAATTGTCAAAAAATTTGAACTTCATTTCTTCTTAAATGATCCAGATGCTTGTGACTTGTTCAAACAGAAATCCTCCTATAAATACTTTATCTCTCCACATCAAGAATGTACACTAGACATCCTTATTAACTCAAGCGTTGTGGACACCAACTTCCTTCCATGTCTTTATGTGATTGTGTTCTAGAATCGTTTTTTATTCCATTAGTCCTATTAATTAAGATTTTGATGATGAATCTACAACTTAAGATTTATTTTGAAGAGTTCATTGATTATTCTTTTTTTTTATCATTTTCCCTCTCCTTATTTGTAATTTTCTCTCTCTAACTTCTTTCATTGAATTCTCTAGTTATTTATATTTGATACGCGAAGGATTGATTTAATGGAAAGATCTTTGAATTACCTTTCTAAATTTAATGATTTTCCCAAGATCTAAACCACTTTCATTGTCCAATTTTATCAAAGTTATTAAGTGTTGAAGATTTTTTATTTGAAAACCTAATTAATCCTAATTATAATTAATTAATTATCACTTTAAGAATGTGAGAAACTTTTATATCCAATGACTGCACAAGTTTGTGAAGTTGCTCAATGCTGATAGGACCACTCGATGGTAGTAAGGTCACATGGAGGTATTGGAAGGGGCATATGAAGACATTGGGAGAAGCTCATGGAGGTGATAGTAGAGGTACACATAATCATCACAAGGACACATGGAGGTGCTTTGTAAAGGTGCATGCAGTGGAACATGACATTGAGACAACAATGGAGGCTTGATAAAGTCGATGATGATAGCTCAAATAAAGAGTATCTAATGAGGGCTAACCAAAGATGATGGTTGATTTGAACGAAGGCTCTTTTGGAGAAATGTGGTTGTGTTCTCCCCCTATCTATGGTAATGAAGAAGATGGTGTTTATGTTGTCTTTTACATTACCTACATACAATCTCTTCAAAAGTGTTTGATATATCAACCACCAATGATGATTTGCACACGTGGGAACCGTAAGGCTAAGAGTCACTGTAAGAGTTTACCTCAATGCCCTTCATCTCTTGATTGCCTTGCAAATTTTTGGTTAAGTATGCTATGTTGTTCAAGTTCCTTGTATCACATCTCTATTTTGGGCAGTTCTTTGGGTCAATATTGATGTTCCTCCAAACATTCTACCATCACTTGTGCCATTCATTTTTTCATATCTTTTTCCCCTTGCAACATTGGTTTCACATGGTTGAGATGGAGGGAGTGGTTCCAAACTTCTTGAAACATTTTACCACTGTGGGGGAGGGGGGTATCAAGCCAAAGATAAAACCACACTTCCCACATCTCTTTTAAAAGCTTTGTTATGAATTGGGAAATCCAGAAAGGCTCCAATTGTGATATCTATATCTTTCATTGGTGCGACTCCTAGAGATGTGTCTCTTGCTCCTAGTGCGTTGAAAATTCAAATGAACTTTTCCATTGTGGAGTATGAAGTATGTAAGAAAGCTCAATCTTTGGCTAGCCTCACCTCCACTTTGAGTACACTTGCTTTTCTTGCTTCTAAATTGTTCTATATTATGGAATCAAGGTTCATTTGCCCATATGACCAATAAATCTTCAATCATTTCCTCCCTTCTTCCTACCTTTTCCCATCCAACTATTTTTATTGCAAATGGTTGTGTGTCTCATACTTAAGGCCATGGATTGACCAACCCTACTTCCCCTCTCTAAGATGACATGTTCTATAATCTAGTTATCGTCACCCAATTTCCCCCCTTACATTGTGTGTTTGAAAGATTTACGTATTAGGCCGAGGATCGGTTTGGGTTGTGAAATGATTGTGGGATCTACAAGCTTGTGCCACACACTCCATCTCCCTATTTTCTAAACTTGAGAAATATATGTGTGCAAATCTTGCCATCTTGACAACTTGATAAATATTTGCACTCCACTTGACCACCCCTCCACTCCCCCTTGTGGACTTATTCCATCATCGGTTTCATTTGACCTTATACGTTGTAATATTCGGAGAGTCATAGCCTCTCTATTTGGTGATATTTAATATATTATCTTTGTTGATGATAACACTCAATTTAGCTAGGAGTGTCTCCTCAAAGATCACACTCAAGTCCTTGCCATAGTCCATCCTTTTGTCGATGAGATTATTACACAAAATCATCTACACCTACTAATGTACTATTTGTGTCAATCATGAAATCTTTTATCAAACCACTTGTTCCTACACCTCCTAATAAAATCAAGTTGTAGAACAAAAATATTAGTACTTTCTTGACATCATCAACACATTTCTCATTTAGACACATGTCCATCGTTATCTACGGGTGGATGCTTTCTAAACTGCCACTTACCTTGGTAACCTTATTCCCTCCTTTTCTCTAGGTGGCACCATTTCTATCTAGCACCTTTTCCCTGATATCACTCTTTTTACATTACCCCACTTGAATTTTTGATTGCGCAACATTTTTTCTGATACGTTACTCCCTCTCTTTCTAAAATTGTGCTTTACACTCTAAATGGCATATTTGTTAAACATCCAAGGATATAGATGGGTTATGTTTTTTATTTCCTTGACCTCGCATATATGTTACCTCTACTGATATTATCTTCCCTATGGACACCCCATTCCTCTCTTTATCACTTTCTTCATCTCCACTATTTATTTCTCCACCACTAGGATTTACCGATTCCCTCTTCCACCGCTTATAATCCTCTCAAAAGATTGTCGAGTGATCAATTTGAAGACAATGTCATTGTTTCAGGCTATTCTATGGATGCCCTTTACTAGCTCCTTTATTGAAGCTAACCACCACGGGCCCTTCTTCTCATCCTTTTGATGTCGTCAATTCTCAGCTGCAACCCAAAGGATGAAGTGGAGAGAGGGAGCAATATAAGTTGATATGGACAAGTGGAGGGATATAAAAAGCATAGAAACAAAGAAGGGAGGAAGAAATACTAGAGGGATTGAGAGAGAAAGGGAGACAAGAAAGAGACACAGAGAGAGAACAAGGATGAAACGTAGAGAGAGATAAGGGAGAGTGAGAGAGAGAGAAGGAGGAGACCTTGTGCAACGATTTCTTTAGACAAGAATGATGGAGGGGGTCCTCAATCTATATCTCCTACACTTTTTCTCTCTACCAATCTCTCTCTCTCTCTCTCTCTCTCTCTCTCTCTCTCTATTTCCCACCTCTCTTATATAGGTGATGTGGCACCATCTAATAAGACAACATTTCATCTTATACTTGAGATCATCATGTATGTCGATAAAAAGAGTTATAATGTGCATAATGTGATTCACCTTATGATATTTTTTTGCATCATATGGTGCAATTTAAAGTGTCAAATCAAGATTTGATGGAAGCTATTAAGCGACAATTCATCCACACGTGAAAATGTGACAAACCCTAGTTTGTCCATCATAGATCCGACAGCCATGACGTAGTGACAATTATCTATCGTCATTAGTTGCATGTGGCATAATTTGAACTATCGCGATCAAGAGTTGCCTTGATTTGATGATTACACCCAAATCAAGCATATTTATACTCTCTCTTTACATAAATAAATTCTTAGAGAATTTTGATTGATCAAAATTATTAGACAACTTGTTCCTCAATTCGCTTGATTAAAAATATTTTGAACTCATTTATGCATCCATCGAGCATCTACAATCAATATTTCAACTACAATGACAAATTTAGGAGAATTCATTGCTTAAACTTCAAATTTTCACTTTGAAATATTGGAATAAAGAACCCTCGATTTGACAATTAGTTATTTTAATTTTGACATGGTTTATGAGGTCTTATTAAAGTTTTATTATCATTTAACATTAAATTTTTATTTTAGATCATAGATTAATATAATTTCATCAAATTTTATCACTTTCTATTGCCTCATGATCAATTTTCTACCTCTAACTTCTCTTCTCAATTTCTCATAAATATGTATGTTTTTCAATTCATTGAAAAGATCTCTGACTAATCTTCTTAATTATCCTTAAATTCTCACGCCAATTCACAGTTCACTTTAATGTATATCTAAAAACTGCTCAAAAAGTCAAATCTAAGTCTTCAAGGATTCTTACTAGGTCTACAAAATTAATCTGAATTTTAAGTGATTTTAGATTTGCTTTGTTCGATTGGCGTATGTTTTCAATGACAAGATGAACTCAGTTCATCGATCAGTAACCAGCTAACCAACCTTGATCGATCAGCTAACTGATAACATGCAATCTTAACATGATAAAACATGATTATTAATGCAAATTAAGGCATAAAACATTACATTTATGTGCATGTTATCATACTTTGAGTGCATTTCTATCATTTCATGCAAAATTATGTTATAATCTCAAAATACACTAAATTAGGGTTAATTATGATAAATTAAGGATAAATGATTTTAGAACCTATCTTTACTTGAGATTATAAGTGGTTTTTAAAGTTAAATAATAAGAGAAATTATTTTTATAAACATTCATTTAAATTTCTAAACTTAAAATCTTAAGGAAATGAGTGTATTTTTGAAATATAAATTAAATCTCTTGTTATTTAAATATTTTTGAATTTTTTTAGAATGATAGATAATTAAATTTCAGATCAAATGAAAGAAATTTGGATTAATTTGGAGTTGTATTTTTAAAAGATATGATTTTTTTACAATTTTTTTAGGGATTTTTCACGTATTTTTCGGATTTTTTATGATTTTTATTTTTCTATTTAAAACATTAAAATAATAATAATAAATAAATAAAAAATTGGCAAAATGGGCGCGGGACCCGCGTGGATGCGACGTGGCACGCAAGGCCACGTGGCAGCGCCACGCGGACCCGCGCAGCGCCTACGTGGCGCGTTATATATTATACTTATATATTATACATATTATATATAGAGATATTCAGCCTTCTGTAGCCCGGAAGGGTATTCAAATATCCTTATTCGTCGGGCCTTATAAACCTGATGGATTCACTTTTTTTTCCGTGTGGGACTAAGTCCCACACAGTGTCTTACGTTGCAGGCCACGTGGAGCGAGGAGAGACATCGGATCGGCAGGACAACAGAAGATCTGCGCGTTGATCTCGTGAACCGCAGACCACTGATCGCGATCAAACACGTGCTTCAAAGGCACAATTATAACGGCTCAGATTTTTTTGGCGACGTGGCTGATGGAGGAGCGTCGATCGGGTGGAGCGCGGACCACCGGATCAATATCATCGCATGTGCTCTAATTCCGTGGATTATAACGGCCGAGATTTAATCGCGCGGGACGCATCTCGACCGTCAGATCAAGATCCAAAGGGCGAAATTTGAAGCGTTTTTATAACGCTTATCTCCGGATCAAATCGTGGCCGTCCATCATGATCCGACGGCCACGACTTATTTGAAACGGTCCACGATGGACCGTTTCATCTTAACCGTCGATCGAAACGATCGGACGGTTACGCCCAAATTTCGTTTAAATAGACGTGTTCTTCGTCGATATATGTATTCGAGTTGGATTTCAATCAAATTGACTTGTATAGACACCGATCCTCTCGTTTCTCTTGATTCCATCCTCTTCCTCTTTCATTTCCGCATCCATGGAGGGGTTAAAATCAAGATTTGGTGGAGAATCGAAGGAGAAATCGCAGCTTGAAGCCGGTCGTGACGTTCTTGACGTTTTCGGTGATTAATCGGCTTAATCACCTTGTTTTGATCACTAAACAGGTTTAGTGGAAGCAGTTTTTCCTAGATTATCTTCCTATTATCTTTAATTTTCGTTTAGATTAGGTTTTAGATTTTAATTTCGTTAAATTTAGCTTAAAATCACGATTTTAACGTCCCGAAAATTTCTCTCCACTTCAATTTGCGATTTCTCTGCGAAATCAAGTCCAAATTCGATGATTCTTGATTCCGTGGATTCGTTTTGAAGTTATCTTTCTAAAAACACCATTTTTCCCTAATTTTTTCCATCGATTTCCCGTCCGATTTGATCAAATTTGAAGATTACATCAATAAATTGCTTAATTCCCTGTGGATTCGACCCGTATTTACCATTATACCCTTGAATTCGATTCATTTTCATCAAATTGGTAAGTTCGGTATTATTTTTGACGCGATACCGCGTGAAATCGACGACCTCGCGGTCTCGTCTCGTTACTAACCAACCTTGATCGGTTCATCGATCATCGATCAGTCGTCGTTGCCTCAGTCACATAGTAGTAGATTTCCCTAGGTCACAAACTTCATTTTGGAGTTGGTGACCAGCATTCAAGAATACATTCCACAAACACATTCCACAAATACATTACCTTAACAAATTTTATATGGTGTACATAATAACCAATATCATTCCGCCGGAACATCCTAACCGAGCAGCCGCCGACTTTTTTCTTCGAAACAGTAACCAGCTAACCAACCCTGCAGAATGCATTCTGGAATGCATTCTCCCACTATGGCGTCGGATCTGTGGGACAGAGTGGCGGAGTTCACGAAAGCGGCGGCGGAGAAGGGAATGGAGACGGCTGAGTGGGGTTTCCAGCTGTCCTCCGCCTTAATCGCCTCTGGAGAGTCTATTCCCTCTCAAAACCTAGCTCAGGCGCTCGTTTCCTATATTTTCTGGTCTGGATTTCGTGTTCCGGCCGCCTGGAAATACCTAGATTGGGCGCTTTCCTCCGGTCTTGCTCCGTTTGTCACTGTCCTTGCTCAATTCTCTACTTTGTGAGGAAATCTGTCTCCGGTGCTTATTATTTATTCATAGGAAAATAGATTCTATGTTCTTTCATATCTTTATGATATTATCTGAAACTCATATTTTTCAAATTTATCTCATAATAAGTTTCCGGTGCCTCTAATTTAATGGTTGGAAAATAATATCTTTATTCTGTCATTTTTATGATATTATCTGACATGTATTTTCAAATTTAGTCTCATGATAAATTTTGGTGCTTATTTATTGCATCTTTGCTGGAAAATAACGTCTCTGTTCTCTCAGTTTTTATGATATTATCTGAATTTTTATTTTTTCCGATTTTTTTCCGTAATGAGTTTTTGGTGCTTATTTATTGCATCTTTGTTGGAAATCTCTGCTCTATCATTTTTCTATGGTATTATCTGATCTTTCTATTTTCATAGTTTCCGGTACTCGTTGGTTTTTATGATATTATCTGAATTTGTATTTTTCTAATTTTTTTCTCATAGTAAGTTTCGGGTGCTTATTTATTGCTGCATTGTTGGAAATAATGTGTCTGTTCCATCATTTTTTGAGGATGTTATCTGAGTGTGTATTTTTTAAAAAATTATCAGAATAAGTTGATTGAATCAAGAGTGGACTATGAATGTTCTTAATTCCCTACTAATTGAGGAAATATGTCTCGGGCTCTAACTTATTGTATCGTTTTATAAAATAATGTCCCAGTTCTGTAATTGTTTTGGATTATATTAACTGAAATTTTTATTTTCCAAATTTTGTCTCATAGTATGTTGATTTAATAAAGAGAAAACTATGTGACAAAGTTTGGAAAATAAAAATTTCAACTGAAATAAGAATATCTCTGTTCTATTAGTATATGTTATGATATTATCTGAAATTTGCAATTTTCAAATTCTGTCTCATAATAAGGTGATAAAATAAAGAGTGAACTATGCATTTCTCAATCCTCTTCTAGCTGAGGAAATATATCTCAGGTGCTTATTTATTGTGTCATTTTTGGAAAATAATATCTCTTTTCTGTTTTTTTTACGATCTTCTTTGAAATTTTTAATTTTCGAAAATAATCTTGAAAAAGGAATTTTATTTATCTCTGTTCTTTCATTATTTTTTTAAGATTGTCTGAAGTTTTTAATTTTCAAATTTTGTCTCGACATAAGTTGATTGAACTAAGAGTGGTCTATTAATCTTCTTATCTTTCTGTGAGAGGTCAGTTTGGAGGACTTCGACGGTATTGGATTTCTCGTTCTATGTTTATAACTATTGAACTTCACAGCTAAACAAACTGTACATTCTTTAAGTCAATTAGATATATCTCCAATAATTATTGGGAAGTGTCTGGAATATTATCCTTTCCCCATCATTTTTTTGTGGTCTTCACTGAAATTCATAAAATTTAGAATGTATCCTTGACGCAGCCTTAGCGCAGGAACAATGAAGAACAAGGGCTTGAATCCTCAAACCTTGATCTTCAAGAAGGGTTAAGTTCTGAGTCCACAGAACTAACCTCTTCAACCCTTGAATCCACAAGGGGTTGTACTTGAATCCACAAGCACATGAGCACTCTCAAAACAAGAGAACACTCAAGGGTAGAAAGCAAAGCTCTCAGACAGAAATAACTTCAAATTGTGAGTTCGAGTGTTACAATGAGGGGCCTTATATAGGCCTCAAAAAGTAAAGGGTCGTCCAAGTGACATGACCCCTGGATAAGACAACTCAAAGTCTTGAAACTATAACTGTTACACCATGCTTGTGTCAGGGGATGGGCTTGACACAACAAAAAGAAGCTTCTAGGCCTGACAAGAGACACTCTGGAGATTCTGGGAACTGTAGAATCTGACACACACTTTTGTGGGTCTCTAGGTGATCTTCTGCAGACAGTGACAGCTCCTCGAGATTCCCACCTGGCCCAATAAGCTCTAAGTGGGCCTCATAAGTGGGCCCTGTGACTTTCTGGGCTTTATGAGTCACAATTGGGCAATGGAGGCCCTTGGCCTACATCAATCCCATAACATGTTGGTTAAAAAAAGTTGGTTGAATCCCAAGTGGTCTATGAGTTTGCTCATTCTTCATGAGGAACGTTAATTTCAAGGACTTTGGAGTATTGGATTTTCCTGTCTATGTTTTACTATTAGAGATAAATTGTAACCTTCATATTAAGAATTTTTTAGTCCTTGTTATGTTTGTCATATAATTCATCTTCTGTTTTTTGCTTAAGGATTCTGCCTTATCGACGATCAATCCCCTTGGCGTATAAGCTTTATATGGAAATTATTAAGAGGCATGTTTCTAAATTAGCTCCTGAAGTGGATAGAACTGCCCGGGAAAGGTGACATAATTTTGCCTTCATTTCTGATTCATCAACTCAAATGCCTATTCATTGCAAAAATTTGAATGTTTCAACTGTAACTTGTGGTTCTTGCTTCTCCTAGAAACATTTTTTTGATCCAGGATTGTATCCCTGAAATTGTAGTGCTGAACTAACAACTCTTGTGCTTAGGAAAGATTGTTAATTTGACATCAAGTAGTGCCATTATTTCGTCGAATGAATGCTCTCCTTCATATTCTATTAACATGCACAGCTGTATTCAATTTTTATATTTTCCTGAATAGATGTGCTATTTATGGAAATTACAGGATTCTTTTATCTGTGGATGCCCACCTTCATCTTTCAGAGACATTTGGTATCGTGGCCAGAGAACAGGGGGTATTAATGGTTGAATTGGTTCTCTATATCGTGTGGCAGTTAGTTGATGCTTCCTTGGAGGATGAAGGCCTGATAGAACTGACTCCAGAAAAAAAATCCCGGTGGCTAAATAAGCCCCAAGACATGGAAATTGATGGCGAAGATACTTACAAAGGGAAGAAGACAGAATTTCCAGAAAAATCATGGAAATCAAACACTGTCATGTCCATTGAGGTTGTCGCCATGTTGCTGCAGCATAAGCTAATATCTGGGCTTCTTTGCCTGGCACGCCAAAATATGTATGATCTTTTGTTTGCACATTGTTTGATTTATATTTTCTGTAACATCGTATTAGAACAAGCAACATGGTCCGGCCAAGGATCAACCTAGCTCTTATGACATGTGGAGGCCAGAAGATATCATCTCAAGACATTGATGGACTAGAGGAAGAGAAGAGGGATGGAGGATAAACAATCTCGCAATGGAGGAGTACTCGGTTGTATATAGCTAGAAGAAGATAGAAGAAGTGACATGGAAGATGTAGAGACGTAGGAAAAGGAAGAGAAAGACATGGGGAGAGGAACGGATGCAAACATTGGAGATGTGCCCAGTGGGCTATTCCAACACGGGCCTAATGGTTCATCCTAACATACCAGTCTTCTTTCTTCTAATAAACTGACCAGATAGGACCATCAAAGAATCATTTTTCATCTCCCTCTCACTGGATAACTCTGACTCCCTTTTGCACTTCCCTCACTCTCCTGACTTGCTCTTTTTCCCCCTTATCCTCTCTCACTCCACATGCTCCTATCCCTCTCTTCCCCTCATGTACTCTCCCTCTCTCTCAGGAATTCCCTCCTAAATAAAATTTTCTTGTCCGAACCCCACTATAAACTATGTTAGGAGGAGGAAACATCATAAGGTTCCTCCATCCCTAATATCTCTAGACCTTGTTACCAACAACAAAGACTGCATACCCCTTGAGAATAAATCAGAAATGAGAATAAATAGTCAGCCAGGAGACAAGGAGGAAGGTAAGATCCACTTAATCGAGGACAGGAATAGGGAGGATGGAACTCTCGAATTGTACCTCCCCATTTCTTGGAGACGAGATTCCCTATTATCTGTGTCTTGTCCCATTGCATTTCTTGGAAAAGAAGTCTTTTGCATTCCTCTTCTTGAGGTTTTTCACCTAAGAAGACCATTATGACACATTAAGACCAAGAATCTTACCAGTTCGCATTGGACCTCATTGTTTATAGAGGTCTCTCAGTGCAACTCACATGTTAAGTTATGTCATAACAGTTAGAAACCATACATTTGTCTTGTTTGTATTTATTATTTTCATAGTTCTGGTAAACTTGTTCCATTTAGTATTGCATTTTCTTTATTCCATTTGGGCTACAGATTTTTTTTCGATTAGTTGATATCATTTTTTTTCCAGGTCTTCACATTGGAAAATTTTCACATTCCATCTCCAACTGCTCGCCACAAATTCGTTGGCGATGAGGAATTCCGGGGTTTCTCCTGACACATTCTTGCATATGGCATTGGCAAGCAATATAGAACTCTGTCGAACAGACAAATGTAGTCAATACCGGAAATTACAATCGATCACTTCTGTGTCCCTTTCATCTCTGGGCGGCCTTTGTCATGGAACCAGCCATTCTTCTTTGTGGATTCCTCTTGATCTCTATCTTGAAGATTGTGTTGATATCTCTGTTTCTGCAACCAATGCCATCGAAATTATTATCAGTAAGAACTCTTCTGATGTGGCAATTGCTTTTCTCTAGATTTTGTCATCAGCTTGGATAAATTTTTATGCAGGTTTAGTTAAAACTCTTCAAGCCATGAATAGGACCACGTGGCATGATGCTTTCATGGGTCTCTGGGTGGCTGCTCTTCGACTAGTGCAGAGGGTGTGGTTTTCTTCTATAGATTCTCATATGATTTGGTCTCTTAATTTTCATCCAATTTTGCTAGGAAAGGGATCCGATCGAAGGTCCAGTGCCACATGTGGACACACGCTTATGCTTGCTTCTGTCTATCACAACTCTATCGATCGCTGATATTATAAGGGAGGAAGAGATTAATGAATCCAAGGATAGTAGAACAGAAGGTACTGGGAGTGCCGCAAGGCTCTGATGTCCAGCATTCAAGCACTGGGGAACTATGAGTCGTTGCTGGTGCCTCCACAGTGCCTAGTTGCATCAGCCAATCAGGCTGCTGCAAAAGCTATGCTATTTATCTCAGAGTTCAGTGTTTCTGGTGGTTACTTTGAAAACATAGCAGCTTTGAATGAGAAGACGTTGGACTATTGTGAGTAGCTTTTTTTTGGCTGTCTTCTTCAATCCTGTGACTCTGTTTTGTATGTTTAGCTGGGAACATGCAGCATCTTATTGTGGAGGCCTGCATCGCGCGAAATCTGTTGGAGACATCGGCTTACTTTTGGCCAGGTTACGTGAGCGGCCGTATCGGTCAGCTGCCTCATGCTATGCCTAGTCAGGGTCCTGGATGGTCAACCTTAATGAAGGGTGCATCTTTGACTAACTCCATGGTCAATGTTCTGGTGAAGGCTCCAGCTTCAAGGTACAAATCTAATCAAGGGTGATAACTTGAATAGGCAGGTAATTGGGGAATTTTAGTTCTTTCTCCTCGACTAACATGTATAAATGGTAGAGCACTGCTCAGTCTGTTGCGTTTGCCAGAAATTGAGCCTGTGACTTGCCATGTGTGGCATCTCACCACCGCATGATATTCACTGGTCAATGATATCAACTCTCTCTCTCTCTGTCTCTCACAGTGAAACTGACTACCTCTTCTTATTGACTCGGTGAACGTTAAAATATATCTGCATTCTTAAACATTTATATGTATTTGAATTCTAATCGGTCCCATGTCAACTTTAAATTTCACGTAAGCTTAGGAGAACTCGAGAAGATTGTTCAAATTGCTGGTAGTGGATCAGATGAAGACAGAATCTCTGCTGCCACCATCCTCTGCGGAGCCTCCCTTATTCGAGGATGGAATTTTCAGGTAGTTTCTGCCTCTAATCTTTATTACTTACAATATCGCTCTTAATCCTGATCTTCAATTCAGGAATACACTGTTCGGTTTGTTGTCAAGCTTCTCTCTCCCCCAATTCCCATTGATTATTCGGGGACCGACAGCCATCTCATGATTCATGCTCCCGTTCTCTTTGTGATCCTCTCTGCGATATCTACCATAGACTGCGTCCAAGTTTTCTCCTTCCACGGCCTGGTAAATTCTGACTCATTCCTACATTTCTTCTGAAGTGACATCCACACATGAAATGAGCTCATCCTCATGAAGTATGCTGACATCGAATAGCTTTTTGCTACTGTGTCCTAGTGGGATCAAAATATCTAGATGTAGATCCCCTATCATCTTGTCTCTTTGGCGAAAAATTCAACATTTGGATCTTGATTATTCTCTTCCATCGTCTTTCTTCTCGTAAACTGCTTAGATAGACTAGAAAGGGAAAATGCTAATTGATATTACAGTTGAAGAGAATATATGTCTCCATATAGATTGAAGATGTATCTACAAGAAGGGCCCTTACCATGCTGGCCCCATTAGGCCATATTCCAACATCCAGAATTCCTATGATTCCATCAATGACATTATTTCTTATCACTAAAACAGGTCCCAGAGCTGGCGGGTGCATTAATGGCGATCTGTGAGGTCTTCGGGTCCTGCATTCCGAGCAGCTCCTGGACTCTCTCCTCCGGAGAGGAAGTCACAGTGCATGCCGTGTTCTCCAATGCCTTCGTCCTTCTTCTGCGGCTATGGAAGTTCAACCATCCTCCTTTAGAGTACTGCATAATGGGTGACGGCGCTCCCGTCAGTTCTCAACTAACTCCCCACTATCTCCTCCTTCTCCGCAACTCTTACGTGCTCGCCCAAAAACCTCCTCTCCCTAGCGCCACTGACACAAGACCCATCTTTGTCGACTCCTTCCCCAAGCTGAAGATATGGTACATGCAGCACCAAGCGTGTTTAGCTTCGGCCCTCTCTGGTTTAGTCTCCGGAACTCCGGTTCATCGCAATGTCGACAGTCTTCTGGGGATGATGTTTTGGAAGCTTAGCAGAGGAGGGTGCAATCAGTCTGTGAGCGGCAGTCTGAGTAATTCAAATTCTGCTCCTGGAATTGAAGAATCTTCTTCTTCTTCTTCCAGACCCAGGTTGCCTGCATGGGATATCATGGAGGCGGTTCCCTTTGTCGTCGACGCTGCTCTCACCGCCTGCTCCCACTCTCAGCTCTCCCCCCGCGAGCTTGCCACCGGTTTGATCGATCACTGTCAAAGATTTTTTTCCGGATTCTTGTTCTCCAAGAATTTTGACTTTTGTAGGTCTGAAGGATTTGGCGGACTTTCTCCCTGCATCGCTGGCCGCGATCGTGAGCTACTTTTCCGCGGAGGTGACACGTGGAGTGTGGGACCCAGCATCCATGAATGGCACTGATTGGCCGAGCCCCGCCGCCAATCTCTCCTACGTGGAAGATCAGATAAAGAAGATCGTGGCCGACACGGGGGTCCACGTCCCGAGCCTGGTCACAGGTGAGTCGGTTATTCAGTTATTTCTGTTAACTGCCAGGTCACTGATTGGTGGAGCAGGCAGCACGAAGGCGACGCTGCCGTTACCGATAGCGGCGTTCGTTAGTCTCACGATAACGTACAAGCTGGACAGCGCGTCGGTGAGATTCCTCGACCTGGCGGGCCCCGCGCTGGAGAATCTGGCGGCCAGCTGTCCTTGGCCGTGCATGCCGATCGTGGCGGCGCTCTGGACCAAGAAGGTGAAGCGGTGGAGCGACTTCCTCACGTTCTCCGCCTCCCGGACCGTTTTCTACCAAAACAACAACGCCATGGTGCAGCTCCTCAGGAGCTGCTTCCACGCCACGCTGACAGGCGGCGTGGGAGGCCTCCTGGGCCACGGCTTCCGCTCCCCCGTCGCCCCCGGAGTCCTCTACCTGCGCATCTACCGCTGCATTAAAGACATTCTCCGCCTGACTGAACAGATCCTCTCTCTCCTAGTCCTCTCCCTCAGGAAAAACCCGAGTCCGCACCCGTCTCTCGTCGCCGCCGCGGCGCGGGTTCGGGTCGCTGCGTCCCTCGCTGCCTCCTTCGCCTGGCTCGCCGGCGGGTCACGCGTCGTGCAGTCGCTCTTCCAAGAGATGCTCCCGTCGTGGTTCCTCGCCACGGGGGAGGGAGCGCTGCTCCCAGGCCTGAGCATTTCCCAGCAGAATGTCGACCACTGCGAGATGCTCGAGGGCTACGCCATTGCCTACTTCGCCGTGCTCTGCGGGCTGTTTGCATGGGGAGGGAGCGTGAGGAAGAAGAGGAAGAGGGTGATGGACGCGCACCTAGAGTTCGTGCAAAACGCATTGGATGGTAGGGTCTCGTTGCGATGCAGTGGAGCCACGTGGAAGGGATACGTGGTCGGGTTCCTGGGGATCCTGGCCGAGTGTGCCCCGGGATGGATTGAGGAGATAGAGCCAGGGTTGCTCCAGCGCATATGCACGGGGGCTGCGCCGCTGGGGGAGCACGACCTCGCCTTCACGCTGCTGGTGCGTGGAGGGGTACCAGCCATGGGCGCCGCCGCGGACCTCTTGATCTCTCTCTCCTCTGTGCAGGATAGTTGGGCATAGTATAGAGAACGTGATATAAGAGAAAATGGTGGCGATCCCGGCGCGGAGTATCTTGGAGTGTAAATAGATGAGTCTCATGCCTGCAACACATGGCGATGGTGAGAGTGTTGTAGATGAAATATCATGTAACTAATCATGGCATCCATGCATGATGATAGTGACTGTCTAGAGCTTCCCACCCCCCCTTTTATTTCTGAGCTTTGTGCATGGATTAGGGATCAAAGGGACTAAATTCTGAACAATTTTGGTCACTAACCTTGACTTGGTTGACCTAATTGAGAAGTGAAACAATATGAAATAATTGTATTTTCTTCAAACTCAAAAATTAGAAAATTGTAATCAAATTACACTTCAATTCAAACAAATAAAAATAGAAAATCTAAAATTTTTCCAAATTTTTTACTATTCAAATTTACACAAAATATTATCAGAAGCAGGGTATTTTATGATCGTGAGAATTAATAAAGTTTCATGGGTTAATCCTCCTCATTTGAATGTCTCAACCCCTCATCTTGCTATCAAACGATGCTCCGAGGAAGCATTAGACCCATAATAACATGCTATTTATGCATGTAATTACATAGTTATTAATGCAAATTAATGCATTAATCATTACAAATATATGCATGTTACCATCTTTTAAGCATATTTCTATCATTTTGTGTAAATTCATGTTATGATCTTAAAATACATCAATTTATGGATTATTATGCATAATTAAACATTATAACCTTTAATCCTAATTATATTTATGATCATAATCATGTTTTAAGGATGAAAATATAAGAGAAAAGACTTTTATTTACATTTATGTGTATTTATAAATTTATTTTATATAATACATAAATATATAAAATTAATATAAATTTATTCTCTTATTATTTTAATAATTTGACCTTCTATAATGATAGATTATTTAATTCTGAATCCAACAAAACAAATTTGAATTAATTTGGAGTTATATTTTAAAAGTTATGAATTTTACAATTTTTAGGAATTTTTCTGGAATTTTTCTGAATTTATTTGATTTTTATTTCGATTTTTAAATATTTAATTTAATTAAAAAAATGCAAAAAATGTGGCAACGCCACGTGGACAGGAGCGAGCGCCTACGTGGCGCGAAGGGCGACACGTGGCGCTGATGTGTCACGTAGACATTATTTATATCTACTATATATAGTATTTATATAATGTATATAGGTCTCCCGATTATCGAAGACAAATTATTAATAGCCCTTAAGTCGCGTAGTTTATATACTAATCATATTTTGCAAGTTATCCCGTGTGGGACTAATTTCCATTTCAGGTGAAACGTGGAGCTTGGATTTCATCGCGACAAATCGCGCACGTCGATCGCGTGGACAGTCCACGCGATCAACAATCAAGCACGTGGATTAATAGAAGCTTAAGTGAAATGATCTGGACCGTCCGATCATGAAGTTATAACGGTTCAGATTCGTCGCATCGGTGGGTCTTTCAAGATATCACAACCGTTGGATTTAAATCCAACGGGCAATCACAAACGACGATTCGATTAAAAGGACGTCAAATCGCGATCGTCCACCGCGATGATCGGCTTCAATCCGAAGGCTGAGATTTATTTTCGCATTTATAAATTTCGTTCTTCGCGACGGAAGAACGGTTCGCGATTATTCTCCAAATTCGAAGTGTTTACTTCACCAATTCGCGTGCCGTTTGTTCGAGAGTGTTCTTGACTCATTTCCGCTTCAATTGAATGCTTGAAATCAAACTTTGATCGAACCAGAAGGAAGAAATCATATCTTGAACTCCACTTTTGTCTTCGAAAATTCGGAATGAAAAGCCTTGCATCCGGCGATTAATTGGATCATTTCGAAGGCTACTTTGGGTTAGGTTGCGTGATTTCATCTTAATCTTTCATCATTTAGTGTTAATTTTCATTTTAGCATCGTAGATTTAGTTTAATTTAGTTTAATTTTCGGTTTTTAATTGTTTTTCAAAACGAAAATTTCATCTAACTTCAAACTTCGATTACTCTTCGAATTCTTATCCAAATCACCTGATTTTTGATTCCGTGGATTCGAAATTGAGTTACCTTTCTTAATATACCAAAATGCCCAATTTCTAACCTCAATTCATCATCCGATTTGACCGAATTTCAAAGATATCTCTCAAATTTCCCTAATTCTCTGTGGATTCGACCCTTAATTACTATTATACTAATTAATTACTTTGATTAATCATAAATTGGTAAGATTAGGACTATGTTTTTGACACTAAGTCGTGTGCATTCAACGACCATACGATTTAGTCTGGTCAACCCACATAGAGAGCAGCTCCTTTTCTAGAACAAGAAGGCATGGCCACTTCCTGGGCTTGACTTGAGCCATCATTCTATAGAGTAATCTCATGCAATCAGTGAGATTTCATATGAATAGCCATCCATTTCTTTCCTCTTAGATTTTTACGCTCTTGTTATGCTCATTGTCTCATGCTCCATGTGTGCAACCATCATCTTCATGTGTGTGTTTCAATTTGGAATGATACATGCCATGAAGATAAAGTGAAGTTATCTATGGGTAACCAAATATTTCAAGTTAAAAGCAATGTAATGGAGATACATGTTTAGTCCATAGCAATAGAGCATATGTGCTTTCTATTCTAGTATTTTAGAAACTTGTATTTCTTGATAGTTCTTTTTGATATTCTCAACTTCATGAGGCGCAATTTTTTGTGCTACTTGTCATTTTTTGTTCTTAAAGTAGTTGGCACTATGGTTTTTGTTTTTTTGAAGGAATTTCTTCAACTTTGAGGGAATTTTGATGGCCTCCCTTATAAGTAGTGATTGAGAAGTTAACTTCTTTAGTAAATTTTTTTTACCTCCTCCAAACTTCTCTCTTCTCCAAAGAAACTTTCAACTATGCGGTACGTTGAGTTCCGCCTGGCGGTGATATCTTTGGTGTGTGCATGTTCCCATTCAGTGTTCTCAATTCCTCCCACAAATTCTTGTAGTAGTCAAGCTTTTGCAAGGATGCTTGAGCCACACAAACAAGATGTTTTCATATGATAATTGCACCCTTTTTGCTCCCATCATCTTCTAAATAGTTTACCCGGATATCTAGTTCCTCATATCCTTGTTGTAAAACTAAGGTGAGGAAGCAAGTCATGAATATCTCGTTATTACTAATGTTTTGAAGCATGATGGTACACACATGAAAATAATACTATAATAATGCTTGTAAGACATTAGGAGAGAAAATTAATGAATGATGACTTAGCTTATGGGCTAAATCTTTGGAGTCATGATTTCCCCAATGCCTTTGCTCAAGGATTTCTCCCCTGCACCACCTACCATTTTTTACTTCCCTTCTTGACTGCAAAGGGATCTCTCACGGATGTCATTATCAAGTTCTAGATCTCTCTCTCCTTTGAACACAAAACATGCCCCGATTATATGAAGAATTATCATTTATATTGATGATTCTAAGACCAATGAAGAGTTCCTTGGATTATATATACATATATATATATATATATGTGTGTGTGTGTGTGTGTGTGTGTGTAAAATGCAACTAAAAGTCTATATACATGGCACTTTGAATGGTGATATTGATAAATTTTGTGTAGCATTAGTAGGTTGTTACTTCAAATAATGGTTATAGTCTTAATCTTTCTCAATTCTTTGGAAATCTAGGGATCAATGAGTCTTTTTCAGTGAAAACCCAGACATGCTCTACCTCTACTTGAGAGCTACACGTCGTAAATGTGCCACATCATCACTTTGTGTCACAATTATCTCTCTAATTTATTTTTCATTAAGGTTCCAAAGGCCATAGGTTATGTTTTATGTTAGTAAAATATAATATTAGACATCACGAATAATAAATAAATGCAATTTTTTTATAAAAAAAGGGTTCTAGATTTCACATTTTATGTTTTATGTTGATTAAGTATAATATTTAGTGGTAGCCAACAAACTCATTATTGACAACTTTATAGAATGAAAGTCTATTGAATATCAATAATGCAATGGCATAATTGGGCCAATAAGACTGATGATGTCGAGGATTGCAGATTCCATCAGATCATCAGTCATGACATACATGATTATTTTGTCTGATGTCAAGATGCGCATACTCATTAGTATTATCCATTCTCCAGCTTGAGAGTGTGAAAGCCCAACAAGGTCCAATACCTCTCTCTCTTTCTCCATCTACCCACTGATCTCTCTTGTCCAGCTCTGTAGAAGACCCCTCGTGTAACCCTATTTTATGTTGTTTTCATTCCTCCAATAATATCCTTTCACACAAACAAACAAGGTTTTCTGCCTTATGATTGTTTGTTCATCATGAGACTAATGTGGATAGTAATGCATGAATGGAGATTTTCTCTCATTCTAGGCATGTTCCACCTGCATTCTAATGGTTATTTGGTGCAGCACAAATGCCAATTTCTTCATCCATAGATCTACAATAGTGTGCAAGTAATTTATGTAAATCTAGGGTTCATGCCAAGGTCTAATTCTTCCATCACTAATTGAACATAACTTTGGCCTGTACATATAATTACTATCATGGCCATAGAAGAATTTCTTATTCTCATGGCTTTGATAAACAGGTTGATCCGAGAGTAAAATAGATCACAGATCAACTCAAGCAAAAAAAAAATGCACAGCTGCTCTCACTGCTACTCAAGTAACCAATTCACACAACACTGCAGCCTGGACGCTTCTTCAGGCCAAGAGCTTGCGTGGCCGACCTAACCAGAGTGACATCCTCCCATCTACCGGCAGTGGCATAGATATTGGAGAGGAGGAGCTTGCTTGGACCGTGCTGGGGAGCTAGTTTGGCGAGCCCTGCAGCTGCCTTCTCCGCAACCTCCACATTACCATGTGTTCGGCTCGCTGCCAGCATTGTGCCCCATATGACCTCGTCAGGCTCTATTGGCATTGCCGAGACCAATTCTGCAGCCTCCTCAAGCCACCCAGCGCGGCCCAGAAGATCCACCATGCAGCCATAGTGTTTGATCGTGGGCATGATCTTATACTTTTCCCTCATACCCTCAAAGTAATGCTTTCCCTCGAACACCAATCCCTTGTGGCAGCAGGCACTGAGAATTCCCAAGAACGTGATTGAATTAGGCTCCAACTTCTTCTCCATCTCTAGCTCAGAGAACATCTTGATGGCCATCTCCGCGCTCCCGTGTGCCGCCAACCCGCATATCACTGCATTCCATGGAGAGATGGAGAGGCCTGCTGCAGAATCTCTCAATCCACGGAACACTTTCAGTGCCTCCCTGATGCTTCCGCATTTGGCATACATATCAATGAGGGCTGCAGTGAGATTATTGCTCAGCCGAGAAAACTTGGAGAGGCATAATTCATGGACCCGTCTTCCTTCCTCTAAATCCCCCGTCAAAGAGATGGCAGATAGAATGCCGAGCAATGTGATCTCATTGGGCTCGATTCCATTCGCCTGCATCTCTTGGAAGAGATCCAATGCCATGGTGGAATGCCGATTCTTTGAGCATCCACAGATCATTGTGCTCCATGAGACTAAGTCCCTTTCTGGCATTTTGTCGAACAGGGACCGCGCAGAAGGTAACATCCCATTTCGGATGAATCCTCCCATAAGCGCATTCCATGACGAGATATTATTCTTATCTCCAGACTCAAATTGGGAGCAAGCGAGATCGACCTCCCCTGCTTCTCCATAAAAATGGATGATCGTTGCCTGGAGCACGGGGAAGGAATCCAATCCACTCTTCAGAATCATAGCGTGGAGCTTGCGCCCTTCTTCGAATTCGAAAAGTCTAGAGCAGGAGGAGATAAGATCCACTAGGATGAATTCATTGGGCCCCATGTCCATCTCCCGGAACATTGCCATTGCCTCTTGAAGTCGGTCAATTCTCAAGTACCCCGCAATTAATGTAGCCCAGGAGACCAAGTCCTTGGAAGGAATCCGCAAAAAGAGACTCCTTGCCGCGTCGGCGAGTCCAGCCTTGGCGTAACCATTGAGCATCGCGTTCCAAGTGACCGTGCTCCGCTCCGGCATTTCAAAGAAGATGGCTTCCGAGTGATGGATAGTAGCTGGCTGCAGAGCATAAAGATGAACTAAATTGGTGGACACAAGGACAGAGACAATAATCGCGAGCTTGATCGCCAACCCGTGCACCGATCTTCCAGCCATAATCCACTGAAGACGGCTGCAGGCAGCGATCACGCTCGAGATCGTCACCTCATTAGGCATTACACCAGCAGAAATCATTTCATGGAAGACAAGTAGCGTCTCATCTGGCTCATTTCTTTGCGCAAGAGCCATGATCATGGTTGTAAAAGAAACACAATCTCTGTTCGGCATTTCATCGAACAGTTCCCGGGCACTACTAAACATATCCATTTTGGCATACATTCCAATCATAATGTTGAAGGAAGCAGAATCAACAGACAATCCGGATTCAAAAATCGATGTTGCTGGGATTGGTTTGTGGCATTTGGCGTACGAATTCATGATCCCGTTACGGACGAAGAGATTGGAATAGAAAATTCCGGACTTTATCGCCAGGGCATGGATCTGCTCTCCAGAGGAGAGAGAAAAGGGGAAGGATTTGAGCGCCTCTGTAATGGGTATTTCCAGAGACCGGCGGCGGCGGAGGAGGAAAGAGAGATGGCCGAGGTTTTCGGTCGGGGATGGAGAGAACCATCGTGAGGACGGCGAAATGAGGCCAGGATGCGAACTTGATGATGATGATGAGAGCAGTATAGCGCGTCGCCAAGGCCGGACATAGATCATCAGAAGCAAAACAGGAATGACAGAAGACGAAGAGGGAATATGAAACTGCCGGCTGGATACGCGACGTTACGACCGGGAGTTCCACGTCATCATGAAAGCTTGTTTTTTATTGGTGACACGTCAGCAAAGCCACGTCCGAGATTCTAGTCAAAACTGGACGCGGCATGAAGGAGCTGAGCAGTATTTAAAACGGGACCGCAGCAAATTTGTAGAGAACGGAGAAGCAAAAGAATATTTGGGGTTACGATTTCGTCTGCTCAAGGTGAGAGATCTCCAGACCTCTTGTTCCTAAACCGATCTACGCTATTCTGTATTCTGTGATCCTATCCCAGGGCGAATCGATCTACCGGTTCTTTTTAGATCTGGTTTCCGTCATCTTTTCTGTTTTGGGGTCCCCGATAAATTTGCATGTTCGATTTGTTTGGTCCTTCACTGCAGAAGAAAATTTTCGCTGCCCGATTTCGTCTGCTCAAGGTGAGGGATTTCTAGATCTCTTATTCTTGTCTTGATCTACGCTCGTCTCGATTTGGTGATCTTATCTCAGGACTAATCAATCAACCCGATCTCTTTTAGATCTGCTTTCCGAGGTTTTTTTTTTCTATTTTGGGGTTCCCAGTAAAGTTGCATGTTCGATTTGTTTAATCCAATCAAGGCATAAGAGATTTGGTATTGTAAAGAGATTTGATCTGGGTTGTGAAATTTATCTCTTCCCTTAAATTTTGGCTTGCTCTCTTTTTTTTCTTGTGGGTTTTCTTATTACTCTTGATCTCTCCGATAATTTTCTTCGCTCTTTGAATTGAATGACAAATTAGATATCTAAATCAGAGAATTTACGAAATATCCTCAATTTAATTCATGCATGCACCGTTCTCCTTATATTTCAGGAGCGAATTTTCTTAAAATGAACATGAGCATGCTCATTTTTACTAATCTAGAGTGTAATCTAGAATCTAGAGAAAGTACAAAAAGTTTCTATTATCAACTCTCTATATTTTCGCAATTTTTTCCTTTAGATTAATGATTTTTTTTAATCTTGGCTTTGTTTTATGCTGAAATTTTTGCGCTGTGTGACTGAACCAATCGAGGAATGACGATGCGAAGTTCTTGGATTTTTGTGACGTCGCATTTGTTTTCATGATATGTTTGTGAGATATATCTCATCCCCAAAATCTTTATATGCTGTTGATATTTCTGATCGCTCTAATAATTTCCCCCCCCTTCAAATGGAAAGAAGAATGAAATTCAAAATCTGAACCTCAGAAATTCCGGATACTCACTTCAATTTTATCAGTGCATGCAATACTCTCTATATTTCATTGGAAAATGTTAATTAAATGGTCGTGAGTATGTTCTTTTTTACGTAGGATCTTCTACTGAGAGTATAAGATTTCCATTATACTCTCTGATTACTTTTGGTTGCAGAAAGATGTTGGCCGTGTAAACTGGTCCTGAACATTCTATCAGATTTAATCAAAACCCTTAGATCTGAATAATATGAAGAAAAACATCAGAAAATTTGTGATATGAAGTACATGAAATATTTATAATTATTTTGACAATCATCCAGGAGAAAATGGTTGCCAATGGAGGAGCACCCCCACGAGGCAGTGCGGCTGCGGCGGCTAGCTTGCGGCGACGCAGGGGTGGAGGAGGAAGTGGCTCGGCCAGTGGAGGGGTAAACACAATGCTTCAATTCTACACTGATGATACCACAGGGCGCAAGATGTCCCCCAACACAGTGCTCATCATGAGCATCGGCTTCATCGCTGTTGTCGCCCTCCTTCATGTCTTTGGCAAGCTCTATCTCGTTCCCCGCAGCCAGTGATCACTGTCTTCCAGTACTTTTTCCACCCTTCTAGACAGTCCATCTATTTTGTTTATTTAGCTTGAAGAAGCGTTTCTCATTGCCAATATCTTATGCATATTCTTCAATGATTGTGGGCAGGGAATGGTGATCCAATCAGATCACCCCAATCCTGATCAAATATCGGTTGATCGACAGAGTTGATCAATCACCCAATACGGGTCTTGATCAAATTGATGGTTGCCTATATCTTAAATTGTCGAGGGGGGAGATAAAAACATGTCTGTATATGATAAAAACAAATTGATCCAATCGGCAATAGGATTGGTGTCAGATCATCAGTCAAGGTGATGATCGATCCCAGGACCGCAACCGAGGACCAAATTGATCAGAGTTTCTATGATCAAGGATCTGATCGTCTTCATCAATCATGGGGATCTAACTTAAAGAGAAGGTTCACATTTTGAATTCCTCTGGAACTGTGCTTCCACTTCAATGAAACCCCAAGCCTTAGGTGACTCAATGCTAGCTCTCTACATTGTTCCTTTTAATCGATCAAGAACTAATCATTTTCATATCTTCTCTAAACTTTCGAAAACTTTGGCATCCCAATTTTCTTATATGTCGCATGTGAACATTGTCTCTATCTTGCAAGTTCTTTACCAATTTATAAGAATGACCTTGAGCATCTCCCAAGCTAGCCGTACGCCTTATATGGATAATGATATTTCTGTCTTACAACTCATTACTCATCATACAATTTTTGAATTAACCCATGATGAGGACACTTATAAAATCCTTGAGCATCTCCCAGGCTTCGGGAAAAAGTTCTCTAAGGCCTATGTAAAATCCCTAAACTCATTTCTAGTAGGATTCATCTTACCTGAGAAATAATATTTCCTCAAAATACTTGCTTCATTTCTTCCCCCATGCACTAAACTCCTAACCTAAATTCCTAAGCCACTTGTTGGTTTGATCTCTAAGGAAGTTCTCCATATATCTTGGAGCATGTAACGTATCTTGGCACCCAACAGGTTGACAACTCAACTTATCGATAAGGTTGAATTGATAATTGAGAAATTAATTTATATGCTGATATTGCTAATTATTGAGGTTGACAAATAAGGGTTATTGAGTTAATAAAGTTATTTAATAGTTAGATATATAGACATAGATGGTCATATACTTAAGGTCAACGAATGTTTGTAGTTACATACATCTTTATGAAGGTAAATGATATTATGTAACCTATAAGCAAATCAAACTTTCATGTATCTCATTTATGTTCATTGAAATGAAATTTATTGACTGTCATTCTTGTGTAACGTTTGCAACGAAGTCAATGAAACATATGTAATGACTAAGTGAATTATGATGAGATCATAATATAATGATCATAGTCTTTAAACACATGTATTAAATATTCATATTCGTGGGATATTTAAAAATGATATCGAATTTTCTACAAAGAATAGTACTATCTGATTCGACTCATATGAAGAGTATAACTAATCTTGTAGCCATCGGTGTGGAGATACTAAAGATAGATAGTGGGTGCTCTTTAGAGAAAGAGTTCTGATGTAGGATAATCTTATGAAAAGGTATCTAAATCCTACAATAGGAAAGAGGATCTATGAGATGATACCACTGATGACAGAATGGATAATCCAATGAAGATGATGTGGAGATTTTGTTTCGTAATAAGATAATAGAATGACGGAATGAGAGTGGTAATGATAGAGAAGATGAAAGGATGGAAAATGAAAGATGGATGGATGTGAAGATACAGATTATCGTGGAGATTATTAAGAAGGTAATGAAGAGAGTTAAGAGAGATAAAGATAGTAATTATAGAGAAAGAGTGGAGAGATAGAAAAGTCTATTGTTGGACTGATGATATCGGGACTGAACTATCAACCACGTGGAAGAGATTGAGGATGATACATGTTGACGATGTGAAGTAGATGCTTTGGAAGATCTCTACACGATCACAATGTTTCCTCTAATGAGTCGTACTTTGAGATGGATGAAAGAGGACAGCAAATGAGGGAGAAATGATAGGAGGATAGAACTCGGAAATGGGTATGGAGTAGGGGAAGTTGATGGGCACGAGATTAACGCAATGAACACATGAGTAACCTGGAGAACCAACGAACAATTTCATTCAAAAAACATCTTGAAGTAGAATAAGAAGGTAGTGTACTTTCATAAGAAGAGATCTCCTATAATTTCTAGCTAAAGGTGGTTTTCAAAGAGAAGGAAAATATCACAATGGTCTTCATATTGATGTTTCTTGAGATCAGTATTCATAACTAAACAAGGTACCTATGATATGGTGGATATGGTTTAGACAATTAGGAACCTATATCAAAGGGAAAAGGGTGGTTGACTTGGTCCACTCAATGAATTCTAAGTTTCTAAAGGTAGGGATTAAATGCTTTTGACCAAGTCAATCTTTATATCAGTATAAAATAGGAAAATGAGGGAAGTTAATTCCCTTAAGATCTACTCTCTCTTTATTTATTTAGAGAGGTCTTCTTCATCCATTTAATAAATGGATAATTTCTCAAATTGATAGATAAGGAGGAGGAGGAGGAGGAAAGGTTCACTTAGAACCCTTGTGTTCATGTTTCAAAATAATTCTCCATCAAGTTCACTGAATTGATCCATATGAATCCCTGAATGTTATTATACCTAACTATAAATTAGGTTGATTCATGTCATGGTTGTGTATGTGGTTCTTTCACTTGAGACACCAAAGACATCTTATAGATAGATGAATGTGTTTTGATTATGACTTACGAATCCCTAGCCACGGGATCTCTAAAATATCATAAATTAGATATGACATGAAGTCCTTGAAGATGATTGTGTGGTCATGATGAGATCATCCGCCCTTAGTCCTTGAAGAATGACTAGAGGAATGAGATGTGACGAAATCTTTGGCCAAGGTAGTGGAAAATATTGGAGAAGGACTTCCCTGATGATTTACTACACACATCAGTACTAATTTGAGTGATCAATTAGGGTTTAAAAGTTGACCACACCCTAAGTCATTTATGAGTCTTATGCAGATGAAGGATTATCTATATATCTATATCTATATCTATATCTTATCTTATCTTATAGGGGAAAACTCACCATACATCGTGACCTTTTTGAGAAGCGTCCCAAATCTACTCCCACCTTTTTGAATTGTCCAAATCCACTGCCCAGACAGGGGCACGACGCCGCGACGTGACGGCGAAGGAACTCATCCGATGCCACGTGACCGTCCACGTCGGCGAGGGCAATGGGGGAAAAAGAAGAAGAATCGCGACGAATTTTTCTCTCTCCCCCACGACTCTCTTTTTTCTCTCTCCCTGACTCTCGACCTGCATTTCTGAAGAATTCGGACAACCGAAGAAGAAGGTACGTTCTTGGTTTCGATTTCGTTCCGTTTTTCATTTTCGTTTTTCCGATTTTTCATTTTTCATATACTTTTCCGATTTTTTGTTTTCCGATTTCTGTTTTCTCATTTTCGTTTTCGTTTCTCTCTTTCGTTTTTCCTTTTTCGTTTTTTGTTTTTTCGTTTTTCATTTTTCGTTTCTCGTTTTTCGTTTTTCGTTTTATTTTTTGTTTTTCGATTTGTTTTCATTTCCGGAGTTTTCATTTTCGTTTTTGTTTTCATTTTCTGTTTCTGTTTTTGCTGAGAAGATCCTCAACAAAAGATCCAACTATTTTCATTTTCTGTAATTTGACAGCGAGTTTACCGGCGGAAGCATTTTCTATTCCCCCTCTCTCTCTAGGCCGATACCAAGGAATTGATTCCCTGAGCCAGAATTCAGCGGGGAGCGATCCATTTTTTTGACGAATGATAGATACCCTGCTCAATCCAAGCGCGGATTGGAAGGAGAGTGGGGGACCTGAAGACTGAGAGAGAAAGAGGCGTAAAAAGACGGTGAAAGTGGCAAACATGGAGATGCCCACACACATTTCGCGACAGGAATTCTCTCTCTTGACGGGAATTCTCTCTCGACGGACGAATCTCTCCTCCATCTCACGACGGGAATTCTCTCTCTCTCGCGACGGAATGTTCCGTCGCGAGGAGAGATTCGTCCTTCTCTCTCCTTCTCTGTCGCTTTTTTCTCCCTCTCTCCTCTCTCCCTCCGGATTCTGTTTCTCCTCTCTCTTTTCTCTCGTTTCTCTCTCTCCCCTCGCTCTCTTTCTTTCTCTCCCTCCTCCTCCATTTCTCCTCTTCCTCTCTCTTCCATTCCTTCTTCTTTTCAACGCCAGCCACCGAAGATCAAATGTTGACTTCTTCGAGCCAAAAACCAATTTGAACAACTGTTGGAAAGCCAAGGGTAGATGAACTGAGACCAAAGAGAGTAGACATCTTAACCAAGGTAGGTCGCAAGTTAAAAGTACTTTAACCCGGTCGTAACCAAGATAGGTCGCCTGTTTTTATCATTTTGCGATTTTCCTATTTTCCGTTTTTTATAGTATTCAGTTTTTTTATTTATCCGTTTCTCTGATTTTCTGTATTTCATTTCTCATTCTATGATTTCTATTTATATCATTTTAAGAATTTCCTATTTCGTTGGATTGATTATCGCTTTTCCAATTTCTGATATCTCCTATTTTCTGATTTCATATCCAATTTAGGTTTTACATCAATTTTTGTTTTCTGATTTTTTATCATTCTCAAAATTTTTGTTCTATAAATTTTGTTTTCATTAATCTATTTCCTAAAATCCAATTTTCATTTTTCGTTATTTTTTAAATCTGCCTTCCTTTCCGTTTTCATCAATTTTGTTCTAATATCTTTTCGTTTTTATAAATCTGTAGTATCAATTTATTTTCTAAATCGACGTGTCTGTTGAGAGACCTCAGATTCAAGCGTATTTGACCTCTCCACGTCTGCTGCCTCCATTTGGCCGCTGACCTCGGAGCTAACCTGCAACTTTAGGTTAGCATGTTTTTGTTTTATTAATTTTCATTTTGTTTGTTACGACGAACATTCATTTGGTTCAATTGAATCATTGCCTCTGATTGTTTACGACGAACATTCATTTTTAATTGGTCGATTGATTGTTTTGAAATTTGTGTTTTCTGCTCATGGTAGGTGAATAAAAGGTGCAGATTTCTACCGACATTTGAGAAAGACGTGAGATCAATGCTTGAAGTACTGTGAGTTTTCCCCCGAATTTAATCAGTTGATTCATTGATTTTCTTGAATCCATTTGGGATTAATTTCCAATCTATTTCGAATCAGTCATAGTCTAATGTAATTAAAATTGGATCGGTGTTCGTAAAGAAAAAACTACGGTACAATTTGTGGCAATTATTTGAGAAAAAAAATCAAACAAATTGACTGTTTGATTCTTTTGACCTTCAGTTATTGATCGAATACTTCAATCTTATTAGAAAATCTTAAATTCAGTGTTAGATTGAATCGATTTCTCATTCGTTATCATAATTTGTTTTGACGGAAACAGTTATGTGATTGATTACTGATTTAAATTTTAGGATCATTTTATTTGATCATTGATTGATCAGTCCGATCGATGAATGACAATTTTTCTTGATCAATTTTGATTGATCACTAGTTGATCTATTTTCCATTGATTAGTCTTGATCCTAAATGGGATCCTAAATGGGAAATTAATTCCACTTGTTGGGCTCACAAATTTTTTACGCTATTTTATTGCAGGATAATGGGTCCGGAGATGCTTCCCTGTGCTGGTAGTGACTATAATTCTCGTCTTCAAGACGAGGAATATGATGCTTACACTAATGATCCAGATGGATCTCTATGTGAAGAAGGGAATGACGGAAGGCCGCATCTGCAACTCCAAGTACCTGTGGTTGATTACGAAAGTGAGGAGTATGCTAATTCTGATGATGAGGTTTTTTATCTAGAAGATACGGATGATGAAGGTGACCAGGTGAGGAATGTCGAAACGGGCGCAAGGTTTGATCCCCAATGCCCCATTGAAAATATCAAATTTAAAGTAGGCTTGAAATTCGATTCGCGTTGTACATTTCGTACTACGGTGAGGAATTATGCCATAGCAAATGGGTTCAACCTCAAGCATGTAAGGTCTACTGATGCATCCGAAGAATTTAAATGCCTAGAAGGTTGCCCATGGAGGATTTATGCTAGCTTGGATCAGATGAAGGAGTACTTTGTTGTGAAATCTTTAAACGATTATCATACATGCAGCAAGGCCACTCGGAACAGTCAAGTCACCTATAAGTGGATTGCCAACCATTTCCTAGATAAATTTCAAACAAACCATGATTGGAAGTCTGTCGATATAATGCGGGAAATCCACGAACAACTTGGAGTAAAAGTTTCACGACAAACATGTAGTAGAGCAAAAACAGAGGCACGCAACATGATTGAAGGGTCTTTGGAGGACCATTATCACTGGCTTCCTTGCTATGTGGCAGAACTGAGGAGGGTTTATAGGGGAAGTACTTTCGAGATGGTCGTCGAACGGGACAATCCCCGACTCTTTGGTTAGGTTCAAGAGACTATACGTGTGTTTTCAATCTCTAGCAAACGGCTTCAAGCACGGTTGCGGGCCGATCATCGGTCTCGATGGCTGTTTTCTAAAGACTATAGTGAAAGGTCAGCTGTTGAGCGATGTGGGTAAGGATGGAAATAATAAAATGTACCCTATTGCTTGGGCGGTGGTTGAGGGTGAGAATGAAAAATTCATGGACTTGGTTCATTACACTATTGGCGATAAACTTAAACATGTCATGCGTTAATGGCTGGACAATTATGAGCGATCAACAAAAGGTACTTCACTGACTCGTTCGTGGCATTGAAATCTTTTGGACAGTTACAAAATAATAATTTTTTGCTTTTTGACATTGTGCAGGGGGGCTGGAGAAAGCGGTATCATCTCTTTTACCGAATGCGGAGCATAGGAATTGTGCCAGGCATATATATTCAAATTGGAAGAAGAAGGGACACTCCACTGCGACGTTGAGGACTATGTTTTGGAAAGCTGTGAAGTGCACTACGCGTCTAGAGTTTGAACGTATCATGGGCCGATGACAGACATTGAGCGCTAGAGCCGCGTACGACTTTGCGGCGGTGGGAGTACATAAGTTTTTTTCAAGGCATACCTTTCTACGTGGCCTAAATCGGAAGCGACCGATAATAATATTTCGAAAGCTTCAACGAGTTACATCCTATGGTGGAGGTCCATGCCTATCATAGATATGTCTGGAAAACATACGAAATGCGAGTCATGCGTAGGATAGTGAGAAAGAAGAAGGTGTTTCTTGGCAGTGTCTGATGAACGCGTGCCCCGAGGTAAGAAAGTTGGTGGACGTAAACATTTCAAGGTCAAGGCGAGTGTTTTCCACTAGATGTCAGGCGACAATAAATATGAAGTAACCAACTTAGGAAACAAATTTGTGGTTGACCTACGCGCCAAGACATGCGGTTGTGGATATTGGGATATGATGGGTATTTCGTGCTCCCACGCCATTACATGCATTCATTTAATACAGTTGAACCCTGCCGACTTCGTCGACGATTACTTCAAGAGAGATAAATACAACATGGCATATAGTTCCTACATTCCCCCAATGAATGGGAGGATCGTGTGTGGCGAAACTGATGGTAACTACTTATCCCCCCCCCCCGCTCGTGAGGAGACAACCTGGTCGACCCAAGCGAAAGAGAAGAATTGACAGCAGCGAGATGGATCCGAACCGTCCAAGCTCCTCTAGGATGGGCGTGCGGATGACGTGCAGCCTTTGTCACCACACTGGGCACAATCAAAAGACGTGCCCCCTAAGGAGTATACAGGATCTGAACATGGCATGATGAAAACTATTGTGATTTTGGGCTCTTGAAAAAAAAAGGGAAGGGAATTTTGGGCTCTCCTCAAGACTTAACTTTCTCCAATTCCTCTTTCAGTCCACAGAGGTGTCTGTCGTATACAAGACTGACCGTATTGGCAGTTGTTGCTTGTCATATATCATTCAAAAGAGCCATGGTCTTCAACTTTTTTTCTGAAAACCAAGTTGGTGGTATTTTGCTCCAAAAATGGGCAGTTTGTGTGCTTCTCTATGTTTTCATGTCCAATGGGAGTCTATCTTCTCACCTATAATAAAATGGAAATAGCCTTTCAGGACGTATAAAGTACGGGCATGCAGCATCATAAGCTTCTTCATCAAATATACTAGAATTCTGATTGCTCCAAATCCATGCCTGCTATGATCTACTAGAATCGGCTTGCTGATGAGGCTAGAATCGGCCTGACTGACAGGTTGATTTTTTTTATAAAGCTTTAATTAAATTACCCTCACATTTATCAGAATCACTTTCCATCTATCATACCTCGTTGATTGATCATTTTTGCTTCTATAAATGTAGATGGCATCGATCTTCTTGGTGGAATCATAACTCATTTCTCTCGAGTGTGAAGTGCCACCAAAGGTTAATTTTTCATATTTTTAAAACTGAAAACTTCCCCTTATCATCTTCAACGAAGGGCAGCATTAATGGACATGACGGGGTAGTTACAGTCGAGGAGGTTTAGAAGGGGAGAGAGTGGAAATGGGAGACCAGTATGCTCGGTTTAAAAGTTACGGTTGAAACCAATTCGTCGGGGTTTAAAAGTGAAATGGAGGATCACCAATCACCGGTGATCTGTGTTTCACTTTTTTAAAAATTCTGTTATTGATTTTTCATGAGATGTTTTTATTACTATTAGTAGTAACTTATCTATAATGTTGTTGGCTTTCAGGTTCTGTTATGCACTCATTTATCTGAGATCTTCTCCGATGGTCAAATTTCAGAGGTCTAAAATTCTCTTAATTCTTTTAATAGAACTTTTTGGTCTATATTACTTTAGGGCTAATGCGGCTCTTCGATGTTCCAGTTGGAGAACATCAAGTTCTACACCATGAGTATTCTAAAGCCTAACAACTCCCCAACGACTGAGGATATTGTCTTCCTGTACCGGTATTTATTAATTATTAATTTTAATTTTCTTATAAATTTGAGTTCTTTCTTCTTTGTTTCTTTTTCGGATGGAAGACTTGTGCCAGTGAATATCTTTTTCAAGCTATGGTATGTTTTTTCTCCCCCAAAATTTTTTCTTCTTTTTATTTCGTCCAAATATTTAAATTATTCATCTTGCAGGTATGCACTGTAGTGCACGACTCGCAGGTAAAGATTATTTAAACTGAAGTTCCTAGCCGCGAAATTTTTAGAAAATGACATTTTAATTTCTAAATTGAATCTTTTTGGCATTATATAGCCCGATAGGTAAAATAATAGACTATTAAATAAGGAAAAAATTACGTGCTCTCTCTCTGTGTGTGTAGGAGTGCCTGTAGAGGTTGTTGAAAGAGCTGCGCATGTACTGGAGATGACCAAGCTTGACAAGACCATTGAGAGGCTGGGCACCGAGAAAATATTAGAAATGGATCACCGTTATAAGGTGATACTAAACTTTCGATACCTATCCCACTCTCTCTATCTATTTCCTATCTCAATATCTCTTATACTCTTTTAATAAACTGTGAAAATAGATATCACTAGATGACTACCTTGAATAGTGGAAACATTGGAGATATTAACGACGACAGGAGAGACCTTGGCGGCTGCCATTGAAATGGAATTTCTACCGAAGCAACCCTTACAGCAGTGCTGACTATCATCACCATCAGACGAAGCAGTTGCAACGGAGAAGAGAGGTGACTAAACCAATCCTAAAATTGCATTTTGTTTCCAAATGAGGATGAGAATCTCCATAATTTTCAAATAAGAAATATTAAGAAGACACGAAATGGAGGAGAGATTCGTCCGTCGAGAGAGAATTCCGTCGTGAGAATTCCCGTCGCGAAATATGTATGGGCATCTCCATGTTTGCCACTTTCACCGTCTTTTTCTGCCTCTCTTTCTCTCTCCAGGTCTTCAGGTCCCCCCCACTCTCCTTCCAATCCGCGCTTGGATTGAGCAGGGGTATCTATCATTCGTCAAAAATGGAAAAAAAAAATCGCTCCTTGCTGAATTCCTTGCTCGGGGGATCAATTCCTTGATATCGGCCCAAAGAGAGAGAGAGAGGGGGGGGGGAATAGAAAATGCTTCCGCCGGTAAACTCGCTGTCAAATTACAGAAAATGAAAACAGTTGGATCTTTTGTTGAGGATCTTCTCTGCAAAAAATAGAAATAGAAAATGAAAACAAAAACGAAAATGAAAACTCCGGAAATGAAAAAAAATCGAAAAACGAAAAATAAAACGAAAAACGAAAAACGAGAAACGAAAAATGAAAAACGAAAAAACAAAAAACGAAAAAGGAAAAACGAAAGAGAGAAACGAAAAACAAAAATGAGAAAACAGAAATCGGAAAACAAAAAATCGGAAAAGTATATGAAAAACGAAAAATCGGAAAAACAAAAATGAAAAACGGAATGGAAATTAAATGAAAATGAAAAACGGAACGAAATCGAAACCAAGAACGTACCTTATTCTTCGGTTGTCCGAATTCTTCAGAAATGCAGGTCGAGAGTCGGGGAGAGAGAAAAAAGAGAGTCGTGGGGGAGAGAGAGAAAAAATTCATCGCCGATTCTTCTTCTTTTTCCCCCATTGCCCTAGCTGACGTGGACGGTCACGTGGCATCGGATGAGTTCCTTCGCCGTCCACGTTAGCGTCTGTGCCCTGCTGGCAGTGGATTTGGACAATTCAAAAGGTGGGAGTGGATTTGGACGCTTCTCAAAAGGTCATTACGTTGGTATGTCAGTCCCCGACTCTCTTTTTTCTCTCTCCCCCCACTCTCTTTTTTCTCTCTCCCCGACTCTCGGCCTGCATTTCCGTTGGGAGGTACTGAAGAATTGGGAGAACCGAAGAAGAAAGAACGGAAAAAGAATTGAAAGAAGAAGGTAGGTTTCCGTTTCTCATTTTCGTTTTTTGTTTTCGTTTTTGTTTTCGTTTTTCTCTTTTTCCGGAGTTTTTCGTTTTCGTTTTCTCTTTCGTTTTTCATTTTTCGTTTTTCGTTTTCGTTTTTGGTTTCTCTCTTTTTCCGGAGTTTTTCGTTTTCGTTTTCTCTCTTTTGTTTTTCATCTCTCTC
The DNA here is from genome assembly GCA_024174645.1 of Lemna minuta. Lineage (NCBI taxonomy): Eukaryota > Viridiplantae > Streptophyta > Magnoliopsida > Alismatales > Araceae > Lemna > Lemna minuta. The sequence goes on along the minus strand of CM044104.1, from coordinate 14,356,084 downwards.
CCCGACTCTCGGCCTGCATTTCCATTGGGAGGTACTGAAGAATTGGGAGAACCGAAGAAGAAAGAACGGAAAAAGAATTGAAAGAAGAAGGTAGGTTTCCGTTTCTCATTTTTGTTTTTTGTTTTCATTTTTTGTTTTCGTTTTTCTCTTTTTCTGGAGTTTTTCGTTTTCGTTTTCTCTCTTTCGTTTTTCATTTTTCCTCATTTTCCGGAGTTTTCATTTTCATTTTCGTTTTTCTCCTTCTCCATTCTATTTTTCGTTTCCGATTTCTATTTTCTCTGTTTTCCGATTATCGTTTTTCCTCCGTCTTCATTTCTGTTTTCTCCTTCTGGGTGAAAGCGAACTTACGAAGTGAAAGAGGGTCAACGTCGGAAAGCTCCCGTGCTTCATTTCACATTGACTCCATTTCACAACTCCCGAGTCTCAACTCCCGTGCTATTCAAGATGTCTTATCTGCTGGAAAAAAAAGAATTGGTGCTTAACGCTTTTGAGAATTGGGAATTTTTTAACCTTTCCCGTAGTTGCTAAGAACGTACGTCTTTTTCCCGGAGTTAATGCTGCTGGAGCTGACGATCCTCTTCTTTAAGAACGGTGTGAAGAGCGACGTCATCAGACTCTACTCGCGAGCGTGGAGAAACTGTTTTAATTTTCCATCTATTTGTTCAAAAGAAGGCAACCGCTGGACGGTGCGTTTTGCGCCGTTCATTCTGTGGACATTGAAATTGGGGGAAATCCATTTGCTGGCGCCGTTCTTATCCTGCTTTGTGCGCTCTGGTTGGTCCTTTCTCCGGTCGTCTACAGAGAGATTGAACGGAATAATAGGTAGCAAGGTGACAGAAAATAGAGCGATGGAAAGAATGGACTACAGAGGTAGAGAGAGAGGTTGAACTGGATGACAAGAGACATTGACCAATTCAATCTGGCAATTGTGCTCAATTCAATATTGACCAATGCTACGCCCAACATGGAGACGCCAATTCTGCCCTAGACTTTTTATCTTTGGTGATCCTCCATAGTGATTTCTGTTTTTATCATTTTACGATTTTCCTATTTTCCGTTTTTGATATTATTCATTTTTTTTATCCGTTTTTCTGATTTTTTGTATTTCATTTCTCATTCTATGATTTCTGTTTATATCATTTTAAGAATTTCCTATTTCGTTGGATTGATTATCGCTTTTCCAATTTCGGATATCTCCTATTTTCTGATTTCATATCCGATTTAGGTTTTACATCAATTTCTGTTTTCTAATTTTTAATCGTTCTCAAAAATTTTGTTTAATAAATTCTGTTTTCATTAATCTATTTCCTACAATCCAATTTTCAATTTTCGTTATTTTTTAAATCTGCCGTCCTTTTCGTTTTCATCAATTTCGTTCTAATTTCTTTTTGTTTTTATAAATCTGTAGTTTCAATTTATTTTCTAAATCGATGCGTGTGCTGAGAGACCTCAGATTCAGGCGTATTTGACCTCTCCACGTCTGCTGCCTCCATTTGACCGCTGACCTCGGAGCTAGCCTTCAAATTTAGGTGAGTTTACCCCCCTCATTTCTCTTCCGAATTATTGAGGTATCGGAAGTTTGTTATTAAGATAATACATTCTCAAGTTTTCTTTTAGTTTATTCTACTCTATTAACTTCATGTAATCATCGAGTATTCTACTTTATTGACCTAAAACATCACTTATTTCTTGCGTCCTTCATTTTAGGTGCCAAATTGAAACTAACCTGCAAATTTAGGTGAGTTTTTTTTCATTCCTCGCCTTTGATTTAGGTGCAAAATTTGAGGTTTTCATGTTTTCTTTCTTATTAGTTTTCATGTTTATTTTTTGTTATTAATTGTTCCTCGCTGACCTCGCAAAGGAACGGTGAATTTTGATATTACGATTTCTAACCCTATTCGGCGACTTTCTTCAAATTAACCAAAAAATAGCCTTCACATGGAGTCAAATCGGGGGACATATGATGTAAAGGAACATAGAAACATGCTCGCAAGTCAACGTCGTGCGAGCATGTCAGATGCACATCGTGAAGCTAACAATATCGCACGGCGCACTAGACGTGTTGCACGTGTGGAAGGCCAACCACTTGAGGAACGATTAGTTGTATTACAGTGGGACAAAGAACGAGTGGCACAGAGGCGTGCAGGCAGTACAATGAATCAACGGATCGTGGAGTTGCGCACGGATCTAGATTCACCTGATGCCCGATGGGCAACAAGTGAAGAGCATAGAGCAACATTTACAAATTTACCTAAAGGACGTCGCCCGTTTGACGGCAAAGATGAAAGACTTCGATACCAAATGGGACGAATGGCCATACGTTGTGCCCATTGCGACGCTCTACATTGGATTGAAGAATGCAACACATCATCACCCCGCACACGCCCAAATTTCACAGCATGCTGCTCCTGTGGCAAAGTGAGTCTTCCACCTTTGGCGCAGCCACCGCTCCACTACGGGATCTACTAGAAGGGCAAACACCGGAAGCCAAGCAATTTAGCAATCATATTCGAAAGTACAATAATGCCTTTGCCTTTACATCCGTTGGTGCCAAGATTGATCAAAGTATGGCCCGTGGCGGAGTTTACACATATCGTCTTCAAGGCGAATTACATCACCGTATGGGGAGTCTTCTGCCGAGTGAAGGAGAGACACCAAAATTCGCACAAATGTATATTCATGACCCACAGATGCAAAAGGATTGCCGACTCAACTTCAGAGAAGAACTTCACCCCAATATTCTTCACCAGTTACAAAGAATGTTACAAGACGTCAATCCATATGCACAACTATATGAGAATGCTCGACGACGCCTGTCTACCCACCCGGCAGCACCCTTATCACTACGTTTGGTGACTCTACGCAATAAAGACTCCCATAGATACAACACGCCCACTGCAAATGAAGTTGGTGCTATAATGGTCGGAGATGGGACAGATACGGAAGAGAAGACCCATGACATCATCATCAAGAAGAAGGGTGGGCCACTCCAACGAATATCGATTCTACACCCATCTTACCTCCCAATGCACTATGTCCTCCTCTTTCCTGATGGACGTGATGGTTGGCACCCCAACATACCGCTGACGGGGTTCACTTATGATAACGATGCGGGTGGCTTTATGGAGAACGCCTACGACAACATTGAAGGGCAACGGGGACGTGGTGGAACAAAACGTGTGTCCCTCAGTCAGTTCCACGCATATACCCTCCACCCACGTCATGACGAGCACATCTTTCGAGCCGGACGTCTGCTACAGCAATTCATTGTCGACGGATATGCCTGCGCAGAGGAAAATCATCTTCACTTTCTTCGCCAACATCAGAGTAATTTCCGCGTCGATATACAAAGGCGCCGAAGATGCTATGTACTAGGGCGACACGGATGCAGCACAAATCGGTCAGAAGCTGATCCGGCCGTCCTCTTTTACGGGAGGTCCGCGACAGATGACACAGTTGTATCAAGATGCCATGGGAATTGTGCGCAACTGCGACAAACCGGACATATTTCTCACATTTACGTGCAATACAAAATGGGAAGAGATAACTCAATCCCTTATGGCATGACAAGTAGCCAGTGATCGACCAGATCTGGTGAGCCGCGTCTTCCAAATGAAGCTGAAGGAGCTCATTAGCGACCTTGAAAAAGGTCTACTTGGACAACTGGTTGGCAAAGTTTGGGTGGTAGAGTTCCAGAAACATGGACTTCCCCATGTCCACATGCTGATCATCGTTGACGAAGAATCAAAGATGCGCACACCAGACACAATCGATACTATGGTATCAGCAGAGCTACAAAACATCACCACACACCCACTTGCCTATGAAACAGTGACTAGGACCATGATCCATGGACCATGTGGTGCTCTCAATCCGAATGCCACATGCATGAAAGACGGGAAATGCAGCAAGCGCTATCCTCGAGAATTCAATAGTGAGACAAAGATGGACGATGATGGATATCCATCATATCGTCGCAGGGATAACAATGTCACATATGTCGATACATGTGGCAATACCATTGACAACCGTTGGGTAGTGCCTCATAATTTGTGGCTTGCAACAAAGTACAGTGCTCATATCAATTTCATACTGTCATTTCCACTGCCATACACTGAATCGCTGCAAACAATTCTCCTATAAATTTGTTAGGTGTGTTATACAATCCATGAAGTGAAGTACCTCTTCAAATACGTTTACAAGGAACACGATTGTGCCACAACTGTGATGGGAGGGCCTATAGACGAGTTGAAACAGTATCTTAACGCCCGGTACGTCTCACCGCCAGAGGCAATCTGGCGTCAGTTTGAATTTTGACTTCACGCGTCATCCCCGCCAGTAACACGCTTGCAAATTCATTTGCCATATGAACACCGAATCACATTCAATGCGGCCGAGGAGACACTAGAAGACATCATATCACAAACAGCCCATGACCCATTAACTTGTTTAATTGGACGTAAAATCAAGAAACAATATTCTCAGGGTATTTTTACGTTGATTAATTTTATGAGGGTTGAATTCTAATTTTCCTTCTCAATATTTACTCTTCTACCTTTTCATCAGTGTAATTCCCCTACCCCGCGAAATGGTCGGCCGGCGCGCCCTAGCCCACTTCCGGCGAGTCTCGCCGCAGCCGAACTCGACTACTCCAACCGGCTTTCCCGCCCATTCTCTCTCTCTAACCCCCGGACAACCGCTCTCTCTCTCTAAATTCCTTTCCCGATGTCTGAAACCCCAATTCTGTCCCTCGGATCTCCTCCGCATCCTCCAAAAGCTCCGCCACCATCCTTCCCTCTCCGCCTTCGATTTAACCGTCTTCTGTTGGGCCTCCACCGTGGACTCCTTCCGCCACGACCACTCCACCTTCGAATACATGATCCGCACTCTCTCCGGAACGAACCGGATCGACGATCTCGAAAATATTATTAATTTAATGATCTCGCATCCTTGCCCCTGCAGCGACGGAATATTCGCGTGTTACAGGATCGAGCCGATCTACCTATTCGCGATTAACGCTTTTTGTCGCGCGGGGAGACTTGATCGCGCGGAGAAATTGGTCGAGGATCTAAAGAAATCGATCGACGGAAAGCCTGGAATTACCGTTTACAATATGTTGATGGACGGGTACTGTAAGATCGGTCGCCACGAGAGAGTTCTTGAAGTGTATGGAACGATCTTGAGGGAGCGGGTGAAGCCGGACGAGATCACGTTCAATGTCATGATCAACAGTCGCTGCAGAAGCGGGGGATTTGACTCTGTTACGGATCTGTTTAAAGAGATGAAGGCGAAAAACTGTAACCCTAATTTGGTGACGTTTAATACTTTGATCGGGGGATTCATGAGGATGGGGAAGGTGAACGACGGAATTGCCCTTGCACGTGAGATGTTGGACTTGGGGTATAAATTATCGGCTGCAACGTGCGAAATCCTAATCCGGGGCCTTTGTTCGAAGGCTAGGGTTTCGGAAGCTTGGGATTTATCAATGGAGTTCTTGGAGAGAGGGGATTTACCAGGAGATTTTGATTGCTTGGATCTGGTGCAATATCTCTGCGTGGAGGGAGAGATCGATAAGGCTGTGGATCTGGTAAGCCGAATGCCGACTCCAGGAGCGGTGATTTATGCGGCGGTAATCGAGAAATTGGGGAAATTAGGGAGAATTGAAGAGGCGGTTTTATTGATAGGGAAAATGATCCAGGGGGATTTGACGCCAGATGTGATCACTTTTAATGGGTTGTTGGGGCAGATGTGTAGGAGGGGGAGGGCGGTGGAGGCGGAGAAGATGATGGCGGCCGCGAGGAGGAAAGGGTTTTTGCCGGATAGGTCAACGTATGAGATCCTTGCAGGAGGTTTTGCCAGGGAAGGGAGGAGGAAAGAGGGAGAAGAAATTGTTGATCAGATGGTGGAAGAGGAATTTATAGGAGACATCCATGATTATAACATGCTAATGAACAGGATGGACTTAGGGAGGAAACTTGGCCCAAGATCTGTGTCTCTAGCAACAGGCTAAATGGGATTTTCGATGAAGATCTGTGTCTCTAGCAAAGCCCAAAACAGTCCTAAATTGAAGAGAGATTTCGGGAGGGAGGGGTGGTCTCAAGAACCTTCATGGCCCGAAATAGCTCTCAATGGAGAAAAAAATTCATGAAGATGATTCAAGAACATCTTTCATTGAAGTTCAAGAGGTAAGTGTAATCTTTTTGTCAAGGTTATATCTAGAAAAGCATGTTTTCAGCTCTAAAAAACTTCATCAGATTTTTCTAGATTTTTTGCAATTTAATAATTCTATTTTTCAAAAGCATCATGGATAACAAGAAAAACTCAGATGTAGAACAGATGTTTCTCACTCTTAAATGAAACATAGCTTATCTATGTTTTTGTATGATTATGATCATTGAAAACATCAGTCTAATGCAAATTGAGATCTAAAACCGACGGAATTCTTTAATTTTAAAATACTTTTTTGAGAGAGGATGATGATGTAAAATGAGTTTTCAAGTAAGCTAGAAGAGACAGAGCATCTATATCTTATCTATATACATAATAGAATAGGTGTCCGGCAAAGCTCTTTTTTCTTCCGACTTTACCCTTCTGAATTTGAATGATAGCTTATATACATTAGCTTATATGCATTTGAATGATAGTGATATGATAGGTTACATTGGTAATAGTGATAGGTTACATTAGTAACCGACTCCCCCCGACTCTATCTTTTTCTCTCTCCCCGACTCTCTCTTTTTCGTTTCGGCCTGCATTTCCGTTGGGAGGCATTTCCGTTCTCCGTTGGAAGGTAGGTTTTTCGTTTCGACCTCTATCTCTCTCTTTTCGATTTTTGTTTTCCTCATTCCTTTCTCTCTTTCCGATTTCCGTTTTCGTTTTTGTTTTTCTCACTTTCGTTTCTCATTTTCCTCATTCCTTTTCCAATTTCCGGAGATTTTCGATTTTCGTTTTTGTTTTTCTCACTTTCGTTTTTCATTTTCCTCATTCCTTTTCCGATTTCCGATTTCCGGAGGTTTCCGATTTCCGATTTTCGTTTTCCTTTTTGTTTTTCTCACTTTCGTTTTTCATTTTCCTCATTCCTTTTCCGATTTCCGATTTCCGGAGATGAAACAGATACAAGAATAAAGGTGCACCGATGTTCAAGAAATTAGATACAAGAATAAAGGTGCGTGAATCTGCACATCTGTTCAATGGCCATTCTTTGACCATTCAACTTTGAAGCTTATTCATTTTTGTCGTTCTTATCCAGGGAAAATCCACATCGATTGGGGTTGGTCGTGGGCGTGGTGTTGGAATGCATGGCCGGGTAAATTTTTATGGAAAATCCACATCGATTGGCGTTGGTCGTGGGCGTGGTGTTGGAATGCGTGGCCGGGTAAATTTTTATGACTAACACTTGAAAATGTGGTTTTTAATATATATTACCTTTTAGAGTTTTGGGTTTTTTTGTCAAGAAAGTCGAAAAGCTGACTTTTGGATGTCACTCATCCCTCATCTCCACTATTACATTGGGTCTCAAAGAACCAATGAACAACCCATGATTTATGAAACGTTTTATGTGATCCTTTCCAGAGCATGTCAATGGTTTCAGAATGTTTTCCATTTTATGTAGATCAACTTAGGTGAATTCTTTCGTGCTGTTCATCCAACATAACAGTGAAAATGTTATATTGCTATTATTGTAATGAAAATCTTTTTGATTTCTGATTTTCTCTCTTTCGTTTTTCGTTTTCCTCATTCCTTTTCCGATTTCCGATCTCCTTCTTCATTTCTGTTTTTCGTTTCCGATTTCTGTTTTCTCTGATTTTCGTTTTTCCGATTTCCAGAGTTTTAATTTTGTGAATTTCATTTTTCATTCTCTGATTTCTGTTTTTATCATTTTACGGTTTTCCTATTTTCCGTTTTTTATTTTATTAATTTTGATTTTTTTACTATCCGTTTCTCTGATTTTGTGTATTTCATTTCTCATTCTATGATTTCCGTTTATATAAATTTAAGAATTTCCTATTTCGCTTTTCCAATTTTTGATATCTCCTATTTTCTGATTTCATATCCGATTTAGGTTTTTCATCAATTTCTGTTTTCTGATTTTTTTTCGTTCTCAACATTTTGGTTTTATAAATTTGTTTTCATTAATCTATTTCCTACATTCCTATTTTCATTTTTCGTTATTTTTTAAATCTGCCTTCCTCTCCGTTTTCATCAATTTCATTCTAATTTCTTTTCATTTTTATAAATCTGTAGTTTCGATTTATTTTCTAAATCGACGCGTCTGCTGATAGACCTCGGATTCAGGCGTATTTGACCTCTCCGCGTCTGCTACCTCCATTTGACCGCTGACCTCGGAGCTAACCTGCAAATTTAGGTGAGTTTTTTTCCGTTGACCTCAGATTTGCCTTAGATTTAGGTGCAAAATTTCGAGGTTTTCATGTTTTCTTTGTTATTAGTTTTCATGTTTATTTTTTGTTATTAATTGTTCCTCGCTGACCTCGCAAAGGAACGCTGAATTTTGATATTAAGATTTCTAACCCTGTTCAGCAACTTTCTTCAAATTAACCAAAAAATAGCCTTCACATGGAAGTCAAATCGGGAGACATATGATGTAAAGGAACATAGAAATATGCTCGCACGACGTTTCTATTTCCTACATTCCAATTTTCATTTTTCGTTATTTTTTAAATCTGCCTTCCTTTCTGTTTTCATCAATTTCACTCTAATTTCTTTTCGTTTTTATAAATCTGTAGTTTCAATTTATTTTTTAAATCAACGCGTCTGCTGAGAGACCTCGGATTCAGGCGTATTTGACCTCTCCGCGTCTGCTGCCTCCATTTGACCGCTGACCTCGGAGCTAACCTGCAAATTTAGGTGATTTTCATTTCCCGATCTGTTTCAGATCGGGTAGACACTAGTATTACATAATAGAATTAGTGTCCGGCAAAGCCTATTTTTTTTCCGACTTTACCCCTCTGTATACATACATTACTATGTCAATTATATTAAAAAAGATAGGTTACATTAGTAACCGTATCTCTCCCCGACTCTCTTTTTTTCTGACCTCCGGCAGTCGCTCGCTCTCTCCGACGGCCTCCATTTGCTGAAGAAGAAGGTAGGTTTTTCGCAACCGAAGAGAAACCAACGAAATCTCCTCCCAACGGAAGCTCTCTCTCTCTCTCTCTTTCTATGGCTGATTTCATTTCTGTTTTTCCTATTTCTTTTCTGATTCGTTTTCCGATTTCTGGAGTTTCTGATTTCATTTCCGTTTCTTTCGTTTTACGATTTTCCTATTTTCCATTTTTCGTTTTATTGATTCTGTCTCCGAGTCAAACCTGAAGAAGTGGATCAATCTCACAGGCAGAGACCCCAATTTCTCAGTCCCTCCAGAAGCCAGTGGATTCAGCTCATGGAGCAACCTCGAGCTTGTAAAATCTCTCCCCCCTCTGCCTCTCGATGGCTCAGATCTCTTCCTCTCCACGGGAAAACGCAGCAGACCAGAAGTACTCACCAGCTCCTGCAATTACACTGTTCAGACGATCCCTTCTTGGGCAAATGAATTCAGTGGCGTAATGAGGCATTCTTATGGGCCGGTAACTGCTTCAAAAACTATTTATGAAGACGAAGATGGATACCTGATTCTGGTTAGTCTGCCACTATCTGACCTCAGGAGAATCAAGGTCTCCTGGAAGAACGCTCCAATTCATGGGATTGTGAAGATTCTGTGTTCAAGTACTGTGCGAGCTCCATTCATCAAACGACATGATCACACCTTTAAACTCTCGAATCCATCTCCGGAGCACTGTCCAGCTGGAGAATTCACCCGAGAGATTAATCTGGCCACTAGGATTCCAGAAAATGCGAAGCTGGAAGCTTACTGCGATCAGAGTGGAACAATGTTGGAGATTGGAAGAATTCTCTGTTTTATTGAATTCAGAACAATACAAGTGTCTTTTCAAGAATTGAAAGAATTCCGGAATCTTGATTTCCGGTAACAGAACTACAGATAGATGTATCTAGGAAATATTTCCAAGAACTCGCGGTCGATCTCCTCGTAAGTCTCCCCGGTGTAGAATAGTATTTGATCTCAGGGTAATCCAGATCGGATTTCCAGTTCTTGATCTCTTATCGCCGTCGGACTCTCCTTCAGACGATTCCTCTCGCTCTCTCCCTCTCTCCACAAGAAGGTAAGATGCCCTCCAAATAACCGTAGTCCTCCTTTTATTCCCCCACGACTCGCTACTAGGACCTGTGATTCTACCCTCTCTTCCCTGACAGCTGGCATTGGTAGTCCCTCCGGTAGTCCTATTAACTTTCTCTTATTTAGGCATCTATGCTTACGACGTTGATAAGTAATTATGGGAGTCCTACCATCTCTCCCCGCCAAAAGTTTCAACTTGTCCTCAAGTTGAAATTCAGGGAATCGTTGATGGATCATGCGTGCAGATTCCCAAGTACACTCAAATTCGGGTAAACCTTTCCATTGTACCAACACTAACTGATCCGATCCAGTGCCCCTCGATGTCCTTGACTTGGAGTGGCTCAACCACCCATTCCAAATCAGCTGCCAAGGTAGGTGGGAGCGGTAATACTTGATCTGGATTGCCGACTACCTTTTTAACCGAGATACATGGAAGACTCGGGTGAATACGGCAATCCGCGGCAATGCCAACTTATACGCAACAGCATTAACTCTGTTTGATAATTGCATAAGGGCCAAAGTATTTTGGGGCCAATTTCTCGTTGAACTTCTTCGATAAGGCCCTCATTCGATACGGTCCCGAGCTTCAGATAGACTAGTTCACCTTCCTTTAATGTAATATCCCGTCGATGTGAATCCTTAGCAGTCTTCATAACGGTTTGGGCATTCGATTAATGTTCCTTCAAAAGATTGAGTACCTGATCCCGTTCTTGTAAGTAACGGTCGATATCATCCATTGGGGATTTGGGAGTACCATAACGGCAAATAGTCTGGGTGGATCCCTCGCCGTATACTATTTTTGAAAGGTGTAGTATGCGTACTTACATGGTAAGACGTGTTGTAACAAAAATTCCGCCCACGGAAGCCACGAACACCACGAAGTGGGCTTGGTCGAAGAAAAAAACAACGTAGGTAATTTCCCAACCGCTTATTTACTACCTCAGTCCCGTCCATCAGATTCGGGATGATAGGCTGACGTGAAATTCAACTGGGTCCCTTGAAGTTTATGAATTTCCTGCCAAAAGAGTCCCATAAAAATTTTCCCACGATCAGATACTATAGATTGAGGAATACCATGCAACCGAATTATCTCCTTGACAAATAAATGAGCCAAACCGCGAGCGTTGAAAGGATGCTTAAGAGGGACAAAATGACCATATTTCGACAGACGGTCAACTATGACCCAAATTGTATCAAATCCCTCAGATCGCGGTAGAGCCTCGATGAAATCCATGGAGATATCTTCCCAAATTTTTTGCGGTATTGGAAGGGGCTGAAGTAGTCCCGCGGGTGATAAGGAACTTGTCTTGTTGATCTGACACACTTGGCATTCACTTACATAACGTTTAATATCAGCCTTCATTCCGGTCCAAAAGAATTGGTCTGCCACCCTCTTATAAGTTTTGAGGTAGCCCGCATGTCCCCCAACTAGACTGTCATGGAAATCTGATAAAATAACCTTGATGAAAGCAGAATTTCGTGGGATGACTAACCGGCCTTTTGTACCTTAACTGATTTTTGACTGATAGAGTAATGGGATTGGATGTCCGGATTATCTTGCAAGTGGTGTATAATTTTTGAGGAGTGAAGGGTCTTGAAAAACTTCCTGACAAATTGCTTTCACATCTGGTGAAAATAGGACTGTTATTTCTTGAAGGGTAGAGTCATCGCACTGATTTTGCAGCTGCACCCTCGACAACGCGTCAGCAGCCTTGTTGGTGCGTCCTTCTCTGTATTCAACAGTAAATTGGAAACCCATTAATTTTACTAACCACTTGGCAAATTGGCTGGGAATCTCTCTTTGCTCCCAAAGATACTTGAGGCTCATTTGATCCGTACGAATAGTAAAGGGACTGTGGGTTAAGTAGTGCTTCCATTTCTGTACTGCCATAACCACCGCGAATAATTCTATTTCATAGGCTGATCTAGGTACCTTGGATTTTGGTAATCCATGACTATAGTACGCGATGGGCCTCCCATGTTGCACCAACACAGCACCAATGCCAAGATTAGAAGCATCAGTCTCCACAACAAATGGTTGAGTGAAATCAGGGAGAGCCAATACCGGGGTGGTGGCTAAGGCATTCTTCAGCTGATTGAATGCGTTCTCTGCATCCCCACTCCATACTAATTTGTTGCCTTTGGTTATATGGAACAATGGTTTGGCAATTAATGCATAATTCCGAACGAATTTCCTGTAATAGCCAGCCAATCCCAGAAAACTACGCACATCCCTTATACACTTAGGCATAGGCCACTTGAGAATAGAACTAACCTTTCCTTCATCAGTAGAGACTCCATCAGCTGAGATCCAGTGGCCTAGATACTCCAAACGTTCTTGTCCCAATTGACATTTTGCTTTGTTAACATGTAATTGATTTTCTTGTAAAACAGTGAAGACCAAAATTAGGTGTTCCACATGTAAGTGAGCGTCGGAACTATAAATCAAGATGTCATCGAAGAATACTAGAACGAATTTCCGAAGGTAAGGCTTAAAAATTCGGTTCATCAATGATTGAAAAGTAGATGGAGCATTGCATAAACCGAAGGGCATCACCTTGAATTCATAATGACCTTCATGGGTCTTAAAAGCAGTCTTAGGGATATCCTCTTCCTTCATCCGTATTTGATAATAACCCGATCGAAGGTCCAGCTTTGAAAAGACCTTACTGCCAAACAATTCATCGATTAATTCATCCACCACCGGAATTGGGAATCTGTCCGGGATGGTCAATTTATTAAGGGCACGGTAATCAACACAAATACGCCAACTAGCATCGCGTTTTTTAACCAATAATATGGGGCTAGCATAGGGGCTCTTTGAATGTTGGATAATGCCCGCTGCTAGGAGTTCCCTCACAAGGCTCTCCACTTCATTTTTTTGTTCATAAGAGTGTCGATAAGGCCGCTGATTGATCACTGGAGCGTTGGGAACCAAGGTAATAGCATGATCGATATCTCGTGCTGGAGGTAATCCTTTCGGCTCTTGGAAGACTTGCTGAAACTGAGATTGGAGTTTATCAGATAGGGAAGCATGTACAACAGCATTATGCATGGGGTCCTGGACATCTTCTAAAAGATAGAGTTCAGCCATAAAAATGCTCCCTGCAAAGGTATCCTTGTTGATATTGTCAGAATCTACCATTTGTCGATGCAAATTTGGATCACCCCTGCAAAAATATGCACTTGTCCATCCACAATAAATTTCATGATTAAATTCCTGAAATGTTGATGGACCCATCCGATGGAATCCAACCACTGCTTTCCCAATATCACATGGATGCTAGACAAAGATAAAGGTAGAAATTCGTCAATGATCATAATACCTTGAGTGATGATGGGCACTTCACTATACTTCCCTTTCCAAAGACCACCGGTCCATCGCCAAGAACAATGCGGTAGGTAGACATCGCTGTTAGGGGTAATTTGAGTTCTTCCGCCAATTTGCCGCAAAATAAAATTATGAGTTGCCCCCTGGATCGATGAGGATTACAACTACCCGATCCTCGTATCTTTCCCTCGTATTTTCATGGTGGACCTCTTGGATAAGCCATGTACTCGAATTGCAGGACACGAAGCCGTGAAAATATTATTCATCTCAGGAGGTTCACTGTCCACGGTGCCCAATCCCTGGCCAACATCTTCTGAATTTTTCCGACTCATCATCATGGACCAATAATATGTTGAGCTGTTTCTTACATTTATGACCCGGAAAGAACTTATCATCACAATGGAAACACAGTCCCTTTATCTTTCCGAGCTTGAAATTCAGCGTCGATCCAATCGCAATTGTCTCTTGGAGGAATTGTTTGCATGGCGTCAAACTGATAGTGCGAGGTGTATTATTTGGGGCTGTCCCACCCAATGTATTAACCTTGCCCCTATCATACATAGAAGGGGGATTAACTATATTATATCCTCCCTCGTTTTTCCCCGAAGCTCTTATTTATTGTAGAAAGTGGAGCGGATTGCTCCCAGGTGGAATAGAGGATCTCATGACATGCCAATTGGCATGTAGTTGCCTCTCCATTTTAAGTGCCGCATCCATCGGGTTCGAGCAGTCCTTTAATCTTTAAGACATCCACATGAGATCGTATCGCCGGTGTGAGCCCTTTCAAGAAGACGCGCTCCAAGAATTTAGGCTCTAAATCCGGAATTTGAGACGATAGCTTTTTCAAATTCCGTACGGTAAGCCATAATCGTACTCCCCTGTTTGATGTCCATGAGTTTCTCTAGAGCCAAGTACTGGATCAAAACGAATTCCCAGCGCTCATCGAGTTTGGAACGAAATTCCTTCCATGTGTGGATTTTGTCGTTTTTTCAGTCCCACATGAACCAATCAAGTCCTGGTCCATCTAGATATAGCATGATAGAACTCATGCGGTCAACTTCCTTGATATCATTGATTGTAAAATATCTCTCAGCTTGTTGTAGCCACGCTTCAAATTTTTCCCCTACGGAAGGGAAATAATTCTCCTTTCTTTTCCTTGGTCGTCGTGATAACTGTAGTGGCCTGTGAAATCTTGGACTCGGATGGTTGTCGACAGACAGTAACTCGGGTGTAGGAAGTTCCCCCAACTTGAGGGACACTCGAAGTGGTCGCCGTTTGCATTTGTATCAACATTTGCTGGAACATACCTTGGGTAGAGGCCTGCATTTGCTCTAAAGTCGCTTGCGTTGATGCATGAGCGACCTTTTAATTCATCAATTAGCATTATCTTGGATTTCATCTCCTCTACTTGAGATGTCAACTTTTCCACAACCTCAGCGAAAGTGTGTTTCGCCATGCGGAAAGGCTGGCTCGATACCAATGGAAGAATTCTCTGCTTTTATTGAATTCGAACAATACAAGTGTCTTTTCAAGAATTGAAAGAATTCCGGAATCTTGATTTCCGGTAATAGAACTCCGAGATAGATGTATCTAGGAAATATTTCCAAGAACTCCGCTGGCCGATCTCCTCGTAAGTCTCCCCCGGTGTAGAATAGTATTTGATCTCGGGTAATCAAGATCGGATTTCCAGTTCTTGATCCTTATCGCCGTCGGACTCTCCTTCGCACGATTCTCTCGCTCTCTCCCTCTCTCCACAAGAAGGTAAGATGCCCTCCAAATAACCGTAGTCCTCCTTTTATTCCCCCACGACTCGCTTACTAGGATCGTGATTCTACCCTCTCTTCCCCGACAGCTGGCATTGGTAGTCCCCTCCGGTAGTCCTATTAACTTTCTCTTATTTAGGCATCTATGCTTACGACGTTGATAAGTAATTATGGGAGTCCTACCAGAGATTATGGTTCCCAAGCAAAGATCTGGGCCAGAAGAACACAAGGTTAAGGTTGGTCTTCGCCCTTACCGACGTGTTGGGGCTGATAAGCTGTTGACGACGGGACATAAGAGTTCGGCGTTGACTAGATTCCCTCAAAATTTGACTTTTGTTTTACCCATTAATTGATGGATGGATGGAAATATTGCAGAAGTATACATTACTATGTATACGGAGGTTTTGAATTTCAGAGGGAGGGAGGGAGAGAGAGGGAGGGAGGGTGTGAGAGAGAGGGAGGGAGGGAGGGAGGGAGGGGAGGGAGGGGAGGGAGGGCGGGAGAGAGGGAGAGAGGGAGGGAGGGCGAAAGAGAGAGAGCGAGGGAGGGCGGGAGAGAGAGAGGGCGAGCGGGAGAGAGGGAGGGAGGGAGGGCGCAAGAGAGAGAGGGAGGGCGGGAGAGAGAGAAGTCGAGCGGGAGGGAGGGAGAGAGAGAGAGGGAGGGCGGGAGAGAGTGAGGGAGGGAGGGCAGGAGAGAGAGGGAGGGAGGGAGACGGAGAGATTAGAGAGAGGGAGGGAGGGAGGGAGAGAAGAGAGGGAGAGAGGGAGGGAGGGAGGCGATCTTTTCATCTCCCGATCTGTTTCAGATCGGGTAGCCACTAGTATCTATTCTATATATCTATATACATAATAGAATTGGTGTCCGGCGAAGCTCTTTTTTCTTCCATTTTTACCCCTCTCTATACATAAATTACTATGTCATAACTTACTATATCAATTACTATGATATTTGTATGATAGGTTATATTAGTAACTGTCTCTCTCCCCGACTCTCTTTTTTCCTCTCCCCGACTCTCTGCCTGCAAGAAGAACTGAAGAAGAAGGTAGGTTTTCCGATTTTCGAGCTCTCTCTCTCTCTCTCTTTCTGATTTTCTCTGATTTCGTTTTTCATTTTTTCTGATTCTTTTTCCGGAGTTTTCGTTTTTCGTTTTTCCTATTTTCCTATTTTTCCGATTTCATGGGTTAGGTTTTCGATTTTCGTTTCGAGCTCTCTTTCTAATTTTCTCTCTTTCTGATTTCGTTTTTCATTTTTCTGATTCCTTTTCCCCTTAAGCGCGCGTATGCCCGCATGCAGGAGAGGAGAGAGGAAGATGGGGAAGAGAGGGCATCACGAGAGAGGGAGAAAGGGAGAGAGCGGGAGAGGGAGGTCGAGGAGAGAGGAGAGGGAAGAGCGCGGGAGAGAGGGAGGAGAAATTCTCCTCCTCCTTCCCCTTAAGTGCGCGTATGCCCGCATGCAAGAGAGAGGGAAGGAAGATGGGGAAGAGAGGGCATCGCGAGAGAGGGAGAAAGGGAGAATAGGTGTCCGGCATAGCTTCTTTTCCTTCCCAATTTACCCCTATTCTTTCCATTCTGAATCGCTGCCAATTTTTTACTCTGAGGTCAGATTCATAATTACACGGCCATTTTTTACTCCGAGGTCAGCGGGGTTAGCCGGCTGGAGAAATTTTTTACTCCGAGGGCGTTGGCGGGGTCAGCGGGGTTAGCCGGCTGCAGAAATTTTTTACTCCAAGGGCGTTGCCGGGGTCAGCGGGGTTAGCAGGCTGTAGAAATCGCAGAAATTGCAGGCTGCAAAAATCGCAGAAATTGCAGGCTGCAATCACTATTCGGTCTCTAGGTATGTCCTCTCTTATGCCGGCATTGCCTTCTCAATTTCGCCTTCGCTCCTTTCTGGCATCTCCCTTTCAGTAAAAAAATTCCAAGGAAATACTTTCTTTGCCGGCATGTCCAGCTTTAATCTCTTCACTCCCAGCTTCCTATTGGTCTCTGCCCTCTTCCGTTTCTTCGCCAGCAGCAAGATATTGCAGTTAAGAGATTTAAATGAGAACAACAAAATCACGGTCGCATCGATTACATAAGAATTCAACCTTCTTCTTCTCCCTTCTCCTCTCAGTTAGCGGAACCTTCTTTTTCCTCTCTCGAACTTCAACAGCCTGCAAAAAAAAATTATCACTTCTATTCAACACTTCTATGCAAAAAATAGGTTTACGATTTTTTTACCTCTCTTTGGATTTCACCATTATTTACACGGACTTCAATTTTCTCACTGAGAATTACGTGGAACAGTCTGCTCTCCAATTTTCTCTGAAGGAAGCTTTTCTTGCTGAATTTCTTCTGCCCCAGATTCCACATCACCGGAAGAATCTAAAACCCCCGCTACACCCGAAATCTCTCCTTCTTCGATACTAACGCATTGACTTCTTCGATACTAACGTCATGAGGAGACGTCATCGATACTAACGCATTGACTTTTCTCACTGAATGCCTGAATCCTGGGTCGGTTGCTAATGGTTCCTGTTCTAAAAGGAATCTCCCTTTCTGGCATCTCCCTTTCAGGAAAAAATTGCAATCCTTGGTAGATCTCCCGAAAATGTGGAGATCTTTCGCTATACATTTTCGGCATTAGCTTCCCCAATTCGCATTGTCACGGAGAAAACAAACGCGGAGAGTTCTCTATTCTCCCAGTTTTCCGGCAATAATAACACTATCAGATTCCGTGCTAATGGTCGAATTATTTTATTCATTGGATTGGTTCATTCTGTGATTGCTCCGAGAATAGAAGTGGTTCGCTTTGTTTCTATACGAAATTTGACGATTTTGTTTGATGTCAATTCGACATAACCAGTATCGCGAAGTACTTATCTTGCCGGATTTCAAATCAGTGACTGATCGTTCTTCTGATTAAATTCTTTCTTCTTCTTATTTTCTTCTTTCTTGCAGAACACATATTTAGAGATTTAGAATCTCTTCCCGACCAAGTCAGCAGGTTGGGATGAAAGCACTCCACCTTTTCAACGAAAGCGCCTACCGAGCAAAGTTTTCGTTGAAATGGTGAAGTGCTTAGATTATATGTCGAGTAAAAAACAAATCAGCAGCTTAGTCCATCTTACTAACTATGCGCGATCATAGTAAGTAATTCAGTTTCAGCTCTAGAAGAATTCAGTTGCACTGTGAGGTTAGAATTTTTCATTCTGTCCAGAAATTTCATACGGTTGAAGCTTCTTTTCTATCGCCTTATGACTCCAGAAGAATTCGTTTGCGGTGTAAGGTTCAAATTTTTCATTTTGTCCATAAATTTCATCTATCAATTCAGACTTAGATTTATGAATGTTTATTTCAAGCTATATCAAATAGATTTTATATTTACATCTTATGACAAAGTTTTTGATTTTCATTTCCAATTCGATGGAGAATTTATATTATTTAATTCACGCATTGAAATCTAGACTTCTAATTTAATTTATGCGACTCTCTTATGCGTCTTCGCCGTTCGGCGATCCTTCTTCAAATTAAGACAAAAAGGGCCTTAACATGGAGTCAAATCGGGAGACATATCATGTAAAGGAGCGTAGAAACATGCTTGCACGTCAACGTCGTGCGAGCCTTACAGACGCACAACGTGAATCTAACAATATCGCACGACGGACTAGACATGCTGCACATGTCAAAGGCCAACCACTTGAGGAACGAATAGTTGCATTACAGCGGGACCGAGAACGAGTGGCACATAGGCGTGCAGGTAGTACAATGGATCAAAGGATCTTGGAGTCCCGCACAAATCAAGCGTCACATGCTGCTCGATGGGAAACAAGTGAGGACCAACGACCGTTGACTTTAATAAATTTACCTAAAGGACGGTGCCAATTTAACGGCACAGATGAAAGACTTTGACACCAAATGGGACGAATGGACATACGTTGTGTCCATTGCGACGCACTACATTGGATTGACGAACGCAACACATCATCACCTCGCACACATCCAAAATTCACAGCCTGCTGCTCCTGTGGCAAAGTGAGTCTTCCACCTTTGGCGCAGCCACCGTCTCCTCTACGGGATCTACTAGAAGGGCAGACATTCGAGGCCAAGCAATTTCGCAATCAGATTCGAAAGTACAATAATGCCTTCGCCTTTACATCTGTTGGTGCCAAGATTGATCAAATTTTAGCCCGTGGCGGAGTTTACACGTATCGTCTTCAAGGCGAGTTACATCACCGTATGGGAAGTCTTTTACCAAGTGAAGGACAGACACCAAAATTCGCACAGATGTACATTCATGACCCACAGATGCAACAGGAATACCGACTCAACTCCAGAGAAGAACTTGACCCCGCAATTCTTCACCGGTTACAAACAATGTTACAAGACGTCAATCCATATGCACAACTATATGAGAATGCTCGACGGCGCCTCTGTACCCACCCGGTGGCACCCTTATCACTACGTTTGGTGACCCTACGCAATAAAGACTCCCGTCGATACAACACGCCCACTGCAGATGAAGTTGGTGCTATAATGGTCGGAGATGGGACTGATACGGAAGAGAAGACCCGCGACATCATCGTCAAGAAAAAGGGTGGGCCACTCCAACGAATATCGATTCTGCACACATCTTACCTCCCAATGCACTACGTCCTCCTCTTCCCCGATGGACGTGACGGTTGGCACCCCAACATACCACTGACGGGGTTCACTTATGATAACGTTGCGGGTGGCTTCATGGAGAACCCCTTCGAAAACATTCAAGTGCAACGGGGACGGGGTGGATCAAAACGTGTGTCGCTCAGTCAGTTCCACGCATATACCCTCCACCCACGTCATGACGAGCACATCTTCCGAGCCGGACGTCTGCTACAACAATTCATTGTCGATGGATATGCATGCGCAGAGGGAAACCGTCTCAACTTTCTCCGGCAACATCAGAGTAGTCTACGCGTTGATATATACAAAGGCGCCCAAGATGCTATGTACCAGGGCGACACAGATGCATCAAAAATCGGTCAGAATCTGATTCTGCCGTTCTCTTTTACAGGAGGTCCCCGACAGATGACACAGTTGTATCAAGATGCCATGGGAATTGTGCGCAACTGCGGCAAACCGGACATCTTTCTCACATTTACGTGCAATACAAAATGGGAAGAAATAACTCAATCCCTTCTGGCAGGACAAGTAGCCAGTGATCGACCAGATCTGGTTAGCCGCGTCTTCCAGATGAAGCTGAAGGAGCTCATTAGCGACCTTGAAAAAGGTCTACTTGGACAACTGGTTGGCAAAGTTTGGGTGGTAGAGTTCCAGAAACGTGGACTTCCCCATGTCCACATGCTGATCATCGTTGACGAAGAATCAAAGATGCGCACACCAGACGCAATCGATACTATGGTGTCAGCAGAGCTACCAAACATCACCACACACCCACTTGCCTATGAAACGGTGACTAGGACCATGATCCATGGACCATGTGGTGCTCTCAACCCGAACGCCACATGCATGAAAGACGGGAAATGCAGCAAGCGCTATCCTCGAGAATTCAATAGTGAGACAAAGATGGACGATGATGGATATCCATCATATCGTCGCAGGGATAACAATGTCACATATGTCAATGCACGTGGCAATACCATTGACAATCGTTGGGTAGTGCCTCATAATTTGTGGCTCGCAACAAAGTACAATGCTCATATCAATGTCGAGGTACGTATTCAATTCATACTGTCATTTCCACTGCCATACACTGAATCGTTGCAAACAACTCTCCTATAAATTTGTTAGGTGTGTTCTACAATCCATGCAGTGAAGTACCTCTTCAAATACGTTTACAAGGGACATGATTGTGCCACAGCTGTGATGGAAGGGCCTATAGACGAGTTAAAACAGTATCTTAATGCCCGCTACGTCTCACCGCTAGAGGCAATCTGGCGTCAGTTTGAATTTCGACTACACGCGTCATCACCGCCAGTAACACGCTTGCAAATTCATTTGCCAGATCAACACCGAATCACATTCAATGCAGCCGAGGAGACACTAGAAGACATCGTATCACGGACAGCCCACTATAAAACCAGTTTGACAGAGTACTTCGTCATCAACAACATCAATGCACTCGCACGTGATACCCTATATCAAGACATGCCAAAATACTTCACCTGGAATAGCACTGAGAAGAAATGGAACACGCGAAAAAGAGGCACATCGATTGGCCGCATGTACTTCGTAGGGCCATCAGGGGGAGAACGGTTCTTCCTACGCACACTTCTCACAGTTGTCAAAGGTGCAAGATCATATGAGGACCTTAGATCAGTGGACGACAATGTGTACGAAACATTCAGAGGTGCATGTGTTGCACGTGGGTTGTATGAGAGCGACGATGAATGGCATCAATGTCTTACGGAAGCAAGTGTGATGCAAACTGGTTCACAACTGCGATCACTCTTCATCACTATTCTTACCCATGGGCCCCCTGCAAATCCCTCACATCTGTGGGAGGACCATAAAGTCAACTTATCCGACGACTGTGCCCATCGGCTGCGTCAACATGGGATTGATGTTCCAACTGAAGACCAAATCTACAGCCTCGCACTATTGCATATTCAGGATGAACTTGCAAGAACGTTAGGAAAGACATTGCTAGACTACGGACTACCCGAACCAGATCAGGGACTCGCAGCGGAACTGCACATCGAGTCCATTAGACTGATCAGGGACCAGCTAGAGACAGACCTTCCAGCATTGCAAGAAAAAAACTCAAAGCCACAATCCCAACTCTTAACGCAGATCAAAAAATCGCACGAGACGCAATAATCGATGCCTACGAAGCTGGAAATCATGGTGTCTTCTTCATTGATGGGCCAGGGGGTACCGGCAAAACTTACCTAGAAAACATCATCCTCCAAAGTGTTCGGAGTAAAAATGATATTGCTCTCGCCGTTGCCTCTTCAGGGATTGCAGCATTACTATTAGACAAAGGCTGGACAGCTCATTCAAGATTCAAAATTCCACTACAGCTTACGCCGACGTCACAATGCGCAATCACACGTCAATCGGACCTCGCGAAACTTCTACGGCGAACAAAGTTAATTCTCTGGGATGAAGCACCAATGATGCACAAGATGGCATTTGAAACCCTTGATCGAACTCTCAGAGATATCCTTGACAACGACCATCCATTCGGTGGTCTTATTATCGTTATGTGCGGTGATTTTCGGCAACTCTTGCCGGTTGTTCCAAAGGGATCGCGACCTCAAATTGTCATGGCATCAATCAGGGAATCATACATCTGGCAACACATTCAGATATTCCACTTGCGGATCAACATGCGCACTCAAGATGTATCTGCTCAAGAAAATGCAGAACTTGGAGGTCTCACTTTTGCTGACTGGTTGTTGGCCCTTGGCGAGGATCGTCTCAGTAGTGAGCCCGGAGGATATATCAAGTGTCCCAAAAGTATGATAGTTCAACAGAGGGACGAAGAACATGGAAGAGCATCACTTATTGAAAGAGTATACCCCGGGATCAAGTAAGCTATACATCACCGTTTCAAATAACTCAAGTTTATCATATCACTTAATTAAAACAAACCCTAATGATCTGTATTTTTCCTTGCTTTCAGGCAACAAGAGAGGAGAGATGATGATGTTGACTACTACAGCAACCGTGCAATCCTTGCACCGCTGAATCGTGAAGTTGAGAAGCTCAACACAGATGTGTTGAATCAGATCTCTGGCGAGCATTATATCTTCCTAAGTGCAGATTCCATCCCAGACCCAGCGGGAGCAAATATCATTCCTATTGAATACCTTAACAGGCTTGAACCCAACGGCTGGCCACCACACCGACTGCAGTTGAAAATTGGAGCACCAATTACGCTACTCCGTAATTTGGACCGCTCAAATGGGCTCTGTAACGGAACACGACTATTAGTGGAACGTTGTTCACTGCGTGTCATTGAGGCCACGGTGATGACTGGTAACCACAAGGGACATCAAGCATTCATACCCCGCATTGCTATTACTTCGCAAGACGCAGGTAAACACTGATTGATATTCAAAATGTATACCATACCTCCTCTTTCATATCATTTTATGCAGGACTTCCGTACGAAGTAAAGCGAAGGCAGTTTCCCATTCGCCTTGCATACGCAATGACCATCAACAAAAGCCAAGGGCAAACTTTGCGACATGTTGGAATCGCATTGAATAGTGATGCCTTCTCACATGGCCAACTTTACGTAGCATTCTCAAGAGCTACTTCACCACGGCACGTTCACGTTCTTCTTGGTGACAACCAATTTGGTAAAGCGGATGTCATGCGCAATGTAGTGTATACTGAAGCTCTCACTGGTTCCTCCACTGGTTAAAAGGATATTGTGAGTCTGTGAAGGATAGAATTCTTATTCACTGCGTGCCCTCATTTGTGCTTCTTCTTATTAATTCTCATAGAGTTTGTATTATCTTTGAGGCAGGGACCACGCCCCAATGGAGAGAAGATCCAAGGTCGGGAATGAATTATGTTAAAGGGTCTCTCACAGAACGTCTCTCCAAGCATTCCGGTATTGCGACAAAGGAGAAGGTGATTGATATCTTATCCAGTACGCATATTGGACCAGTCTATCCAAGTAATGGACATGTCCACGACCTGCTTATCCAGTACATTTGTCGGACCCAATGAAGGGCTGAAGGCGGCGGCGGAGGCGGGAGCATGGACGACATCCCAATTGATCCCATAAACTATCGTGTTAATCATGCGGTTAAACTCTGATTTATATTTTAGGTCTTAATCATTATAGTAAAATCATCCTGACAACTTTTTTAAAAAATATTCATTTTTTTAGGCCGCTGCTGCTGAGCGGGAGTGGCTACGTGATGATCCCAACGATAGTGGCCAACGAGATCGTCAGCAGCCACCAAGCTCCCTTCTAGACACCGCCTGCTGCGGGACAAGGCAGATGGCGGCATCATTGAGGACCGACGCGGCTAAAGGCTGCAACGCGGCCCCGTTGAAGCGGCTAAAGGCCACGCCAGAGGTGCCAGCACAGACAACGACCCGATTGATCCCATAAACTATCGTGTTATTCAAGAGTTACACTCTGATTTATTTTTTTGGTTTTAATGAATATAGTAAAATCATCTTGCCAGTTTTTTTACAAAAATAATCATTTTTTAGGCCGTTGCTGTCGAGCGAGAGCGGCTGCGTGATGATCCCAATGATAGTGGCCAAACGAGATCGTCAGTAGCCACCAAGCTCCCTTCTAGACGCTGCCTGCCGCGGGATGAGGCAGATGGCGGCATCATTGAGGACCGACGCAGCTAAAGGCTGCAGCGCGATGCCAAATCGCAAGGCCTAAAGGCGGAGGCAGAGGTGGCAGCGCGGACGACGACCCGATTGATCCCATAAACTATCGTGTTAATCATGCGGTTAAACTCTGATTTTTTTTAGGTCTTCATCATTATAGTAAAATCATCCTGCCGGTTTTTAAAATAATATACATTTTTTTAGGCCGCTGCTGTCGAGCGGGAGCGGCTGCGTGATGATCCCAACGATGGTGGCCAACGAGATCGTCAGCAGCTACCAAGCTCCCTTCTAGACGCCGCCTGCCGGGGGACAAGGCAGATGGCCGCATCATTGAGGACCGACGCGGCTAAAGGCTGCAGCGCAGCGCCATTGCAACGGCTAAAGGCGGCGGCGGAGGTCGCAGCGCGGACAACGACCCGATTGATCCCATAAACTATCGTGTTATTCATGCGGTTAAACTCTGATTTATTTTTTAGGTTTTAATGAATATAGTAGAATCATCCTGCCAGTTTTTTTAAGAAATAAACATTTTCTTAGGCCGCTGCTGCCGAGCGGGAGCGGCTGCGTGATGATCCCAACGATGGTGGCCAACGAGATCGTCAGCAGCCACCAAGCTCCCTTCTAGACGCTGCCTGCCGCGGGACGAGGCAGATGGCGACATCATTGAGGACCGAACTGGCTAAAGGCTGTAGCGCGGTGCCAAATCGCAAGGCCTTTTTGGCTTCCCTTACGGAATATCAATCTCCCGATCTATTTCAGATCGGGTAGACACTAGTATATACATAATAATTGATGATAGAAAGGTTTCATAAGGGAATTCTTACATACTCTATATCTCCTAGAGTACAAGGTGACAACTCAACAGCCTGACAACTCAACCTATTGATTGGGTTGAATCAATCCTTGATTAATTAATCTATATGTTGATGTAGATAATTAATTAAGGTTGACCAATAAGGTGTTATCTGGTCTATAGAGTTATTAACTAGTGAGATATATAGACCTAAAGGGTCTCACACATAAGGTCTATAGATGTTGGTGGATATAGATATAATTATGAGGGTTTTTATAAAAAAATCCATCTATCAAATGTCTATAAATAGGGGGAGAACGACGAAAACTCAAGGTGCCTATCCAAGCCTTGTGTCAATTTTCTCATTTCTTCTCTTTCTCTCCTGGTGAAGAGCTTTGAAAAGGAGATCCAACCATCTAAAATTTGTGTGAATACCATTAGAGGCTAGACACTTGAATAGTTTCAATAACTCCATGAAGAGAACCATGTAAGTATGTTTTCTTATACATACTAGATGATAGGATCATTTCTTCTTGGTGCCTCAATGTTTTGAATATCTAATTCAATGTATTTCGTTGCATTTGATATTTTGATCAAAATTTTGGAAGGCTTGTGTATCTTAGAACCCAATAGAGGGTATTTTAAAAAGTTCACATATCCAATGTTTATAAATAAGTGGAGAACGACCACAACTAAAACTGCCCGTAGAAACCTTGGTGAAGAGCTTTGAAAGGAGAATTTAGTCATTTAATAATTGTGCGGATACTTCAAGAGATTAGATAATCAAATAACTTCAAGACCTCTTTCAATGAATCTTATAAATATAAATTTTAATTTATATAATTTGATAAAATCATCTGTTTTTCATGCTCAATTTTTTTGAATATTTGATTCAATGCATTTCATCATGTTTGATGTTTTGATCTAAAATTTTAAAGCTTTTCAAGGCACAAATTTTAAAATTTAGCAAAATTTTAGACAAAGTATGAAATTAATATTTTTTAAGATAAAGGTTTAAACTAAGTTCTAGGACATTAACACACCAATGATGGTATCATTGTCTTTTCTTCAAGACTAGGGTATCATGACTCAAACACCTATGCCCAATTGTTGTGATAACCAAGTGGCTTTCTTTATTTTTGGACATTTCACCATTCACAAGAGGACCAATCATATCGAGATTGAGCATCACTTTATATGTGATAAGGCGTTGAAGGGAGTTTCTTTGACACCAGCTCAACGATATCTTCACTAGGAGGCCTCATAGTTGTGTCATACGATTACTTGGGATCTAAGCTATGCATGTTTGATCTAAGCTCCAACTTGAGAGAGTTTTAAATATAACCTATTAGAGGGTTTAGCCCCATTAGGGACATTAGTCCCACATGGGTGTATTAGGATATGAGGTTAATAAGACTTCCAAAATTTTGATCAAAACATCGAGTGCAATGAAGTACATTAAATTAGGTATTCAAAACATCGATGCACCAAGAATTGATGATCCTATTATATAATATGTAGGAGAAAATATAGTTACAAGGTTTACTTAAAGGAGTTATTAAAACTATTCAAGTGTCTAGCCTCCAGTGGTATTCACACAATCTTTAAATGGTTGGATCTCCTCTTCAAAGCTCTTCACGAAGAGAGAAAGCGAAGAAAGAAGAGAATTCACTCATGGCTTATATGAGCACCTTGAGTTGTGGTCGTTCTCCCCCTATTTATAGACATCTGGTATGGATATAGACATAGAACCCTCATAATTATGTCTATATCCATCAATGTCCATAGACCTTTGATAACATGCAATCTTAACATGATAAAACATGATTATTAATGCCAATTAAGGCATAAAACATTACATTTATGTGCATGTTATCATATTTTGAGTGCATTTCTATCATTCTATGCAATTTTATGTTATAATCTCAAAATGCGTTAATTTAGGGTTAATTATGATGAATTAAAGATTAAAGATTTTATAACCCATCTTTACTTGAGATTATAAGTGGTTTTTAAAGTTAAATAATGAAAGAAATCATTTTTATGAATATTCATTTAATTTTCTAAAGTTAAAATCTTAAAGAAATGAATGTATTTTTGAAATAAGAATTAAATATTTTGTTATTTAAATAATTTGACTTTTTAGAATGATAGATAATTAAATTTCAGATCAAATGAAAGAAATTTTGGATTAATTTGGAGTTGTATTTTAAAAGATATGATTTTTACAATTTTTAGAGATTTTTCTGGATTTTTTCCAATTTAATTTTCGATTTAAAACATTTAAAATAATAAAAAAATTGGCAAAAATGTTTTCGTTTTTCGCGCGGGTCCCACGTGGATGCGACGTGGCACTTAGGGCCACGTGGCAGCGCCACGCGGGACCACGCAGCGCCTACGCGGTGCATATATATTATATTTATATACTATACATATTATAAAGAGGTATTCAGCCTTCCGTAGCCCAGAAGGGTATTCGAATACTCTTATCCGTCGGGCGTTATAAACCCGACGGAGCCCACTAATTTTTTCCGTGTGGGACTAAAGTCCCACACAATGTTTTAACGTGCAGGACGTGGCGCGACGAGGACTGTTGGATCGGGATGACGCGTCGATCTCACGCGCCGATCGGGTGGACACGCGGACCACCAAATGTGATCATGCACGTGCACTAATTCAAAAGTTATAACGGCTACGATTGAAGCAACTTGGCGGCATCACACGCGCCGATCGGGTGGACGCGCGGACCACCGATAGAGATCAAACGCACATGCCTTAATTAAGGCGTTATAACGGATGAGATTTAATCTCCCGGGAAGCATCACGATCGTCCGATCGCGATCCAAGGGGCGTAAATTGATGCGTTTTAAAACGCATATCGTTCGATCAATCTGGAGCGTCCAATGCAGATCTGATGGCCGCGATTTAACCTTACCGTTTTGTATTGATGCGTTTAATCTCGACCGTTGTTGCGGATTAAACACATCAATCAGACGGTTTTCCCCATTTCGCCCTATAAATAGACGTGTTCTCCGTCTTTTGTAATCATTCTTGAGGGATTTCACCTAATTGACCTATCTAATCCCCTCCTCTCTTGTAATCGTTTCTAGACACAATTTCACGTCTACGGAGTGTTTACAAGAGAGATTTCGACGATCGTGCGAGGAAAATTTGTCTCTTGAACGTCGATGTTCACGATTGAATTCGCGGAATGAATAGCTGTCGATCCGGCGATCAATTGGATCGATTTGATGGTTACCTCGGGTTAGAAAACAAGTTATTCCTCTTATCTATCGTCATGTATCATCAATTTTAGGTTTAGGATTTCAATTTAAGTTTAATTTTGTTTTAATTTCAATTTGTGTTCTCGCGATTCCGAAAAATTTCATCCTACTTCCATCTTTGATTTCTCCGTGATTACTAATCCAAATCGAGCAATTTTTGATTCCACGGATAGATCTTTGAGTTATCTTTCTAAATCTACCATTTTCCCTAATTTCTCACGTCAATTCATCGTCCAATTTGACAAAATTCCAAAAGATCTCTCGAAAATACCTTAATTCCCTGTGGATTCGACCCTTATTTACCATTATACCCTTCAATTCACTCTTAATTCCCCAAATTGGTAAGTTTGGATTAATTTTTGACACGAGACCGTGTGAAATCGACGACCTCGCGGTCTCGTCTCGTCAACCTTACGTATGGGACCCTCTAGGTCTTTATACCTCACTAGTTAATAATTTTATAGACCTCATAACATCTTATTGTCTAAATTTTATTAATTATCTATATCAACAAATAGATTAATTAATTTAAGATCGATTTAACTTAATCTATATGTTGAGTAGCTAGCTACCAAGCTACATTACATATTCTAGGAGATATGGAGTACATAAGAACTACCATATAGAACCTTGCTATAATCGATTACCGTGTCTATATATAATCCTATGTCCTCGCAAGACTCATGAACGACTAAAGGTATGGTCAACTGTCAAACCCTAATTAATCACTCAAGTTAGCACTAATACATGAAATAAATTATTGGGAAATCCTATGATATTTTTATTACCTTGGCCAAGAATAATAATGTACATATGTTTAAAAACTAATTATCATTATTTTATTATCTCATTATAATTCATTTAGCTACTGCATATGCTCATAGACTTCATTACAAACATCACACAAGAATGACAATGAATAAGTTTTATTTCAATTAACATAAACAAGATATATAGAAGTGGGATTGGCTTATAGGCCACATAATATCCATCAAGGTGGTCATATTTATGTTTTTATTGCTTTCTCATCTATAAATAGAGGTTTCCAATATCTTCTTTAATCATCAATTATCATTAGGCTTTACCATTCACTATGCACAAACTACCAAGTTATGTGAAATATAAAATATATCTCAAATGATGTTATTTATTATTAATTTAATTTTTAAAATTTTATTTCATAAATTTATGCAAATAATTTTATTTATTTATATTCATTCAAGCCATTTAAGGCTTTTCCATTTAGATGTAACCACACAAGGAAATAGCAAGGATGACAACGAGAAATGAATCCTAAACCATTAGCGAAGCATTACTAAGCAACTATTTTCTTGCATTTTGTAAACACAAAATATGTTTAAATGTTTATGACATAAAAATGAAGTAATATTTAATTAATAAAAAATTAAGATATTTTAAATTCATATTTCACAAAAAATGTTGTATAAAGCATTTCCTTCCTTTTAAAAAGCATACATAACTGGCGAGATTGTCACACAAAGGACAATTAATCAGCGAAATGGAAAGAGCAATGAGAACTAAACCCTAAACCCTTGACATTATCCTAGGGCATTACTCACAATGTATTTACATATTATTAAATTACATAAAAGCTTTAAGTATTACCTAACTTTCTAAACTTGGGGTTTAATAATTATTTGACAAAAGCATGTAAAAAATTTCCATATATTTAAATAGAAATTACATGTAACTATTCAGTGCTTCATGCAGAAGAAATTCAGGAAATGAAATGGGGGACAACGAACGATAACTTCAACATAAACCCCAAATCCATGATAATATACTATGGACTATTAAAATACTATAATATCTCATATTGTGCAATTGAAAAAATTATTTACATAGCGTTTCATGACATAAAGAAATTGGGGGATGACGTGTATGGGGCGGCAACTAGAACTAAACCCTTAACCATATATCATGGATTATTAAAACAATATATCTCACATTATATAAACACAAAAAAAGTCCACATTTTATTACATTACATAAAAATTTAACATTTTCACAAAAGTGTATAAGGCATTTTCCTCCTTTCAAGAATGATAAATGAGTAGTGAGATTGCCATGCAAAAGAAATTGGAGATTAAAATAAATGAGGTGACCAGGGTATGGCAATCTCTGATCGGATCGTCATGTTCCATGTAGGCAATTCGATCATAGATCATAGAACCTTTTATCAAAGTTGGTGACCAATCAGATGTTTTATGATTGATCACCACCTTGAATGGTGATCTAGTTAGTATCAAATCACTTTTTTTATAAATTAACTCTATCTTCTCTGATGTAGGCCAGAATGTAGCCCAGGAACCCACTTTGTATTATTCTGCGCCTATTTATATTGGAGGCCCAAAATGTTTATTGGGCCAAGGGAGCATCCCAAGGACCTGACACATTTGTTAGAAAATCTCCTTGGGACCAGAAATATTTATGACATGCCTTGGAAAATACAAATATCTTTGTGGAGAGGCTTGACAAGGCCTAGAAGATTCACTTTTGCTTTTGTCACTTCTGTCTCTGACACATGCATGCTGTCAAAGTTATATTTTCAAGACTTTTGTGTTGTCTTTTCATGGGTCTTGTCACTTTGATGACCCTTCACTTTTTGAGGCCTATATACAATTTGAAGGCCCCCCATTGTACTATTTGAACGCACAATTTGAAGTTATCCCCTTTTGAGAGCTCTACTTTCTTTTTTGATGTTCTCTTGGTTAGAGAGTGCTCTGTGCTTGTGGATTCAAGTACACCCCCTTGTGGATTCAAGGGTTGAAGAGGTTAGTTCTGTGGATTCAGATACTAACTCTTCTTGAAGACCAAGGCTTGTGGATTCAAGTCCTTGTTCTCCTGTGTTCTTGCGCTAAGGCTGCGTCAAGTGGTATTAGAGCAAGATTTACGTTCCAGTATAGAGTGTTCTAAAATGTCAGAAGGTAAGTTTCATTCTATTCCGAAAATTTCGTTTTCCTATACCTCAAGGAATCATGACAGTGAGAATAGGCTTAGATGCCCATTAGTGTTTGATTTTGCTCAATTGGATGGACGTTTCTATATTGAGGAGTTTCTTGATTGGCTTGTTGATATGGAAAGATTCTTTGAATCGGGATGTATTGCTGAGAAGAAGCAAGTCAAGTTTGTTGCGAGCAAGATTAAGGGAAAAGCATGGGCTTGGTGGGAGCAACTGCAAAGGATGCGTACTCAGTTAGGAAAAGTTCCTATTCAAAACTAGATAAAGATGAAGAAGTACCTGAAGAGAGTTTTTACCACCTGATTACCGGGACTTGATGTTTCATGAATTTTTAAACTGCAAACAGTTAGGTAATTCCGTTGCTGTTTATACAAAAGAGTTTTATCGCCTGCAATCATATATTGATTTGAATGAATCAGAAGCATACAATATCTCAAGGTACAAGACGGGTTTACGTTGGATTATTAAGAAAAGGCTATCTATTCAATCATTTTATTCCTTAGCTGATCTAATTTTAGCTGCTAAGGGTATTGAACAACTTTTTGAAAGAGAAGAAAAGTCAAAATGGAGGCCACAGACTCTACAGGGCAACACTAAACACCATGTAGGAGATCTGGCTTTAAGTGAAGCTCAAAACAGTTATTCAAAGGAAAATGCCTTAACTCCTTCATTAAAGACTTCTGCTAACCAGAATGGTTATGGTTCGAGTATACCATCCAGGAGGATGACAAAGAATTTTGCACATGGAATGAAAAGTGAAGATGATGTTCAAATGCAAAAAACTGAAGAAAAGCCAAGGCAGCATTCTGTCTTTTGCACAGGATTCACTATAAAGGGCACTATATGTCTCCTTAGCAATGCTGAGAAATCTAGTGACAATACAGTTTCTTATAGTCAGGTCACAAAGTTGGAAGTGAGGATTGACAAATTTCTTGAGCCGTGCAATATCAATTGGACTCCGGGGGTTCAAAACCAAATAAAAGTATCAGAGAAATATGAAAGTCGGGTTTCTTTTGGTCAGACATACTTTGATAAAGTTTTTGACATGACTTTGAATCACCCTCCGTTAGGAAGACCATGGGAGTCATACGATGACGCCAATTTATGGGGTAAAAATATTACTTATTATGTGTACATGAATCATTGCAGGTTTCTTTAGAAGGCCCTAATAGACGATAACTCTAAAGGACAGGAAAAATAGGAAGTAATTATAAATGATGGAAGGGAACATTGTTCCTGCCTGACAAAAAAAGAACGTATAATCTTCATGGCCAAGAAGGAGGAAGGAAATCCTGCTAACTCTACTGCACTTATTCCCAGACTACTCCAAGGGCTGAAAACTAAGTTTCCAGATGCAGAAGAGATATTGAAGATACCAACTTCTGTAAGTAGAGACCAGCATGAGATTGACGTCATCTTGGGTTTTAGTTTTGGAAACCTCTCCCAAGTTAGTATAGAGCATACTCAAATTTTGAAAGATAAGCTAATTGACTTGTTAGGGATGACACAGATAATAGAGAAAATCAGCCCCTATGCGGTGCCAGTGTCACTTGTACCGGAGAAGTATCAAAGCTGGAAGATGTACTTTGAAAATCAAACTATCAGAATGGCATGCAAGTCAAGATTTCCTTTTCAATATATAATGGGTATATTGTGCTGGTCCTAAAAAATTACGAAGATGGATTTGAGCAGATATTACGATACGAGTAGCATTGAGAAAAGACACCATTACCAATTGATAACTACTTTGAAGAGCAATCTGAACCAACTTGGAGAAGTGGATCTCCAAACAAATGGATTCATAAGAGTGAATCAAAACAAATGGATTCATATAATGCAAGTATCTGAATCTACATCTTCAATGCATGCCATATTCCTCTCCAACAATAATGATAACCGGATGTGGATTAGCCTCCGTTCAAAGATCATTCTGAGCAATGAGTACCATCAGATTCGCATGCCAAAAAGAAGTGAATTTCCAACTGCGGCTGAGCCTATTATAATATTCTACAAATTTCAGGTCATTCCAGGAAAATGTACGAGTCTACCACATATTATTCTCTTCATGGATTGGACAAGCAAACGATACATCACTTCAAATAAGTATTGCTTCATTACAAGCCATGTAGTAATTCCTGAATATATCGTTAATCATCGAGAAGTAACAGATGACAAAGGGAAAATTGCAATCATTATGGATATGAAAGCATTGACAAGTATCTATCAGGAAGACATCAACTATGCTTTTGCATCATTTTGTCGTCGACATATCAAAAACGTTGGCTCCATTGCGGCAAAGACCACAAAATGCATCCTTAGAGAAAATTATATCTATACCATTAAGAGAGAAATCAAACGGTGGAAAATGAAAGACAAGCATCCCACTGCTGTTCAGCTTTTGCAAAAGTTTATGGAGTATTTTCGAATTCAGAGTCATCTTTCTACTGTTTGGGCTAAAGGTTGCCCATGCCAAGCAAGGGAGCATAACATCATACAAAGAGAAAACTCCTGTAAGGCGCGAGAAAAAGGGGTGACTAGAAATGACATGTGGAAATGCAAGGAGCAAATTTCATATCCAACCTACACGAAGCTGGCAAAGATGAAATACAACCTACAACATATATCTGCCCGGAATCTTCGTAACTCTGAATTTTTCATTATTATTCACCCTTATTATTACTTTACTGAAAATGAAGAGAACTCGAGGACGAGTTCATTTGAAGAAGGGGCGCCTGATGTAGGCCAGAATGTAGCCCAGGAACCCACTTTGTATTATTCTGCGCCTATTTATATTGGAGGCCCAAAATGCTTATTGGGCCAAGGGAGCATCCCAAGGACCTGACACATTTGTCAGAAAATCTCCTTGGGACCAGAAATATTTATGACATGCCTTGGAAAATACAAATATCTTTGTGGAGAGGCCTGACAAGGCCTAGAAGATTCACTTTTGCTTTTGTCACTTCTGTCTCTGACACATGCATGCTGTCAGAGTTATATTTTCAAGACTTTTGTGTTGTCTTTTCATGGGTCTTGTCACTTTGACGACCCTTCACTTTTTGAGGCCTATATAAGGCCCCCCATTGTACTCTTTGAACTCACAATTTGAAGTTATCCCCTTTTGAGAGCTCTGCTTTCTTTTTTGAGTGTTCTCTTGGTTAGAGAGTGCTCTGTGCTTGTGGATTCAAGTACACCCCCTTATGAATTCAAGGGTTGAAGAGGTTAGTTCTGTGGATTCAGATACTAACTCTTCTTGAAGACCAAGACCCACTCTATCTGATTGGCTAAGTGATCAGGAATCATCAAGAGGATCATGATCCACATTCGTCGATCGATCGACTCTGCTAATTAGCCAATGTTTTATCATGATCAGGTAGATCCGATCAGATTGATCCTTTATTGTTCTCTCATGCTCTCTAATTATCTTAGAGATTGATGATCATCGATTCAATCATGATCATTATTGGGCCATCTGATTGGATCACCGTTCCCTATCTAGAAACTAAACCTTTTAGGACTCTGCTACGGGGGCAAACTGGTTGCCCCGAAGGAATCTGGGGCAACCGGTATATAAACCATCCAAACGCGATTTCCCCCTTGGCCCCCCCCTCCCGGCTCCCACATCCGCCCCCACCTCCTAGGAAGTAGAAGAAGTGGTCTCCGCCAGCGCCTACGCCTCCGCCACCTCCCCATTCATCAATTATTGAGAAGTATAAAAGGCATATTATCTACTTTTCTTTGAGGACACTTGTCATTTACTCCTACATTGCTATCATCCACCACCAGTTCTTTTCCTTATTTCCCTTCTCTAGCCTTTCTTGTTTCCACCATGTCTACATCATCGGTTGATCCACAATCACAAAAACTCTTCCTTGCATTTCTCATTCTTATCCTCATATTTGGTGCCCCCTTCTTCCCCACAAGAGGATCTATACCTAAAAACCGGTCCCCTTAAAAGTCACATGTTCTTGCACTGTCCATCAAATTTCTTACTTTGTTCCCTATGACAATCTTCTACCCTGACTATCATGCATTTTCCTTCTGTCTTGCCTCCTGAGTAGATTGCTATTTGGTCCATGGAGGCTCCAAAATCAATTGAATGGAAGGCTATTATGGACCAGGACTATAACGACATTGTCCACTTGCATGGCATTATCATCACTAGCAGTAGTCAATGGTGACTCCTCAACCTAACGACTGCCTGTATGTGGATGATACTGAGACTCTCTCTCTCGGTCTCCTGGAATGGGGAGTGAGCAAGGTAGAGAAAGCAGGAGAGAGGGAAGAGCTGTGAGAGAGATCAGATAGAGAAACAATCTTTGTCGGGTGTAATCTGAAATAGCTTTTCGCAGGACGATCGGCCGAGCCGGCGGGAATGGAAGAGAGAGACACATAGAGAGAGAGAGAGAGAGAGAGAGAGAGAGAGCCAGCGGTAGCGGCGGGGGCGGTGGCCTCGGCGGGAGGCAGGAGGCGGTGGCGCGATGCGGAGGTGGCGTCAGCCGGGCTGGGCGATGGAAGAGAAGAGAGAGAGAGAGAGAGGGAGCCCGAAAATCTCTCTCTCGATGGGAGAGAGAAAGCCCAGGCGGGAAAAATTTCTCCCATTTAATTGGGTTGCCCAGGATTCCTTGGGGGGCAACCCGGTTGCCCCGATAGCCAAGTCATTTTACTTATAATTAAATGAAACAATTTTTATTTATTTTTTAATGATTATTTCAGAAAAAGTGCATTTCCTTTCTTAGAAATTTATGTCGGAGCGCCGTTTCAGAGCTCGCTAGGGAAATAGAGGAGCGAGAGGCTAGGTAATGGCGGCGGCGCGGAGCATTCTCCTGAAGCATCTCAGGGTGGATATTCTCCCAGATCTTCGCCCCAAATCGATCCCTGCCTCTTCATTCAATGCTCTCCTTCTCCGCCTTCAGCGCGGATTCTCCGAGGAGGTGAGAGGGACCTTTCTCGACAAAGGCGAGGTCGCGGACCGCGTCATCACCGTCGTCAAGACCTACGAGAAGGTCGATCCTTCCAAGGTTCGCTCTTCTACCGTGGCAAGGGTTTCAGATTTGGGATTTTCAATTACTCGCACTCTGGTTCAAATTATCAGTTAATCCTCAGTGTTCGTTTTTTCTTCATATTATAGACATTTATACACATAATTTGCATCACGATCGACTAACTTAAGCTAATCCCTATAAGGCGATTAACTTAGGTAATAGAGAAATTTCAATCACCTCAAAGGAATTCACTCAAGTTAGTTGTGGGATTGAGACATTTCGATCACTTCCATGCAAGAATATTGGTTTTGAATTTCCTAGTAGGGAGAATTATTCACATTATTGAGTATCATTAGCTATCTTTCCGTGAAGTTAGGGTTATATCTAACATGGTCGATGGGCTGATTAATTAGAATTCAGGAAGATAAAGTCCTTCCACTTTCCTTTAAATTGAAGGCCTTGGTCATTCGCACTACAGTTAACATTCTCCTTGGCATCCTATTACATTTGAGAGAAAGATTTCGCTGGTTTAGACTCAAAATACCTAACCCTTAAAGATGGATTCAGGTATAATTTTATCTAAGTCCTATTTGAATTATCCTGTTTGAATTATCCTGAGTTTTTGTGGCGCTAGCCTAATAATCTCTCATGTCGATGCCCTTTTTCCAACCTTTCACTTTTTCATGTAGCCGAGTCTTCCATCATTTTTGCTTTTAGTTTATGCTCTAATCTGCCATCATTGACTAATGTATATTGTCTCCTAGCTATTGCCTTCTCAATCCAGATCAATGTCTGATGATATCTAGCTATTGGATGTGATCAGACAGAGGAGAATATTTGAAATATGGCCTTAGACGCACATTCCCAAAATAGGCTCATCAACCCTACTGTCAATGCGGATCAAGTAGAGGCTCCTCTGGATTGGATCCTTGATTCAATTCAGATCAGTCTTTGCTAGTCTTGATAGATACCTCAACCGATTGTGCTTTGCTTAAGGGAAAAATAACAAATCATCAAAGGATTTCAATTCCCAAACTTTGAATCATTTATCAATGAGGTTGATTTGATTCATATATTTCATTCTCTGGAAACAAGCTCACATGACAATGAAAAATCCATTCAGGTCTAAAAACTGTTGCCCTCATAGGTGTCATTTTTTACAATTGTTTACTTTTTCATATAGCAGTTCTCTTCCATATCGATGGATTGCAATTCTCAAACCTTGAATCATTGATGAAAATGCATTTAGATCTAAAAATGTTGCGCATATGTGTTGCCTTTTCCAGCTTTATACTTTGTACGTTCAGTCACCCGTCATTCTTGCAGACATTTTCTGCCCTGATTTGTCAATTAATTTAGTCAAAAATAGCAAATCATGAAGGGATGGTAGTCCGGGAACCAAGAATCATTGATGAACAAAGTTGGTTTGAGTTTGATGAGCAAGCAATTTTATTCTCCTCAAGCATAAGTAATATGATGATGAAAATGGAAATTTATTTAGGTCACACCGACCGCGCGATTCAGTGAAGATCTGGGCCTTGACAGCTTGGATGCTGTAGAGGTGGTGATGGCCTTGGAAGATGAGTTTGGATTCGAGATTCCCGACAGCGAAGCAGACAAGATCAATTCCATCAACC
This sequence comes from Lemna minuta, assembly GCA_024174645.1. NCBI lineage: Eukaryota > Viridiplantae > Streptophyta > Magnoliopsida > Alismatales > Araceae > Lemna > Lemna minuta. The sequence goes on along the minus strand of CM044104.1, from coordinate 14,317,835 downwards.
TTGCGATTGATTTCATCTCGTCCCACCCACAAGCTAAGTGATTAGTTGGTGGGTTCCTTTTTCTTCAAAACAAACATCTTTTATCAGAGTGCTAATCCGGGTTCATTGCTTTTATCTGTCCTCATCTTCTTTTGCACTGGATCGGATGCTCAATTTGACTGGATATTTTGATAAATTGAAGTCCTCTGATGTTTCCTAAGGTTGTTCTGCAAGTAAATATTTGGAGAGAGAGTGAGAGGGTGAGATGAAGGTCCTTTGTAATCATACATGCGTAATGAATGAAATCAGTTTATTTTAATTTGGATACAGAATCAGCAGTTAGCGCAAAAAAGATCTAGTATGAGGAATCGCTTCAGGATTGATCGTTGACTATTGAACTCTGTCCGCTGTCTCTTCTCTTGACCATCTTGTTCTCTCCATTTCTCTCCTCTAGTACTCCCCTGTCTCTCTTGACTGGAGCCTCTGGTCAACAGGTCACACTATACCATTGACTGGAGCCTCTGGTCCAATGATGTCAGACAGGTCATGGTCGGGTCGACCAGTCATCAGTCAACGATTCTCCATCCCATTAAGGCAAAGGTCAACCATCCAAAAATAACAATGAAAACCAAACCTAACCATCCAAAAAATTTCAGTAATTTTTCTAGTAAAAAGCAAGGCAATCAAATTTAATTGATTTTTTTTGAAAAAGTGCGTGATGCAATTCCAGAGTTCCTCGCTCTTGCTCTCTCTCTCTCTCTCTCTCAATCTGTTTATCTTTCTATCTATCTAAAAGAATATGAGATTCTGTACTTACCCGAAACCATGGTACATACAAAAACAAACTCTGAATAATGATCCAGATCATCAGCTCACGGGTCAACGCCAGCATTAACCACTTCACCAAGGATGTAAGCCGGCGAATCCTCAATGCCACCACTTGGAGGTTACCAAATCATCAAGCACATTACAAGTGTGCTAGAATAGATAATCCTTCCCTTGAAGCTTGTTTTTGGCCTTAAGATAATTAAGATAATCATATAGCGAGAGGTAGATCATCACCCTGATCCCAGCCTTTCTGCAATGAACAAAGAACCGATGCATGTCAAAAGAAATGGATAAGCAGCATGGAAGATTTGATGAATCGAGTAGGGACTGAGTAAAGAAGGAAAAAGATAGGCAAGATCTCTGATAAAAGGTCAAGTTATGCGAATGGAAAAACAAGAAAGCTTAAGTGCCCATGCGTGTTTTGTGTGCGAGAGAGAGAGAGAGAGGAACCCTACCCCAGTAAAGGAAAACAACCAGATTCATGTACTACAATGGCTGAGTTTGTTTCCCAGTGAATCAGAACAATCGTGGTTATTTTTTCCATACAACGCATCAACATTTTGTTCGCACAAAGAACAATCTAATTAAATGTGCAAATGCCATTGTCGGCATTCCCCTATTTGAAAGAATATGGAGAGAGAGAGAGAGAGGAACAATTGAAAAGAGGGGTAGAGTGGAGGTATTCAAGGATCTTTCATCAACAGAAACCTCTTCTTCCTTCGTGACTCTTCAAAAACCCTCATGATTTGCTTTAAATCTCACTGATGGGTACTGCTCGACAGTCCGGGTCACTCCACTAAAAGGATTCCATCAGAAATGTAAACCCAAATGAGAAATAGATAAGATGGATGAGGAGACAAGGGTGAGAAAGGGGGGGGGGTAGCATCAAGAGGGCCTGCGACTAGAATTGCCATTGATAGATGGGAGAGGAAAAGAGCAGAGATTAGGGCTAAACCCCAGGACACAGAGAGAGAGAGAGAGAGAGAGACGACATTTGACAGTCTGATACTTTCCATTCTCCAAAGAAATGACCCAACACATTTATCACCAAAATGGGATGCCCTCCCCTCAGAATTCATATCATAGATGATGTCTATGATTAGCCTGAGACAGAAGAAGAGCTAGATGAAGATGTGGGCATTTGTAGCTACCATGAGAGAAAGCCCATTTCGGGGTGTGCTGGGACAGGCAATTTGTTGCAAAGGCAGACTCAAGAAAGCCCACCAGTCTCTTCCTTCCTAGGTTTTTGACATGATGTGAAGAGGTTGACATAAGAACCCCTCCAAATTCATCTTTGACGGGCTAGGACATAGATTTTGGTGTGATGGAAGGATCTCAGATTACAAAAGTTCTTGGGAATTGGAGGAAGATATTTTTTTTATGAAAAGGGAGAAGGGCACCCCGAAACGGTGCCCCCCCCCAACGTTATTTAAACAATGACAGAGGATACAGATCATGTACTACAAGGGTACAATAGTAGAGGGGCCTAGACCACCTCTGTGTCAAAACAATGCAAACCCCCTCCCGTCGTGCTGAATAGCATCGACGGAAGGGGTACGACCCCTGAAGATGACCTCGTTCCTATGAGTTCAGAGGGACCATAACATGACAGAAATAGTCTGCCACTCAATTTCATGACGGAATGTTTTGCCGTCGAGAGACCCCCAAAACGCCTCCTCTGATGTCACCACAAGACGATCAACATTTACCGCCTGCCACACCGCCTAGGCGAGAGGGCAGACAAAGAAAAGGTGCGAGCAATCCTCCGCTGCCCCTGTGCGTAGCGGGCACTCCATGTGGGAGTTCAGGACCATTTGTTGTCGTAGGGACCTCGTCATCAGGCGCTGTCGTGCCAGGAGCCAAGCGAAAACTTTGATCTTCAAAGGGAGGCAACACTTCCACACCAAACGGCACGGTTGTAAGATGAGCGGGTCCTCCGATTCCTCCTGATCCCGAAGAAGTCGGTATGCAGCCCGTGCGGAGAAGCGGGGACCGCTCCACGCCCAAGCGTCCTGGGCTGCCTCTGCCGGGCGCCGATCACCAAGAAGCTCTTGTAACCTAAGAAACTCAGCCACCCACTGGTCTGTCAATGCCACGGGCAAAGCCGGGGTCCAAGCATCATGCCAGGCCCGCCACACCGAAACCCCCGGATCCGTGAATAATTTGTAAAGGCCAGGGAACACCCCGCACAGTGGACCATGCCCCGACCAGTTGTCATCCCAAAACCGGAAGGTCTCCTCATCCCCCGGCTGAGGGCGAAAGAACCTCTGCACCAGCGGTAAGCTCAGCCGCACGCTCGACATAAAAGCAGAGTCGCCACACCTCGGGGTCCGCCAAATCTCCCAATCCAGCGAGGATCCGTACCAATCTCGTAGCACTATAGATACTAAGTCACCTGAAGGTTACATCAGCCAATGCACCCACTTGGTCAAAAAGGCCATGTTGGTATACAAAAGATTTCGTATGCCTAGCCCGCCTTAGGACGCAGGCTGGCACACAGTTGTCCACGCAACGAGCGTTGCCCCCCACGACTCCTCGGGCTGGGAACCTCGTCAAAAGAAACTCCACATGGTCTTCTCAAGACATCTCCTAACACCGGTCGGCATCCTGAAAATTGACATATAGTAAATGGGTATAGCGGGCTAGGACCGCCTTCAACAGAACCAGGCGACCCCCGCTCAACAGGAGGCATGCCCACCAACCTCCAAGGCGCGTCTCTACCTTCTCAAACACTTAATGCCACTCTTGGAGCCGAAGCCGGCGGTCGACAAGCGGCACCCCTAGGTACCGGATCAGTAGGCCTACAATGGGCGTTGCTAGGATTTGGGCGCAACCATCCAACTCTTCTGCAGGTAACCCAAAACCAACGAAGGTGGACTTGGCCATATTCAATCGAAGACCAGAGAAATCCGAGAAGATGTCTAACATGGATGAGAGAGTATGCGTCACCGCCATGGATCCCTAGATGAAGAATATCGTATTGTCGGCATATTGCAGCAAGGGTATGCCACCGGGGATGTTGGCTGACTGGAATCCAGTGAGGGCACCATGCGAGCACACTTGCGCTGTGTATACTGCCAAGGCGTCCATTGCTAGGATGAATAGTAAGGGGGCCAAGGGACAACCCTGCCGGATGCCTCGTAGAGGGTGGATCTAGCCCCCTTACGGCCGACCGTTGACCAAGACGGTGAAGGTAGAGGTCGTCACACACTGCTTCACCCACCGCACCCACGTCTCCAGGTAGCCCTGGCACTAGAGGACGTTCCAAAGAAAACGCCAGTCAATAGAGTCATATGCCTTGGCGAAGTCCACCTTCTATATAAAACAAGCAGTGTCATCCCAACACCATGCTGCTACTATCTCCTTTGCCAGCACGATACTATCTGTCATCTGTCGGCCCGGGATAAAGGCAGATTGGAAGGGGCTAATCAACGATGGAAATACCCCCCAGAGCCGATTAGCCAACACCTTTACAAAAATCAGGTATAGGGAGTTGAACAGTGAAATCGGGAGGAAATCACCAATCTTCTCTGCCCCTTGAACCTTTAGAAGTCTGATGTATGCTTTATTTAGCCGGTCCATGTGGCACTGCCCAGCCCCGAATTCCTCTAGCACTGACATGACTTCTTGTCCCACCGTGTCCTAGAAGTCCTTGAAGAAGAATACCAGGACGCCGTCTGGTCCGGGGGCCCCTTCGCTATTTAGCCCTATCAGTGCCGTTTCACTTCGTCTTCCAAGAACGAACGGATCAGCTACTGCTGCTAACTCGGAGCCAAAACAGAGGCACCAGTAGCCAGCCGCCACCACCGATTAGCCGGCCCCCGGCAGTAGAAAGCCCAAAAGTGCTCCACAAAGGCCTAGCCGACTGCTGCTTGGTCACTAATCACCTTATCTCCAATCCGAAGATGATGAATGCAGTTGAGAGTGCTGGCACCAATCCATCTCGATTCTTAGATCCACCTCTGCCAACTCATCTTGGCACGTCTTCCGCTCTCTAGTCTCTTTTTTCATGAGAGGTCTCAGGTCTTCCATCGCATCTAGCGTCAGGGCGCGTGCTAGTGTATTGTCCCGGTTCTAAGTCCGGGATGTCCGTTTCTGCCGCCCGAGAATGAAGAGATGGTGGCGGAAATCCTTCAGCTTTGGTGATAAGCCAGTCTGATGTCGAGCCGAAATTGAGGTGTGAATGCCACCACTCTGCTATATCTCTTTTAAAACCTCCATCCCGCAGCCACGACCGGTCCATTTTAAAATAAGTAGGCCGGCCAAGACCTGCTTTTGTTGATCACGAGATGGGCGTGTGGTCAGATAGCGGGCGGGGAAGGGATATCACCTCGGCTACCGGGAAAAGAGCGAGCAGCACGGTGGAGCATAAGAATCTATCTAGTGGGGATTGAGAGGTTTGACTCCCTCATGTGTACCTACGGTCTGAGGGCCCCATCTCCGCGAGCCCCAACTGGGCTAACACTTCCCAGAACTGGGTCGATCTCGGGTCACTTCCCCCCTGCTCTGTTTGGGCGATCGTCCGCCATTAGGGTCACGTTAAAATCGCCGCCGATGAGAAGAGGAGTCTCCGTGAACGCACCACAGAGTTGGACGAGGTCCACTAATAGCTCACATTGGAGCGACGGGGCCGAGGGGCCGTAAACCAAAGCCATCACTATAGCCGCACCATCAATTCGGTTCACCAGACGGGCTGCCCCCACATGCTGTCCGAGCCATGTCTCGGACCGGTCGAAAATGGCCTCCTTCCAGGCCAATATGATGCCGCCCAATTGACCCGAGGTGGCAATGGAGACATGTGACTCCCCGCTCCCCCAGCCCAACGAGGTCCATGTCCGTTGCTCCGGGTGGGTTAACATTGTCTCTATCCTAGATCATAGGATATTGATACGATCCTAGATCATATCTTTAAGAATCGAAAACAAGATCAGATGTAACCATGGAATGCACTTTGAGAGGGATTTCAGTTCCACTCAAAAACTCAAAAGGGCCGCTCAGATGATCTATTCCAAGATGAGTTACCCCTACAGCCCTGACTCTAGTTATAACCTACATCCAAGACTACATACAAGATTAGTTGAGGGCTTTCTTACTTATCAGCCCAAACTCTATCATTGGTCGTATCAGACATCCATCTATTGGGACTTGTCAAACTTACACCTAGAAACAGGTGTTTGACGTGTTGAGGAGTGGTGTCATGCAGCTACTTTGAACCTATTTATTGGTGGCAAAATAGGTAATTAGGGCATATAAAAGGGTATGGAGGATATGTGAAGTGAGAGACAAGCTTGGGAAGAAATTCGTTCGGGGAAAATTGGCATCATCACATATGGCATTCTAAATTTTCTGGTGGAGAAAAGAATCTTAGTTCAGAATTGCGCAAATTCCCCATTGCAACATCAAGAGATATTAATCATTAAAGAATCATGAAATGAAAAATGCACACAGGTCTATAAAACTTCCTCAAGTTACAAAAACGTCAATTCACTCTCAAGAGCACATTACTTTAACAACACATCAAATTACAAAATCAGACCTAGTCTAAAAATGCATGAAGACATTTCAAATCTCTTTCTGCAATAAGGTATTTTGAAGAGAATCAACAGGAACACCTATAACGCTTCTGGAAAAAAAAGCAATGGTTGAATAGTACTGACCAGGAAGAAAGAACAACTCCAGCATCAGCTTCATTCATTCACTTGGGATGAGAGCCAAAAATAGATTTGATCCTGGGTGTAAATCTTTGGGAAACACCACCCACTATGAAAGGAATGGAAAATAAGAACAACAACGACCAACTAAAGACAAAGCAATAAACACTGAAAACAAAGTCGAGGAATTGAACTACGTGATTTTCTTATCAACTTCAAGAAACCAGTTTGAATGGAAACATAAACTAAATGAAGGCCCTACCTCTCTGGAACGACATGTCAGATGCTTCATTTGCCTTCATTGCATTCACCAATGATCGGGACACAGATCTATCCAAAGTGTATCCTTTCTCCATCATCTGGTTCCAAATTTTGCAAGCCATTGAAATCTTCCTCGTCCGCAACAGACCACCTATAATCAACTTAAATGTAACCTCATCAGGAGTCAAACCCCTTAGACACATTTCCTCAAAGAGATCTGCGGCTTCATCCATCCGAGACGCCTTGCTTAAACCATTCACAAGACAACTGTAAGTGACCACATCAGGAGAAATCCCCTTTTCGATCATCTCTAGGAAAAACTGTCGAGCCAATCCCACTTGACCAGACTTACAAAGATTATCTATCATGATGGTGCAGGCAACCATATCAGGCAAAATTCCAGAATGTATCATATCCTCAAATAGGTCCTTTGCTAAATCAGGGTGGTCCGCTCTAAAGAATCCATTGATGAGCGTGCCAAAAGTCACTGCATCTGGATTTATACCCTTCCTGCCCATTTCTTTAAACAATCTAAATGCAGTCCTAACATTCATTGACCGACAAAGTGCATTGATGACAGTGTTGCAGGAAACAACATCGCACAAACCTTCCACTTCCATCTTGCTTACCATCAATGAGTATGCCTTTCGAAGCTGTTGGGCATCGCACAAACCCTTGAGAAGCTGATTATAACTATACTTATCAGGGTTTATCCCAATGCTTTGCATTTTGAGCATTAACTTCTCTGCCTCTTCAAGCCGGAGTTTGGTGCAGAGATAATTCAGAAGCGTGTTGTATGTAATCAAGTCTGGCTTGCACCCATTCCTCTCCATAAATGATGCGATTGCACGGGCTTTATCGATCCTGTCAGCCTTACAGAACCCACTGATCAGGGCATTATAAATTGAAATGCTTAACTCTCCGTTCCTCTGAATCATTCCCATGGCTATTTCATAGCCAATATCAACTTTCCCATGCTTGCACAAGCTGAACACCAAAGTGCCGCAAGCAACGTCATCCAGCTTAAGATTTCTCCTCATCATCTCGTGCCAGAGAGCCACAGATTCCTGGAAACGTCGTGTTTTGCACAAGCAATTAATGATGATCGTGTACGTGACGACATCCGGCGATCTTCCTCTCTCCTCCATGATCTTCATGACATCCAATGCTGAATCCACTTTATTCTCCTTGCACAGCAAATCAATGTAAATGTTCAAAGCCCAGATGTCAGGAATAAATCCAAGGCGATGCATGTCTACCAGAATTTGCTCAACTCGGATCAAATTCCTTGCCTCACAGAGGGAAGTGATGTATCTGGAGTACGTAAACGTGCTCAAGGTGAATCCCAATTGCTTCATTCGGTTGTAGTATTTTTCGACGAGATCAAAGCAATGGCTTTTTATCAGAACTCCAATAAACATGTTGTAATCTATGCTGAATTCTCTGCAGCCTGAATGAATCATCTCTTCAAATGTGTAAATTGCAGATTCAAGAAGACCAGCTTTTATGTAGCCGCCGATGAGAAGCCGATAAACAGAGCGGTGTAAGGAGAATCCCTGGTTCCTGATCTTCTCAAGAACATTAGAGAGCTTGTCAAAATTCCCATCTTCCAGCAAAATTGAGATGATTGACTTGTTTGTGAAGTGATCATGATGAACATGGGGAGGGAATCCGCCCATATGTAAAAATGAAAGGCGAGTTCCGAATTTGACAAGCTCTTCAAGACATTGTTGAACACATAGTTGTCTAAACCCTGAAATCTCTTTAGCTCCATCTCCAATGAACATGACCATTTCACATTCCTCTTGAGAAGTCTGACTAGCTCCGAAATGGTGTCCTCCTTGAACCCACGAGGCTTGAACAAATCTGAAAGCGTCGGGGAGCAGTCTTTCGAAGAGTAACCTTCAAAATTGCGATTTTTCTCTCCGCCATTGCTGCCACTGCAACCTTCTTTAAAAGAAACATCGGTAACAATGGTCGCAAAGTGACAAAAGTAGAGAAAAGGGACGATGGAAATGGAGTTCAAAGAGGATAAAATATGGATCATAGGTTTGTTGATCTTGAAGAATGAACCCCATATCATTTGTTTTCAGGGAAAACCATAAGAACGAGTGTGTTTTTCTTTGATGGAATTTCCTCGAACAGTTGAAGAGCATCGAAGTGGGAACGAGGAACAGAAGAAAGGTGGACCAGAATACCAGATTAGAAGTAAGTTGAGATGACTGGGTGGCCGGAGAGAGGAAGAGGGCCAGGATGGAGGGTCTAGACAGGGAGAGGACCGATGACCTCTGACAGCGGAGATGGCCCAGCCTGAAGGTACCAACCACAGCTTTAGGTGCCGGCGGCAGAAACTCTCTTCGATAGAAAGACAGATACCATGGAAGAAGAAAGAAATTGAAAATTGCTACCGGGAACGCTCGGCTGCTCTCATTTTTGAACACTTTTTAATGCATAACGGACTCACTCGGACAGACGACTGTTTGAGTCCGTGGGCAGAAATCTGGTTTGAAGCCCAGCCGACGGACCGGACCAACCGGCAAAGAGTAAGGGGGAGGGAGGTTTCATAGAAATATATATACAGAGAGAATCATATATGTATATATTTACACAATAAATGTAGGAAAGAGAGGGGAATCATATATATATATATATGATATATAGGAGAGAGAGTGTGGAATTCATATATCTATGTATGGAAAGGGAAAGAAAGAGAGAGGGAAATCATATGTAAATAGAAAGGAATCTTCTATATATTATTTACGTGATGCCCCAGAGAGAGAGAGAGGGAGAGAGGGGGAGAGAGAGAGAGAGAGAGAGAGAGAGAGAGAGAAGTTTTGTGCCTTAAGAAGAGAGTTTGAATCATGTACTAAAATGCCTAAACTGTCTAATTTCTCGCCCCCAATTCATTGTTTGATTTGATCAAATTTCAAAGATATCTCAAAATTTTTCTTATTTCTCTGTGGATTTGACCCTTATTCACCACTATACTATTTAATTTGTTATTATAACTTTAAATTGGTGATTTTGGAACTTGTTTTGACACAAGATTGTGTGTATTTCATCAATGATCATTTCCACCATATTTCTTTTTGAGTTGCAAAGGTCTGGCAGTGACTTATCTAGACATAGTAAGAACATTATCTTGTTAGTTTCCTTTTTCTCCATGTTTGAGAATCTTGTGACAAATTTTTTACACAAGTTAGCAAATATCATGCCTTAAATAGAAGCAACACCTACTTGATTGAGTTTGATGATGGGTATGCCACACTTGAATGCATTATTTTGAAGGATTTGTCATGAAAGAATAACAATAAAGGGTAAGCCTAATGAGAGACAAAAATGTTTGATCCAAGGGGCCATCTAGTTGAAAATCTAGGTTTTATGTCACGGGGCAGCACAGAAGAGTGTTCAAATACAAAATGTGGAAAGGGGCAACCCAATCTAGGTTTTTTTAATTGAATTACAAAAACATCAATATAGTGTGGGAAAATAGTGATAATGAAGATATGTTGTTTTGTGTTTCAAGCATTCAAATCAGAGAAAACATTGATATGGGTCCACATGATGAATTTTTTACTCTTGAAAAAAATTAACAAGGGCATTTTCCATGGGAAATAAGGTTTTCTAGGAAAACACCCTAGCTGTAAGGGGCACAAAAAATAATCAGACATTTGATGGCATAATGAGAGTGGTAGAAAATGTGCAAAACGTATCAATGTTCCCTCATAACTTGATTTCTCTCAATGTTTTGAAGGTGAATGTTTTTTCTTAATAGGCTGAAAATGGGTACGGAAGGTTTAAAAAGCATCAATTATAATGATAAAATAAAGATGGCAATGAAAATATACTTATGGAAGTTTGAAGCACCCGTTGTGACACTAACAAAGCCTATGATAGATGAGACTCGACTATTGCAACCACAATTTGATCATATGAGTCAAGAAGATCTAAAGTACTCCATCATGTGTTAGGCCACTAATTACTCTAACGAACTAACTCATTTCTTATAACATTTTAATTGATGTCCATTCCGGATATCTATATAAAAGTGACAACAAATCTAGTTCTTCTTAAAGGTTTTTGGTCCATTGTTAATTAAAAAAATGTAAAGTCAATTATAGGCCAACAATAAGGGAGACGAATTTTCGATGAGTAAAATCAATCTTTGCAAATCTTCTCTATCTTGAAAGTTTGAAGAATTTCACATGGTGTACTTATTACACAATGTCACAAATAGTATTTTACACCTCCTAATCATCTTAAGCATGAACAAACTCATTGTTGGACTATTCTCCTTGAGACCCATGATGAGGCAGACCCATTAGGGCCCATGATTGTCTCTTTGTCTCTCTCCCATTATCTCCAACTTTCTCTCTCATGCTCCTTGCCTCTCTTTGTGAATACCTTTTACTCAATGTATTTTAATCTATGCATTCTAGGGGTTTTCATGTTAACATGGGGTCAGAACATATCTTTCTTTCCCTAGATTTCTCGTGAAGGTTTTTTTCTTGGCAATGGTCTATCCTTTCTTTTGGTACAAGGAAAATCAATTTTCACATGCCTCAAAAGAATGTACAAGGGAACAGCCCTCTCCTCCACCCCCACCTTGACATGATGTATGTTGCATCAAGAGGAAATGCATGCCATGAAAGTTTTTGAGAGAGAAGAGGATCTGCACTCCCCTCTCCATATCTTCTAGGAGGATGCCCAAAGCTCGCTGCACTTCCAATTTGGTCACCTACCTACAAGCCTTCCACTTGCCCAAGCTGTTTTCTGCCTAATTTCCACGATACTACATGTTGCAAACTTACCACCCAACTACCAGACTTCCCACAAACGACTTACCTGCCCATTGAAAGTGTTCCCACCCTTGATTGTTTTTGAGCTACAAGTAACTCCATCATTTGGACCAACATCATTTGGACCACTGAGTTGTGCAAGTCCATTTTGCATGCAAATAAGGTGATTTGTCTCTCTAAGATCACTTTAGTGAATTATGTATGATCATTCAAGAGTTTTTCTCTATGGCCTACTTGCAATTGAATTTCCATACTTTTGAATGGTATTTCTATGAGCTTAGTGTTGATTCTCATCTTAGTGGGCTTCACCCCCCAAATTTGCCTTTCATGTGTGAGGTAAGTACTCTCTAGAAAAGCTTTTATGGTTATTTTCTTGATTTTCTCAACAACCCATGTGTTAAGATGAGTACCCTTGGTGCAATACATGCCTTAACCCCACCAATGTCAACACCAGCCCCCAACACCCATGCTAACAATGATCATGCCATTGACATCAACATGGATATCAACATGGATATGACTACATCAACATTGTTAACACCAAATATCTACATCATCAATCACAATGGTGTATCCAATATCGACGTCCATGCCACTTTCTATGCCATGACACCATGCTTGGAGACCATGACACCATGTTTGGAAGACTCGAGATGCACCTTGTTGCCTTCATTAGACCCATGCCCAAGATCCAACTATCTCTTATTATTTGGCCTATCAACTGATCATGACTTGCTTGTATCATTAATCTTTGCAAAGTTTTTCATAAAAAAATCCTAGAAAATCTACAACTGTGATAAATTCTTGAAAATTAATATGCATCACACCAATATTTAAATTATGGTTTTTATTCATCATTAATTAAAATAATGACCGACTAAGAATCATAAAATTCCCAATTTCACTTATATTTATAAAATCATAAACTTGATGTAATGGAAGGCTTTATATGAAATTTATATGATTATTAAAATTGATAGTAGCTGATGAAATGATACGTATATTATTCAAATGATCTATTATCATCATTTAATAATGTTGTGAACCATTCAGAATTCTGAAATATCTTTCAAACACTTTTCAAATAGATGGTTGGCCTTACGACAATAGGTACATGGGGGAAATGTGTTCTTGGCTTTAGTCAAATTCCAGCCTTGAGAACCATCCTCTTTAGATCCACTCTTCCTCTTGGATTCATGACCACCACTATGACCATGAAAACTAGATTTTTTCAATGTAGATGGTTTAGGCAATATGGAGATGTAAAGATTAGAGACTGTAAGTGCAGAATGCACAAGGCGCCAATGATGAGATATTGACTCCTCTTGATTTGAAAATACTCTTAAGAGTGAATGTGCCGTGCTGGGGATTCCATCAGAGCTTGTGAAAGGAAGGTCATGAAACCTCATTTTGGTTGAGAATCAAGCCATCAAACGTGTCCACATAGAGCCTAAAAATGTAGCCAACGGGAGGAGCAGATATGCTACTAAATTTATGCTCATCAAATGAGAGAGAAAGGAGATATGGGATCTTTAAAAATGACCCCATCAGGCCACAAATGGGTCGACGGGCTTTTCATCTAAACTTAGTCCCATATGAATCTTCTTTAAATGCATTTTACCATTGTTAACCATTGGTTAAGTAACAAACTAGAAATACATAGTTTGGGAATCAAATTCTCTTTGGTTAGCTCAATTGAGTGATGCATATAACTAAATTCTCAATAGCTATGCAAGTGAGTTAACTAAATCTCTTTCTAAATTTCTAAAATCTAAATCTAATCCTTCTCTTCCTAATCTTTGTTGCCAATCTTTACAGCAAAATATCAGAAACAACTCATAAATTCATCGGATAGTTTTGTCTTTATATCTCTTCTTATCTCTTCTTATCTCTTTCTACATCTACTATATTCTCCCTAAATTAGAATTACCTTCATCTCAACATTTCTCATTTTGATTCTTGTTTAAAAGACCTTTTTCTCTTTATGGATCCATGGGCAATCACCATACAAACGTAAATTGATCAAGTTATTTTAATTATATGAATATTACTTTTGAATTGCACTTATTAATCAACTATAGGGTGCACATATCATGGAGCCTCCATGCACCTTTCCCTTGGTGACTCTTATAATCCACCTAAATATTTTACTCCAAAAAAATGAAGCAATCTAAAGTAATGCTTATAAGGATTTGAGGTTGATAAGCCTTCTAAAATTTTTATCAAAACATTGAAGGCTTTAGAAGTTCCACTAATATCTATATATCTTATATGTGTGACGTCCTACGTCCATATATCTCGCTAGTTAATAACTCTATTAACATAATAACACCTTATCGGTGAACTTTTATCAATTATGTATAACATATGAATTAATTAATTAAGGATTGATTTAACCCAATTGATGGGTCAAGTTGCCCGCTTGTCCGGTGTCAAGCTATATCACCTACTCTAAGAGATATAGAGAGTATAAGAACTCTCATATGAAACTTGATAGATATTACGTGGTCTATAAGCCAATCACACTTCCATGTATCTCTATATATATTGTGTTATGTTTACAATAAAGTCTATCAACATATATAGTAACTAAGTGAATTATAATGAGATTATAATATAGTGATCACTAGTCTTTAAATATATGCTTCAAATATTTCTATTCATTAGATATTCGAGAAGGATATTGAATTATTTGGAAAGAATAATACTATCTTACATAACTTATATGATGGTCATCAGTGTAGAGACACCAAGGATAGATAGTGATGGATATTATGTGGCTTATAAGCCAATCACACTTCTATGTATCTCATTTTTATTCATTGAAATAAGATTTACTTATTGTCATTCTTGTGTGATGTTTTAGAATGAAGTTCATGAGTATATGTAATGACTAAGTGAATTATGATAAGATTACAATATAATGATAACTAGTATTTAAATATTTGTTCTAAACATTTATATTCATGGGATATTCAAGAAAGATATCAAATTATCTAGAAAGAATAACACTATGTAATTTGACTCATATGATGAGTATGGATAATCCTGTAGCCATCAGTGTAGAGACATTAAGGATAGATAGTGGGTGCTTTTAGAGAAAGATTTTAATAGATTGATCCATATGAATTCCTAAATGGTATTATGCCTAATTATCAATCAGGTTCATTAATGTCAAAGTTGTATATGTAGTCCTTTTACTTGAGACACTAAAGATATCTTGTGGATGGATGATTGTATTTTGATTATAACTTACAAAACCTTAGCCACAAGATCTCTAAAATTTCACATATTGAAATATGATATGAAGTCCTTGAAGATGATTGTGTAGTCACGATGAGATTGTCCACCCTCAAAATTTGAGGATATTGTTTTTCAAAGAATGAGATGCGATGAAATATTGAAAGAAATATTAAAAAAAGAATTCTTGATGATTTCTTCTACGCATCAATACTAAATTAAGTGACTGATTATGATTTTAAAATTGACCATACCAGTCATTCATGAGTCTCATGCGGATGAAGGATTATGCATGCATGATAATTGATAATGGTAAGGTTTTATATGGTGGTTGTTATATACTCCATATCTTCTAGAGTACGTAGTGTAGCTTGACACCCAACGCGTTCGCAACTCAACCTATCGATTAGGTTAAATCGATCCTTGATTAATTAATTTATATGTTGATTTAGATAATTAATAAAGGTTGACTACTAAGGTATTATTGGGTTTCTGTAATTATTAACTAGTGAGATATATTGACCTAAAGGGTCTCACACATTAGGTGATGAGATCTGAGGTCGATAACTTTATGAAATTTTGATCAAAACATCAAATGCTGCGGAATTCATTGAATCAGATATTAAAAAAATTGAGGCACTAGGAAAAGATGATCATGTCATCTAATATGTATGAGAAAACATACTTACAGGTTTCCTTGAAGGAGTTCTTGAAGCTATTCAAGTGTCTAGCCTAAAAACCCTCATAATTTTATCTATATCTACCAACACCCATAGACCTTATGTGTGTGACCCTCTAGGTCCATATATCTCACTAGTTAATAACTCTATTGACCAAATAACATCTTATTGGTCAATCTTAATTAATTATCCACATCCACATATAGATTAATTAATCAAGAATCGATTTAACCTAATCGATAGGTTGAGTTGTCAGCCCGTTGGGTGCCAAGCTACACCACGTACACTAGGAGGTATGTAAGAACTCACTAATAGAACCTTCCCGCCATCGATTACCATGTATGTATAATCCTTCATCCACATTAGACTCATATTTGACTTAGGGTATGGTCAACTATCAAACCCTAATCGGTCACTTAAGTTAGTACTAATGCGTGTAGAAATTATCGGGAACTCCTTCTCCGATATTTCTACTACCTTGGCTAAGGATTTCATCGCATCTCATTCTTTGAGTCAATCTTCTCAAATACCGAGGGTGGATGATCCCATCTTTATCACACAATCATCTTCGTGGACTTCATGTCGTATCCAATATATGACGTTTTAGATATCCCGTGGCTAGGGATTCGTAAGTCATAATTAAAACACGATCATCCATCCACAAGATGTCTTTGGTGTCTCAAGTCAAAGGACCACATACACAACCATGACATGAATCAACCTAATTGATAGTTAGGTATAATACCATTTAGGGATTCATACGGATCAATTCAGTGAACTCTTTCTACAAAGAGCACCCATTGTCTATCTTTAGTGTCTCCACACCGATGGCTATAGGATCAGCCATACTCATCATATGAGTTAGATTGGATAGTGTTATTCTTTCTGGATAATTTGATGTCCTTCTCGAATATCTCACGAATAAGAGTATTTAGAACATATGTTTAAAGACTAATGATTACTATATTATGATCTCATCATAATTTATTTAGTTATTGCATATGCTCATGGACTTCATTGCAAACATCACACAAGAATGACAATGAATAAATTTCATTTCAATGAACATAAACAAGATACATGAAAGTGTGATTGGCTTATAGGCCACATAATATCCATCATTAGGTCTATAGATGTTGGTAGATGTAGACATAACTATGAGGGTTATATGAAAAATTAATATATCAAATATCAATAAATAGGAGGAGAATGATCACAACTCAAGGGGCCTATACAAGCTTTATGAGAATTTTCTCCTTTCTTCTCTTCCTCTCTTGGTTAAGAATTGTGAAGAGGAGATCTAACCATCTAAGGATCATGCGGATATTGCTAAAAGCTAGCCACTTAAATAATTTCAAGAACTCCTTCAAGTGAACCCTATAAGTAAGTTATCTCATACACACTAGATGATAGGATCATCAATTTTTGGCGACTCATTGTTTTGAATGTATGATTTAATGTATTCTATTGCATTTAATATTTTGATCAAAATTTTAGAAGACATATCTACCTCAAAGCATAATAGAAATTTTTAGTCATCATATACCATAGATCTATAATCTTTTGTCTGCGTGAAGCTCATGAATAACTTAGGGTATGGTCAACTATCAAACCCTAATTGATCACTCAATTTAGTATTAATGCATGAACGAAATCATTGAGAACTCCTTCTCTGATATTTCCACTACCTTGGCCCAAGATTTCATCGCATCTCATTCCTTGAGTCAATCTCCTCAAATATCGAGGGTGGAAAATCCTATCTTGACCACACAATCATCTTCGAGGACTTCATGTCGTATCTAATATATGATATTTTGGAGGTCTCATGGCTAGGGATTCGTAAGTCATAATCAAAACACAATCATCCATTCACATATGACACAATCTTTTGTTTCTCAAGTCAAAAGACTACATATATAACCTTGACATGAATCAAACTAATTGACAATTAGTTATAATACCATCCAATGATTCATATGAATCAATTTAGTGAACTCTTTCTGTAAAGAACATCCACTATCTATCCTTAGCATCTCTACATTGATGGCTACACAATTAGTCATACTCATCATATGAGTCAGATCATATAATGGTATTCTTTTCTAATAATATAATATTCTTCTAAAATATCGCATGAATAGGAATGTTTAGAACACATGTATAAGGACTAGTGATTACTGTATTATGATCCCATCATAATTCACATAGTTATTACATATGCTCGTGGACTTTATTGCAGACATCATACAAGAATAACAATGAATAAATTTTATTTCAACGAATATTAATGAGATACATGGAAGTGTGATCTGGCTTATAGGCCACATAATATCCATCAATGTTATCTTTTGGCTACATTAACTAATCCTTCCACATCAACTGCACATGCTCTTCTCACTTGTAAGTCATCTTAGACCTCTACAACCTAGTCTTTGGGTCAACATCAATCATTCTTGCTCGTCTCATCAAAGGACATGGCTTGATCCCACTCACCCCTTATCCTCCAATATGGGATGTTTATTTATGTTTGCAACTTTCTTGCCAACCTTCTATTTTATTAGTGGCCTTACTCATACCCTTAGTTGCTCTATCATTTTTTCCCTTTCTATTGTGTATGTCTTTTAGGACGAAAGTGAGAGTTGGTTTGGGACATGAGAATGGAGGTGTACTCTACGAGCTTGTGTCAAAAATCCCTTCTTTCAACATTCTTTTTGTATTGGCAAGTTTTGATTCTTCATATTCACTTTTGTGACGTAAGCTATCTTGGGCATTTTTTTTAAAGAACTTTAAGAAAAATCTTTACCATACCTTTTTAACGAGAAAGTATTTAGTAAAATTGACTTTATTGTACCTTTTGTGGATGTGCCCTCAACCCTTGCGTCTATGAGAACTTGGTACTAGTAACCTATTATATAGCCTTTGACACTTCTAGCCATTAAGGGATATTAACTAGTATTTATCTTTATAAGAGGCACAAAAATCTCCTTTGGATTTTATTTTGAAGTTTTTGTGTAAGTCATGTCATCATGGCAAACATCATTATTCTTCCCCCATTCCGTCGACAAAGCTCTTTGACCTTGCTCATTGTGATGTATGGGGCTCCTCGTGTATTCTATCAATATTAAGCCATCTCAGCACCTCATCTTTGTTAAGAGATGAATGCCACATAATTCATACTATATAACACTTCACTCTCAAAATCATAACCCAAAATTCCATCAAACCTTAATATTCTCCATATCAATAATGCCCTTAAACTTTTCAACTATAAACCTAAAATTTCTCAACTATATGCCATCTCATTTTAAGGTTTATTCCTTATAAGGGTATGTTGGGGACATAGGAGCTTGGAAGTCAATGAATGGCTATTTCACATACATTAGTGGTGCTTTGGTCTCTTGGTCATCTCATAATTAAGAACTGGTCTCTCATCCCAGTACATAAGTGGAACTGTGCTATGGCTGAAACAACTTGAGACACTTTTGGACTCCACTCCCTACTAGAAAATTTTAACATTGCTCCTCAAATATTTACACTTATATACTTGGAAATAAAGGTTACAATATTCATTGCAAGAAATCCTACCTTTTGTGAACACCCTAAACATATCAAGATGTATTGTGTCTACGTTCATGATTGGGTAATGCAAGTCATCATCGCAAATGATTCCATGTGTTTCAAGATGAGCATGTTTGATTTAGATGCTCTAGCATGAGGGGAATTGTTGGACTATTCTCATTAGGATCATGACGAGGTGGTTCATTCTGAGCCCTTGATCAATTCTCTTGCCCACTATCTCCACAAATCTATCTCTCTCTCCCCATTTATCCATTCTTTATAAATGCCTTATGATAACATGCAATCTTAACATGATAAAACACGATTATTAATGCAAAATAAGGCATAAAACATTCCATTTATGTGCATGTTATCATACTTTGAGTGCATTTCTATCATTCTATGCAATTTTATGTTATAATCTCAAAATGCGTTAATTTAGGGATAATTATGATGAATTAAATATTAAAGATTTTATAACCTATCTTTACTTGAGATTATAAATGGTTTTTAAAGTTAAATAATAAGAGAAATCATTTTTATGAACATTCATTTCATTTTCTAAAGTTAAAATCTTAAAGAAATGAATGTATTTTTGAAATAAGAATTAAATCTCTTGTTATTTAAATAATTTGACTTTTTAGAATGATAGATAATTAAATTTCAGATCAAATGAAAGAAATTTGGATTTGTATTTTGAAAGTTATGATTTTTACAATTTTTAGGGATTTTTATGGATTTTTTCCGATTTTATTTTTGATTTAAAATGTTTGAAATAATTAAAAAAATGACAAAAATGTTTTTGTTTTTCACGCGGGTCCCACGGGGATGTGACGTGGCACATAGGGCCACGTGGCAGCGCCACGCGGGCCCACGCGGCGCCTACGCATCGCATATACATTATATTCATATACTATACATATTATATAAAGAGGTATTCAGCCTTCCGTAGCCCGAAAGGGTATTCGAACCCTCTTATCCGTCGGGCCTTATTAACCCGACGGGTTTATTAATCTTTTCTTTGTGGGACTAAAGTCCCACATAGTTATATTTATTTCAGGCAACGTGGCTGACAGAGGAGCGTCGATCGGGCGGAGCGCAGGAGATCCATGCCTCGATCGCGTGGACGCGGACCACCGATCATTCGATCAACGCACGTGTTATAAAAGCAACTTAAGTGAAGCCCTGCGATTAATCTCGACCGTTCATCTGCCGAGTTATAACGGTCAAGATCGATCGCGATCGGTGGACTTCTCAAATCATCAAAACACATCCCGAACGCTCGATGAAGATCCGACGGACGTCGTTTCATGCGTTTTATAACGCCTCCACACGTGGCCTCATCTCACGCGTCAGATCACGATCGGACAGCCGGGACTTAACTGTAACGGTTCGTGATGTACCGTTTCATCACGGCCGTTAATCAAGGAGATCGGACGGTTACGCCCAATCCGCTTATAAAATGAACCATTCTTCGATTTTGTAAAGCATTCGAGGAGGATTTCTCTTAATCAACCCATCTACACCCTTCCTCTCTTGAATCTCTCTCTTGTAATCGTTTCTAGACTTGATTTCGTGTCCACGGAGTGTTTACAAGAGAGATTTCGTCGATCGTGCGAGGAGAATTTGTCTCTTGAACACCGATGTTCGTGATTAAATTTGCGGAAATGAATAGTTGTCGATCCGGCGATCAATTGGATCGATTTGATCATTATCTCGGGTTAGAAAATAAGTTATTCCTCTTATCTATCGTCATGTATCATCAATTTTAGGTTTAGGATTTCAATTTAGTTCAATTTCATTTTAATTTCAATTTGTGTTCTTCGCGATTCCGAAAATTTCCTCCCACTTCCATCTTTGATTTCTCCGTAATTACTAATCCAAATCGAGCGATTTTTGATTCCACGGATAGATCTTTGAGTTATATTTCTAAAACCACCATTTTCCCTAATTTCTCACCTCAATTCATCGTCCAATTTGACCAAATTCCAAAAGATCTCTCGAAAATACCTTAATTCCCTGTGGATTCGACCCTTATTTACCATTATACCCTTCAATTCATGATAAATTCCCACAATTGGTAAGTTAGGCTTAATTTTTAACACGAGACCATGTGAAATCGACGACCTCGCGGTCTCGTCCCGTCACCTTATATTTTGTTGACGTCAGATCCGAAAACACAAAAGTTCATGGCTTGGAATTTGTCAACGTCATCTCAGAACCTCAATGAAGCAAAAAGGTAAGAAAAGTAAGATTTTTTCCCTAAAAATGACACTGAGGACTCATAACGTGCCACATTACTGATTTAATTGGAAGTAGACAATAATAACTTGCCACATAACCAAAATTCATAAAACTCATCGAAGATCAAGCCTTGAAAATGGAGCATTGATACTCATTCATATTCTTTCTCTCTCCTTGTTAACATCAAATCTGCCTTGTTTTCAGCATTAAAGTTAGATTTGAAAGGCGCAAGAGTATATGATCTGGAGTTTGTCAACATCATCCCAAAAACCTCAATATCACAAAAGGCAACAAAAGTAAGATCATTTTTTTCTTCTACAAATGACTGTGGTGACTTATAACGCGTCGCATTAATCTTTTTGTTGGCAACAACTACTAAATAAAATTCAAAAACACTTTAAAATCAATGGCTCTAATTGAGCTGCAAGGTACAATCACGTAAATAAACCTAAAAACAATATAATAAATCCTTAAAAAATAGAAAAAAATCATTTTTGGGGTTTTAAACATTAATTCCTTGATTATTTAGATGATAAAAGAATTCTCAAACATACTAGGAAAAATAAGAAAATCAGATCTTTCTTGTATAATAAAAATTAATCAATTCAAACCATGATAACATGAACTTGTGATCATTTTCATGTAACTAAGTGCATAAAATTCATGACACTATTGCATTAATTTGCATGTTATCAATATCCTTGAAATTTTGGTAAACTAGATGATAAAAATTAACACCCAAAATTTTTTTACACAAAGTATGAATAGAGGAGTAAAAAAATCAAATTCAAGAGGATTTGCAAAGAGAACAGATGTAAGTGGAGGAGAGAAGTAAAAAAATTAGATGACAATGCAAAGTCAAAACTGAATTAAATTTGATGAAGTCAAAGTTCTATACAACTTTTGGTTACATATCGAACAACCAAAGAAATTTCAATTGACCTTTAGAGTGATTCAATTTTGACTAAGTCAAAGCTTTTCATCAACAGATTCAAAGTTTTAGCAAATGTCTTTCAATAATTTAAAAGCAAATGGTTGATTTCTCGCAATCAACCATAGAGGAAAATGCCTAAAAATATAAAGGATGCAACTTGGTTGAAGAGAGTCATGCATGCATGCTCCAAGGATCAAGAACTTTCAAGAATAGTTTCAGTGCAAGCTTGAATGATCAAGAGAAGGATGACCCTGTGATATTAGCCATTGGATTTGTTTTAGTGTAGATGGACTACCATGATGACGATTACGTCAATGGGTTCCACAAATGTTAAAATGTCAATGTCAAATATTTGGCCACGAAGTCATTGACTTAAATTTTACTGTAACACCTTCATTAATCAGACATCTTCGGCATATCCTTCCAATGTCATGCAACATGCCACATTGCTTTGTACCTCACTTGGTCTCACATTCAATAGTATAATATCAAAAGCCTATATAGGTTTGAAGGATTTATGAAGTTCTTTAGTCCTCTTTGGAGCATAGTCCTCTTCAGAGGAAGCCCATATAGACCACACAGGGTGTTCAACATGATGTCACCTATGCGTCATGCTAGGTCTTTGGCGTGTTTCCACGTCGGGGTGTCACCATGTGAAGACTTTCATATTGACTATGCTCTCCAAGCCCACTTTTTTTCTTCTTTTTTTGGCCTTAAGAAAGCTTA
Source organism: Lemna minuta (assembly GCA_024174645.1). Classification (NCBI taxonomy): domain Eukaryota; kingdom Viridiplantae; phylum Streptophyta; class Magnoliopsida; order Alismatales; family Araceae; genus Lemna; species Lemna minuta. The sequence continues at coordinate 14,294,935 of CM044104.1, read as the reverse complement.
AATTCATAAGAATCATAAAAAATGGTTATATTGAGACCAACAAGGCCTATTCTTCAAAAAAATTTCATTGGATCAACAAGTTTTATTTTCTTTCTCCGCATTTCTTTCAAAATAAGAAGAAAATGGAAGTTATAAAAACTAGTTTGACTTGAAAAGTCAAACGAGGTCAACTCAAGAGTTAAATTTGATGCAATTCTTCTTCTTCTTCTTCTTCTTCTTCTTATCATTAGGTTTACTCGAGTTCCTTGAAATTTGAAAGACATTTGAAAAAAGAATTCAATTAAATTTGATGCAATTTTTCCTCGACTCAAAGACATTCGAAAGTATCCTTACTCTAATAAATTATACTATAAATTTTAACTAAGTTTTAAAGAAAAACGGATTAGTTTGTTTTGCAAAACTAATTTTGAAAAAAGAATTTTATTGCTTCTGTGACCTGGTCTTTTACAAAAATAACTTGCTTCTAAGGGTTTTTCTATAAACTCACCAGTAGGGTTCTTTTACTAAGCTTTCAGGTAAATATTGAATTTATTTCGAATTCCGAAGAAGAGCAGAGAGGATTTGGGAAGTGTATACTCGAGGATGGTAACTCATTTCTCCCTGAATATTTTTCTAGTGCATTCATTTGCTAAAGGTCTGTAGTCGACGATAAATTTGCCGTTTTTTTGCCGCCACAAGCTTTTCTTCTCCTACTTCAAGGAATTGGTGGGGAAGGAGGTGACGGTGGAGCTGAAGAATGATTTGGCGATCAAGGGAACCCTCCATTCGGTCGATCAGTACCTCAATATCAAGCTCGAGAATACTCGGGTCGTCGATCAGGAAAAATACCCGCACATGGTACATATATACATCCTCTGGATTTGGATTATTTTATGTTCTTTCTTATCTATGATTTCTTGTTTTCGGGTCATTCTGTCTTGCCATTTTATATGTCTTCATATTATATACTTTCATTTCTATTGTTATATGATGGGGGTGGAAACACCAATTTAAAATTTGTTATTTTAAATAATTCACATATGACGGTTAAAGCGTAGCACTCTGTTTATTTTTACAAATACCCGTATATGGTATATTTACATATTTTCTGGGCTTGTATTCTTTTATATTCCTTTTACTTATTCCTTTTTTGTTTCTGGGTCATGCTGTGCTGCCATTTTATTTATTGTCTTGATGCTCTTAATTTTTTTATCCTGTCGATATATGATGGAGTGGATACACCACGACAGTATATGTATTATACTTTTAGTCAAGTATGATGGATAAAACAACAGAGTCTTGTATTCTGACATATACCCACATATGGGACATGTGTATATCCTTTTGTCTGGATTCTTTATGAAATTTTTATCTATAATTTTGTGTTTCTGGGTCATTCTGTCTTCCCATTTAATTTATCTTGTTGTTCTGTAATATGATGGAGTGAAACTCTATCGGTAATTTAATTCTTTCATGATGGATAAAACAATGCAGATGTGTACTTTGAGAAATACTCACATATGATCATGTCTTTATCATTTTTGTCTGGATTCTATAGATGCTTTTCATATTATTTGATGTTTCTGGTTCATTATGTACATTAAACAATTATTGCATTAATATGAATTCCAGTATGCTATATATAACAACTCAGTCCTGTATTTTGACATGTACCCGCATAGGGTACATGCATATATCCTTTTTTTCTTGATTCTTTATGACCTTTTCATCTATGATCTTTGTGTTTCTGGGTCGTTCTGTTTTGCCATTTTATTTTAGGTCTTGATATTCTCGATTTTTTATTTTTTGATATAAAAAACAGAATAAAATGCGGTATTATAATTAATTCTGATATGATGGATAAAACAATGCAGTTGTGCATTCTGACTAATACCCGCATATGGTACATTTATCCATGTCCTTTGGATCTGGATTCTTGATATTCCTTTCATTTGTGATTTTGTGTTTCTGTGTTGTTATGTCTTGACATTTAATTAATTATCTTGATATTCTTTTTTTAATCTTGTCGGTATCCAATGAAGTGGATAGACCACAATATCATTGGTATAGTAATTAATTGAAGTCGTGTTATAGGATAATTGGTCAAGCTGCAGAATGAGTGGGTTTCATTCCTGACTCGTTGATCTATCTTATCAATTAGTTCCAAGTAATTTGGTGTGTAAGTTGGGAGCATTTGATTTTAAATGGCTGTTCACTCTTCAAATTCTGTGTGATTGTTTGAAGACTAATGAGCTAAATCAAGGGCGAATTTGTGTTTGCTTGGCGTCATTTGGCTTTCATATCAAGCCTTCAGGACATAAAGTTATTGCCAATAATTTAATGTAGTTTCAGCACTGGAACTCTGCAGAGACGGTTTTTTTCCCTCCACCCAATCAGATTGCAAGAGAAAAGAATGTTGTTCATTGTAAAGTTTTTTTAAGTGAGAAAGCCTAAACAGTTAACATCAGTGTTAACATTTATTGGTTGGTTAAAATATCCCCTAAATATGTCCTGTTTTCATGACCTGCTTTAGCTATCGTAGTGACCACTGATCTCCTTGCAGTTAACACTTTATTTGAACGGATAGGAACTTTAGCTTTTCCAAGTTAACACTTTATTTGAATGGTTTTCTGCCTAAAGCGTCTTCAAGTGATCTGATAAGACACCACACTTAGGAATTAAACGTCTATGCAACTGGTTGTTTATAAGTATCATTTGATTGCAATGTTAAAGTAGTGAAGAAGTGAAATGATAATTGCCCATTCCCTTAGCATCTTTCATCCCTCTTCCTCTCCTTCTCTTCATCAGTTCTCTGCCATTCCCTCTTGATTTATCTGTAATCTGTCTCTCATTCTCTCTCCACACATCCCCAACAGAAATTAGAATTCTTGATGCATCCATGACAGGATTGTATCATGATCAACTTGATCAGTGAGTTGTCTGTGTACCATAGACTTATTGGCAAATAAGGGACCTTACGTTTTCTCACAAAGATGAATCAATATAAAAAGAGCATTTCAAAAATACATATATCCTCGAAAGAGCATTCTACAATATGGCACTTATCAGGCTCCATTCTACGATTTAATAATACAGTTTGTACTTCTTGTCACAAAACTTTTGTTTTGAGGGGAAAAAATACATTCAAATCTTCACTATTATTGAGCAGAATTGACAGGATTCGATCTGTTCTGGTCGGCTGACTTGTTTTATTGAAAATTTGCGCAGTTGTCTGTGCGAAACTGTTTCATAAGGGGCTCTGTGGTGAGATACGTGCAGCTCCCTCCAGATGGAGTAGACATCGACATACTCCATGATGCTACAAGAAGAGAGGCACGGGGTGGCTAATCTTTATCTTATTGAGTGACTGGAAGAGAATGGCTGGGTGGATTAATCTGGTCAGATCAATTTTCTCTTCGACTGGTTAGTACATGAATTTCCTCTTATCTACCAATTTCTTCACTGAGAAGCTATGCAAGATGCCATTTATTGCGTAGATAGAACAAGAAAGAAAATTCTCTCTATGGAATCTGTTGCTGAGGGTGTGAACATGCATTGTTCGCTGTTAATCTTAAGACTACTATATTCAGCGCAAGATTACTAACACTGGTTGACTTAAAAACACTCCCAACATGCAACCAATAAATTGGGTAAACTGTTAATTCTGATAATTGGATGGAGAAAAAAGAATAGTTCCCCTAATGCCTGTAGTTTAACCATAAAAATATATGATTATCTCAACAATCATCATATATAGCAGTCAATTGAATACTATTTCCATTCCATGCCCAGTGACTAATGATTCGTCTTAGTCAATGGATAAATCCATTGGCCTTATTGGATCTCCAAAAGAGCCTTTGCTAACTACCTATATCATATGAATGTACAACAGAGATTTGTACATTGTGGATAGTGATTTATTGACGTAATAGTCTGTGTGTATTCTCTTTGCATTAAAAAATTGGGTTGTCTTCTTTCCCCTAAAATCGAATTGGCTTCCCTTTCAATAGAATGGATGACGTTCATTTTCCTTCTTTGTTACAAGTAATTTCTGCTAGCTGATAACCTCCTGCATGCTTAGATATCTCCAATAACTCAATCAATAAGATAGCTTCAAATTATTACGATTAAACTCTGTTTCTTAAGAAATCTAGATAATAATACTATGGAGGTGATTTATCTGATGGGTTGAACATAAACTCTGTAAGAATATAATATACTCTATCAGAATAATTTGTTCGGTGATGAAAATAATATGCTTCGAAGAGGAGCTTCATTCAGCCCACTCTTTAGGGAGGGACTCATTCCATTGAAGAGAAATTTCCACTTCCCCATCGGGAAGCAAACGATGAAGAAGAAGTTTTGTAGAGCAATCTCCTATCACGTTGCATCCATGGTGATTCTGGGTATGCCCATGGTCTCTGATAGGCGGTATTAGAGGGGGTTTTCTATGGTGATTTGGTTCCAAGGTGTTTTCTTGACTGAATTTTTTCTTGATTTTAGTGTAGTTAAGACTAGGGAATCAGTGCTCGCAGTAAAAGGTTTTTTAATCCCTACTTATTTACCATGCGGGTGGGTATGAAAATTGCAACAACACACGAAAGAATTGCTCAATCTTGAGCATTTTGCTCGATGAATCACTGAATAATTATTGGAGAACAATATCAGATTCGCTGAAGATTGTCGGATCAATTCGAGAAATAAAGATGAGTTTCAGAGAATAAAAATGTTGACTTGTAAAATCGAGACCTCTATTTCACAGGGTTGGAGGTAAAAACAGAGCAAAGAAGCGAGTGCTTCTATGAATAAGAGTGATTTTCATTAATGGGGGTCACTAAAGAAACTCCAAATGAGGACTTTTTCATGATCGTCTGAGGCCGATGGTGATAACCATTTGAGTAAAATAAAAGACTTGAAAGAAAACAATTTGTGCAGAGGTTCAAGTCTTCATGATAAAAATTAATCATTCAGGGATAAAAGAGAAGGAAGAATTTAGCATCTTTGTTAAATTATTGAGAATTTACCTTCAATTGTTGAGAGCTTGCTATGGAGGTGGAGAGATAGATGTGGCTACTTGAGAGGGACATGAAATTATTACCTCTATCCTAGGTAACTTGAAATGTTAACTTCGTCGCACCATGTAAGAACATCAATTTAATTTGTGTTCATGTAGAGAACTCGATTAAATTAATCAACGATGCCATTCTACCTTGAATTTTGATAATTGATATTGATATTCAATGACCTTCATAGAACTACACAAATGGTTTAAAATGGTTCATAAAATATGGGTCGAGTAATGTGATTGCAAACCGAATATGCAGTTTAAGAGCCCTTTTCAAAATAGGCTTCATATACTTATGTCCATCAATATAGTCGGTTATGCATTATTTCATCAGGAATTTATAATGAAATTACATTGATAAATCAAAGGCTCTTTACTAGGATTCATTTTCCCTCATAAAAAATCGCATTGTCTAAGTCTAGGGTAAAGAACCATATTCTTATGGGTCATAAGGGCAATAAATCTAGAACATGAACTATTAAATGTAATTAAAAATAAGACACTCCAAAAGGTAAAATATTTCTTCCATGAAAAATTTGAGCTCATGGAGGAAAATAGCACAAAAGGCAAGGAATGGACAACAAAAAAATTTAGGAATTTTTCTCAAGTGGTTATATATAAATGATATACATTATACTAATTTTGCATAAGTTCACCTCGACAAAATCTTATTTGAAGATATTTGACCTAAATAATTCATCAATAGTGGAGGTTCTAACATGAAAGTTTCTCATCATTAATATTAAACTTAGGGCATAAGAAGAAGTCCTTAATCATACCATGACTAACTTAATACTATATATCAAGTTTCCTTGGAAATATGAATTATAAAATAGACTTCAAAGAGAAAATATCTTCAATATTTACTTATAGCATGTCTTTCAAATCTTTCAAATCAAAAAGAAGACTATAGTTTGTTCTAAGTTTTTTAGAGAGAAAATCTATGAAAAAGAAATAACTTTAATGATGAGTTCAAATCTTACAATGGGAGTCTTGTATAGGCCTAAAAAATATTATGAAAAATAAGCTAACAATGACTATTTTTTGGCAAAAACGTTGAAAGGACAAACCAAGAGATTTTGGACTCTAACATAGATATTTGGGAGATTCTTATAGCATATTAATCTCATAGAAGATATTGAGACATCCAAGAAGACCATGTCAGCTTCTTGAGATTCTCCTCCCTAGCCAGGAAAGCTTCTTGCAGGATGGATGAAATATGCTCTTGGGATCTTTCATGGGAAACATCAAGAACCACTTGAGAAAATAAGATAGGGTTTATTTATGTGTATCCATTCCTATATTTCATCATAAGATAGGGTTTGGAGTACTCATCCTGAAAATATATATATAGGCAAATAGAGCTCTAATACCAGTTCAAGTGATCATGGATCACCTGAATATATTTGAGAGCAAGGCAATCCTAGAATTCTCTATTGCTTAAACAAATTTTAGATAGAATAATGTTGAAGAAACAAGACAATAAATCCAATTAAGTAGCAAGTCAAACTGAGCATTCAAAAAGGGAATCCTTCAACACCAAGAAGAAATGAGACATAAGTCTCTCTGGATCAAGATCATCAAAGGAGAAAACAAACCCTCTTCTCCTTTTTCTACATCAAGCTATTGACCTTGGCCTTCCTCCTCGAATAACACCTTCTCCTTGGAGAGCAGCCTTGCTTCCTTTTGGAGCCCTAAGAAAGAGATATGAAGGAGAGGAACTAGCGAGAGAAAAGGACTCGCGCCGCCAGGTCTGCTCACGAACTACTAAAAAAACAGCTGAGGAGAGAGAGAGAGAGAGAGTTAAACAAGAAAGAAGCCCTAACTTCTGGGCTTGATCAGGGCCCACGTTGACATGCAAGGGCATGTCAAGTGCATGGGCAGTGCCGACAAGGCAGGGGCTGTGCCATCGAGGAAAGGACTGCATCAGCAAGGCAAAGGGGCGGTGCCTGTGAGCCAGGGTGGATGCAGACAAGCCAAGGACAGCAATTGTAGGCCAGGAGCGATGCCAGAAAGCCAGGGGCAGCACCTGTAGACCAGGGGTGCCCATAGTGGTAGCTTTCTAACAAGTGGAGACTCCGACACAAGAAGAAATAGCATAGACGGAGCTAATCAAGGAGACAATGGTAGTTGGTGGCAATAGTAAGAAGGCAATGGCCATGGCTGTAGGGGATGCCAAGGGTTGGCTACCAGGATTCAAGGCTACTGTCTGGTAGCATCAAGGGCTCTAGATGAGACAATCGTAGGACTGCGCAGGCAAGACAACAAGGGCAGTGGCAATATGAGCATACAATATGATGTTAGCATCATTTTCTATTTAGGTAGAAAATGATATATATACCCTTATTACAGGAGATTTTGACGAAAGAAACCCCTGTATTCATGATATAAAAGCTATGTGAAAAACCCCAAATAAAAAACTCCAAATATATTTTTATATTTATAAATTAAAATTATGTGATTATTAAAGAGCAAAAAAATATGTACGTGAGATATACAACTTAGGTATGATGTAAATTTAATCAAAATATGCATTTAAAGTTACATTCATGAATTTTAGCTCAATGATATATTCCCTATCACGAAATCTTGCATGTCATGATTCCATGTGTATGCAATTAAACTTAGCATCAACAATTATGCAGTGGATATCCCCAACATCAACGTCCAACTTCATATTGCCATGGAGCCGGAGAGAGTCCCCACGAATCAGACAGAAGAAATCATAGAAGATTTTATCAGGTTATGACGTCTGTCCATGACCAAACTTAGTGAGAAATAGTAATAGAAGTTGACAAGATATCATGATTTCCATCTGGGTTAAGATGATGAAGCTGTTCTCAAGAATTTCTGCCAATGATCAGTAGAAACGGCCCATCATCTCTTGAGGGATCAGTGGAACCTTTATGAGGGTATTTAAATATTGGAGTTTAGGATGGAAGGATTTAGGGTTTCCGCCAGAGCTCTTTCCCTCCCGGTGGACTCTCTATTTCTCTCTGGCATCCCTCTACTTGCCCTCAAGATCTCTCTGTGTATTCAGGGAAACAAAAATTTGTGGAACAATTTCTATTTTGGATTCTACATTTCTCTTCCGGCTAGGTCAATGGCTCACCACCAAGATTATCAGTAATTCTCATTTTCCATGCCAACCAATGTTAGCAATTTAGGGATAAGTGTTGCACTTCGAGAATGAAGATATATGCATGAAAGCACCAGATCCAGGTCTATTCCTTTCATGGAACAAATAGATAGAATACTGAAATAGAGAAAAATTTGAGAAAGTGTAAGACTTTGATTTTATTAATCTCAGATATCCAACTTATTTTTTTCATACAGCAACTAAAAAATACCATACCTGGCTTCAATGAGGGGGAGGGAAAGATAGTCCAAAAGGTGAAGACCTAGCTAAAAAAATCCTCTTGACTTAATAGTAGACAATTTTGAGTCCACCAGCCATGCTCTGCTTTCCAACATTTCCTCTTTAATCGGTTATAGATATGCAAATTTAGGAAGTCAGACCAATGAACCGAAATATTGCCTAGACAGGATATAATTCTTGGCTGATGTTCTCAACTGAGAACCAAAAAAGTCTTAGCTGAAGTCTCTGAGCCTTCTTTTCAACATGTCCATGGATTTCTTCCGGGCATTCTCTTTTGCATTACGCGAGGAAAGGCTGCTGAAAAGCCGGTCAGACGTGTCCTTGAACTTGTCACAAATGCTCGCAACTTTCTTGTGGTCCAATGCTCCATAGTTTTTCTCCCTAATCACAGGGCTCATAAAATTTTCAGGTTGATTGCTCAGTAGAAGATTCACAAGCTGTCGGGCTTCAATCAAACACTCGGCGGCATTCAATCCTACATCCTGAAACTTGTCCTCCACAAAAGTCTCCAGAGCCCTCAGGTCATTGTCGATGCAGATGACTGCATTCAGATTGAACTTCTTCACATTCTCACTGAGAAAAGATGCAACTATGGTGTCAGAGATATGTTCCAGTGCCCCGCTGGCGATCTTGTGCACCACATCTGCCGGCAAAATGTGTTGGGCTGTGGAGACAAGGGTGTCCAGGTAGATGCACACCACATTGATGTACTCATTTCCAGTCTGGGGAGGATCATCTGCGGTCCACTTAATATTGTTAGCCAGATCCATGAACTCATCGATCTTTGAGTTCACCAGGTTGGACAATTCAATATAAGCTGCGTTCTGGGTAGCCCTTAATAATGCCTGGGCAGTCAAACTGCTGCGAGCCCTATCGACAAGGCGCACAGGTACTCCGCACAGTTGAGATGCCTGCCACAGGAAGTGTTTGCAAGCCCGCTCCAGAACAGCAATATTTGCTGTAATTTGCATTGCCGGGGACACCCCCAAAGCACCGCCATGGATGATCTTCAGGAGTGCCTCATTCAGAACCTCACTCAAGAATTTGTCCAGATACTTGATTACAACATCATAGAGATTCACATGACTGCTGTAGGATAAGTAGTTCACCGAGTCTTCGATGAAGGAGCGGACTATGCGGCAGATGTGAGGCACTGATGCTGAGAATGAAGCAATATATGGGAATGCTGGTATGATATCCGATGTCTGGAGATTCAAGGACAAGACATTCATCTTGTACTCATGTTCCTTTCTTATGACCATCTGATCATGTGTGTCATTTTCCAGCACATCAGTTATCTGCTTTTGGAACTCATTGATGAGTAGCTCGTGGTACCTGTCTCTGCATTTGTCAAGAACATTGAGTAAAGATGACACTAGGTACCCGTACCGCTTGAGAGTGGCACAGAGGAGCGTAACATAGTCCTTGATCATGAGGAAGTGGCTAGAGATCTCCATGCCAGAAAACTGCTCCTCCAGAAGCAAACTCATCTTAGCAGTGGTCATATCCCATATCGTTTCCAATTGGTTGTGCAACAGCAATCTACCGGCAGTTCTCAGAACCCCATCCTCCACAATGAAGAAACCCACAATCTGCGCAAAGAAGCCCTGATGAGACTCAAGAAACAGCTGTGAGGTTGAGATCTCCATATCCAGATTCAGCTGCAACAGACGGTTCTCAAAGTAGTACTTCTGGAATCTGTCCTCCAGGCCTAGGCAAGTGTAAATATGGTAGGCTCGATACACTGGTAGGAGATCAAACTTTATGGCAGGTCCTTGATCAACTACTTCTACATTCAGAGCATAAACAAAATCCCCAGCTCCAAGGTGGCTCTGCTCCTCTGCTTCCCTCTGCTGCATTCTCATATCTGCCTCTTTCTGTCTTTCTGATGCAGTCTGTCCAATAGCCAATTGCCCAATCTCCCTTGCTTTCTGGCGTATGTGCACGAGCCAGTCATTGAAATCGGTGCAGGCTTTCTTCTCAATGTACAATCTAATTGTCGGTATTTGTTTCTCAATAGCCCTCTGAAAGGCCTTGACAGGTATCTTCGGTAGATAATCCTTCTCTATGATATTAAGTGTCATGACCAGAGGATGGAAGTTGCCTTCTGCAATGTACCTGTTACATTTGATGCACAGATTCAAAACTTGTCCGCAGAATCTTAGCATATTTATGGCCTCTGCGACATTCCTGTTAATAGAGTATTGGGAAAGAAGATCCTCGAGCTTGGAGAGGAGCGAACTCGCAACAGCCTGTAGCCGGGAATTCTCACTGGACAGAGCAATCTTGAGCTCGTCGGCATCTGATAACACGCCACGAAGCTCATCGACGGCAAGGATGAATTCTTCGTAGTGAACTTTGCATAGGTCTTCGATCTCGACTTCCTTCTTCCTGACGATGCTCTTGAGCTGATTCAAGAGGGACCTCAGGTTTCCCCACTTCAAATGCATGCCTGATAATGGGGCATAGATCTTCACAATTCCTGATCGAAGAGGCCAGGATTCCCTCTGTGCCACTGTCTTCATTGGCAGCTGCTGATCTTCTTTTTTGCTTGTCATTCATCTTTCTGGCCACACCTGCATATACCCCAAACAATGCCATATGAAATTAGGATTGAAACCTCTAAGAAGAAACAAAACGTACAAAACTGGTATTTGTTCATTCATTTTCTTAATCATTTAGAGGGGTGCTCAGATTCCATTCACAAAAACAGCAGAACACCTGTTTTTCTCACAGGAGAAAAGGACAGTCACGGAAGAATTGAAAAGGCAGAAATTTTAATATTTTCCAGGTATCTTGCCACGGACTTACCCCTGCAAATTTGGCGCAGTTAATTGCTCGCAGGTAGTGTTGATAAAAACAGATTTGCATTCGGCTTTGGCGAGAGAACAAATTTAGATCAGTGGCCATGTAAACAAACCAAATCAAAAACAAATTCGTGACTTCACATTTATTTAGCTAACTTTTGAAAAATCAGGGGTACGAGTAGATTCTTTGATTCTTTAGGCTGGTTATGACTTTACTGTCTCTCCTTTGGCCCACAGAACTCTGAGTTCTCAGAAAATGACGATGATTAAGAGGAAAATTAATCAAAATTCAAGGAAAATAATGATGATTTAGAAAAAAAAATACTGAGTCTAGGGGTAAATTTTGAAGATATAACGGATTCTATGGGAATTTGGATCCAGATTTGTTGGAGGAGAAACAGAAGCCAATGAAAACTGGAATTAGGCATTGGCTAGTTGATTCAGATCAGAAGCAAAGAATCTGGAGCATAACCTCCTCCTAAATTAAAAGCTAACAAATCATCCAGGAGATTTGGATCAAAATTCTGAATCATGGATGACGCAAAGGCATATATATATAAAGTTAATTTCGGTTGAAAGCAAAACAATTTAGGAAAAACAATCTCCTCAAAATTTAAAGAAAACCAGCCATCAATGAGATCAACTGAAGAGTCCTAATCAAGGATGATGATGTGCCCAATGAAAACAAAACTTACAAGAATATCCCCAAAATTATTATAAGACCTCATAGATGTTTTACCCATTATCGAACTGACAAAACTGATTCGAGCAAACGAAAATACAAATTAATTTATCTGTATTCTACATTCGGTTCACCGAATTGAACATGTTTTGGCGATCCCTACTCATTGGCATGTTCTTTCGTACACTATTTTAAGAAACACAGAAAAATATCTTAACTGTCATCGATCTTTAAAATTTGAAAAAGCATCAATATTTTATGCAAACGAAAGCAAATATGCGCTGAATTGATATTCAAGAAACCCAAAAAATTGATCTTTCCTCCGAATCTGTCTTTGAAAATTGAGTGGCACCGACATTTGTTTTTAAACGTACCTAAACAACTATTAAATTATTCTAATCAGAACGCCTAAATGGCCCCTGGAATCTGTCCCAAAGTTGACCCGAAATTTAGCCCAAAATGACCTGAGGAGGACCAGAATCTGATCTGAATCAGGAACTAAATTAAACCAATGATAACTACGACGTGATTCATAAAAAAACATTCCTCAAATCAGATTTAAATAACCGCCATAGATCGGATTTCAAACAATCGCGAATTCACTCCTAAAACCATCACTAATCAGATTTAAAAGCCACGCAAATCGGATTTAAAAACGAACCGAAAATGAGAAAACAAAAACGAAATTTGTTTGAAAACCGCGGATCGATCACAAGTTTCGTTTTTTTTTTCTCATTTTTTTGAAAAACATATATATTTGATTCGTCGATAAACCAAACCTGTAATTAAAAATGAAAATGTACATACCGTTTGAGAGTGAGTGATCGTCGAGAACGTTTTCGAGCCGGGGAGAGAGAGCGATCTAGGGAAGCTTGAGTCACAGCTGGAGAGGGAGATCGTTTGTGTTCCAGCCGTTGGCGCGAGAGAGACAGACACTTCCCCGTTTCCCCCAAAATAGCCGTTACTGTAGGGACCAGGCGATGGTACAGGAGGGAATCGGTATTCTTAACGAAGTGATCGACGTCTGTCGATCAGACGGGCTGTCGGACCATAGATCGATCGAATTTGATCAACCTGATCGACGAGCCCCACTTACAGCTGATAAAATTAAAATAAATATCAAAACAGGATTAAACTTTTAAAGATTCCCAAAAATACCCATGCAATCTGATGAGCTATCATATCATCATTTTAAGGGAGTGATCGATGATTGATCACAGAATTGATCACTTCCCAAGTACTTTACGGACTTTAATCATCGGTCAATACAAGCAAATTTTCCTCCAAAACATGACAATCAATTCACAATCAATTCATAACCATCAATTCAATGAAGAACATGACATCCAATCAATTCATAACCATCAATTAACAATCAAGAACATGACATCCAATCAATTCATCAACATCAACCTTATTCAACAATCTCCCCTTTTTGATAAACTACACAACTTCAAAAAATGAATTTGTGTTATGATGAAATTATTCTCCCCCGAAAATATATGCCCCATCATTATCTTATCTTCACCATCTTTTCTCCTCTTGGCTTTACCAATTCAATGCTCATTTTTCTCTCCCCTTTGTAGTCACCAAAAAGGGTTCATGTAGAGGTATTATATTATTAAAAAAGTCTTATCATGGGCTATTATATCAGTAGTATCCTATGTTTTAAGTACATATCCTATTCTTTAAAATAAAGAACAAGTTAGTTCTTATTTGGCTAGGGCCCCCATGTGGGTCCATTCCATATCTCCATAAACATGTTTCCTAGAGACAATGGTAATATGAATTGAGAATTTTCACCATGGCATGATTTGTAAATGCTTGGTCATATCCATAAGTAGGGATCATATTCCAGTCAAATCTATTGACAATAAGAATCCTCAAAACCATAGAGATGCATTTGATGCCAAGATAGAGAAAGAGAGAGAGTACCTCACCATAAATTATTTGTGGAGCTCAATATCCCACTCAGGAGGCCCAGTCAAAGCATAGTTTGCCAGGGGAGAATGTCTAGAAGTTGACAATATGTGTAGAGGATCATTTGATGTCTCGAGAGCGCACAAGAGAGAGAGAGTACCTCGCCATAAAGTATTGATGCAGCCCAAGAGCCCACTTAGGAGGCCCAATTAATGCTTAGTGGGACAGGGGAGAATTTCTAAGAGTTGACAATATGTGTAGAGGATTATTTAGTGATACACAAAAATTTTGTGTTAGATTTTACAGTTGTTATATTTGTAGAATATCTCTATCGAGGCCTACTATAGCTTTATTTTTTTATTATCAGTTCTATCCCCAGATACAAGCATATTGTTAGAGTTATATTTCTAAGACTTTGAATTGTCTTTTCATGGTTTTTGCCCGTTAGATGACTTTTCTCTTTTTTGAAGCCTATATAAGGACCCACGTGGTAACTCTTAAAGACAATTGACGTTATTCCCTTTTGGGAAACTTTTTTCTATCCTCTTGAGTGTTCTCCATGTTTGAGTATTCTAGTGCTCGTGAATTTAAGTATAACCTCTCGTGGATTCAAGGGTTGAAGAAGTTAATTTCAATGAATTCAAAATCTAACTCTTCTTGTAGAGCAAGGCTTATTGACTCAAGTCATTGTTCTATATTATTCATGTGATAAGGCTGTGTCTAGTAGGTAAGTATTAAATTTGTTTATTAAATGAATAGACCTAAAAAAGAATAGATGCATTTCTCCTTTTTTAATAAGAGAGATAAATTAAGGGTACATGTGTCTTTTCGTCGTACATAATAGCTCGACACTAGCAACGACTCTATTAATATTAGTCAAATCTCCCCTTAAAGCTAAGGGAAGGATATCCACCAATTGCATGAATTGTTCCCCAAAGTTATGCTCTCTGATCAGTTGTTCCAAAGTATTGGGTGCATATGAGGTGCGTCACTGATTTTGAAATGCTTCATTCGATCATATTAGATATGATTTTTTTACAGCACTGACTACTAATTTGTTGTTGCATAGAAGCTTGATTGGAGGCTCGACATTAATCTTGATTTCCATGAGCAAGTTTTTATCCAAATTGCTTTGCAATACCATGGCGTGATAATCAGCTTGCAAGCTAGATCTTAAGACCAATCTTGCTTCCTACTCTTCATAAATTGACTCAAAAGATTAGTGCATAATTGAGAATCAACCGTCGAAATCAAAGCTAGAGGTCTGGGGTTCAAATTCCATGACCAATGTACAATCATTGGGCTTCTGTCAAGTGTTGGGGGCGATGATTGGCATAAGTTCCAAAATCTTGCCTTCATTCAATGCCATGTGGCGTGGGTTAATTCTAGGATCAACGTGTCGTGGAAGAAATAGGTGGCTGAGAGTAATGGTGATGAGATACTGCAAAAGAGAGGAAAATGAGGAGAAGAATGTAGCAGATTATTCCATTCTTTACCCCCGCGAATTTCTTGCTCACATGTTCTTCACGATTCCATTCTTTTTACACCGCTGCGTGAAGCTGAAACCCTGCTGTCGAGTGTTCGGCAGCGCAAGACTGGAGGAATTTCCGATCGATAGATATCGATCAGAAATTTTGATGATCAGATGACTGTTAACAGATCTGTCTTCGGAAGATCAACGTTCAAATTACTGATCTGATTGATTGATGCCAATCACTGTACCGATCAGTTAGTTGATCATCTATCAGATCATGATTACCATTGGTTGATCGATTGAATGTATCGATCAGCCGATGAACTCTCGCGATCATGATCTGATCGTCGCCCTGAAATTCTCGGCAGTACAAGCTTTAGTTAAAACGCGGCGCTGACTAAGAGAAAAGTGGACACGTGGACTTGTGGACCCTTACAAAGTTACATCGGTTCCGAAAACAGAAGGGCGTGGCAAAATCGGAACGGCTTTTCTTTTCCAATGTCGGCCACGATCGCAGCGAATGTCAGAGCTTGTTGGGAACCCGATAGCCTGAAACACGTGAAAAAAATAAATTACGGATAAACCCCAAAGAATTATAGTATTATAATATTACTTACTTCCGCACACGGTGCCCGTCCCGAGGGGGACGCCGCAGAGGGCAGCGACTCGAACCATCTTTCTCATGCTGATGCGCCTCTCGACGGCCGCGCCGACGAGGTTCTTGCAAACGCAGGCCAGGTTCGTCCGCTGGCCCACAAAGTAGCAGCAGTCCGTCGACGGCTCGGCTGGGGGCGCGCCGGCGCGAACCGCCTCGCCGCAGTGCCCCTCCAACCCGAAAACGTCGTCCTCTTCGCAGTCTTTGTACGCCGCTGCTCCCCTCGTCAAAACCAGCACGGCCAAGAGCAGCATCGCCGTCCTCATCTCGAGAGAGAAAGAGAAGAACTAGAGAGAGAGAGAGAGAGAGGGGAGGAGTTATAAGTTGTTCTGTTAGGGAGGCTTTTATAGGAGAGCAAAGCGTCGTTTGCCAGCTGTTTCCGCGGAGTGGGGGAGCGCGTGACGTGGAGGAGGAGAAGACCCTTCGTTGACTCTTGCGTCCTAGTTGCGGGTGCACCCGCCGTCTCCGCAATTCTCTTCAGCGGAATTTCAATTCGCCGTGGCCTTTTCCCAAAGGACAAAAAGGTCTTCTCATACGGAAGGAAGACCGTCCGTTGACTTTTCCTTCACGACGGAAATGCCAGTGCTGCGACCTCCCTACTCGTTCGTGCCGGAGCATCTCCGGACACGTGGCAGCCTAAGAGTTCCAATGCCGCGCTCCTGACCCAGAAGTCACCATTTCCTTCCCTCTTTTGCAGTATCCAGAGCTATTCGAAAGAGGAAAGGTCTTCTCACTTGCGGAAAATTTCCCTCTCATGGAGAGCGGAGTTTCCTTGGCGGCGGAACTTCTCCGGCGAAGCCGGGACACGTGGCAGCTCAAGAGAGCCCACGCTGTTCTCCTCTCCCGGAAATTACCATTTCCCCCTTCTCCCGGTGTGTTCCGTTACGCCTTCTCGCACGCCGCACTCGACCCCGCCGGCGACCTCCGCTACGTCTTTCTCCTCCTCATTTCCCTCCCTTTTTGTAGTACCTCATCACGAATAATCTCCGCCGTCCGTTTCCTTCACAATACGGTTATCCGAGGGCTGGCGAGATCTCGATCCCCCGGATCTCTATCGAACTCGATTTTCCTCTTCCGGCGGATGATTAGGACTGAAATTTCTCCCAACCGCTTCACATTCACTTTCCTCCTCCAATCTTGCGCCTCCGAAAGCTCAACCCTAGGATTTCAGCTTCACGGAGCTGCAGTTAAGAACGGAATCCTGAACAATGACGTATGCGTGCGAAATTCTCTGATCCGATTATACTCGAATTTCGGCTCGTTAAATCACGCGAAAATAGTTTTTTACGAGGGAAAGATGGATTTGGTATCTTATAATTCGATGATTGCCGGTTGCCTTAACAATGAAGATATTTCTTTTGCGCTTTTTCTGTTTGATAGAATGCCGGAGAGGAATTGTATCACGTGGAATAGTTTACTTGCCGGATTAATAAAGAATGACAGATTAGATGCTGCACGGTGCCTGTTTGACGAAATGACCGACAAGAATTTGATTTCTTTTGTTGTGATGACTTCTGGGTATGCTCAGAGGGGGCAGCCTAAAGCAGCATTATTACTTTTCCGGGAAATGCTGTTACTTTACTGCGATGTTAATGTTGCTGCTCTTGTGAGTGCTCTTTCAGCTGTCTCCCAGATTGGGTCTCTGAATCATGGCTTATGGATCCATGCTTACATCAGGAGACATGATCTGAGGATGGAACCATCACTGTCGACAGCGATCATCACAATGTATGCTACTTGTGGGAGTATTGAGCTTGCCTTGCAGTTTTTCCTCACGTTGAAGCCTCAAGAGAAGGACTTGTCGACTTATACAGCGGTGATCTTTGCCTTGGGGATGAATAGCCTTGGATGGGAGGGTTTGCGCCTCTTTGAGCAGATGAAAAATGAAGCGTTTAAGCCGGATAGGGTGTCTTATCTAGCTGTATTATTTTGCTGCAGTCACATGGGTTGGGTTGATAGAGGATTCTTCTACTTCAAGAGTATGATTGAGGATGATGGAATAATGGCAGAGTTGGATCATTATGCTTGCATGGTTGACTTACTCGGGCGGGCAGGATTGTTGAAGGAGGCTGAGGAGTTTATTTCTTCAATGCCTGTGGAGCCGGATGAGGTGATTTGGGGAGCTTTGCTAAATGCATGTAGGATCCATGGGAATGCAGAGGTAGGCAGGAGAGTGGGGGAGTTTCTGATAGAATTTGATGGTCTCCATGATGGGCCTTATATTCTTCTATCTAATATCTTGGTGGAGAGCAAGAGAAGGGAAATAGCTGAGGGTGTTATGAGGATGATGAAAATCTCTAATGTTACGCGGACTACTGGGTTTAGCTCTGTTGAGGTCAACGGTGTTGTTCATGAGTTTGTCGCAGGAGATATATCCCACGAGAAATCCTTGGAGATTTATCAAAAATTGGAAGAAATTGCCGGAGAAATCAAGGGCCAGGAGAACACTTTATAAACGAGGGGAATGGATTTGAATGGAACAAAGAGATGAAAGTTATTTCCTGGTTTTTGGGAGGAATCTATCTGCTGCAACATTTGAGACTGGTAAAAGTTTAAAGCTCAGGATTTCTCACATAATTGGGTGCGGTAAGCATTCTTTCAGTAATGTATTGAAGACATAAATAATTCAAAATTGAGATAGTATACTTGAGAAGGAAAATAAGCACAAGTATAATCATAAGCTACATCCTGAATTTCATCGAACATACACAAATATACGACAGTATACTTGTATATGTTCAATTCATAGAAAATATACAACCCTTGATGTCAAATTCTCAGAAGAAATTGACTTTGCAGCATCACTCCTGCTAAAATCTGAGAATGCTCGTCTATCCAAAGCTCATCCCAAGAATTTATGTCTCTCAGTCGATCACCTCATCATGGCAGCATACTAGCCAATGGGTGCTGAATTCTTGAAGGGGTGGTTGGGCAAGTTGCAGGCTGGGCTCTGACCAAAGGAATGAGCGATTGCACAACATCTGTCATGAGGGGTCTGTAATCGGCTTCTGACTGCACGCACACAGCAGCAATGGCAGCTATCTGCGACGGGGTAAAAATAGAATTGTTATGAAAAATCTATGTCCCTCTCTTCTGTAAGATTCTAAATTGTGTTGTGATTTTAACAATGTCCTAACCTGAATCAGTTCCTTGTTTGAGCATTGACCTCCCAGTGCTGGATCCACCATCGCCATGAGCTTCTCCCTGTTTGTCAATCTTGGAAGCGCCTGTGGAATTGGAAGACACATTGTAAACATCAGCAATCTTCACAAAAATCTCTTCTATCCAGCGAAATTCCCTCTATATCTTTGGTAGGAACTTACCCAAGAAACAAGAACATCTTCCCCCGGCGGCCTTTTGACATCAACAGGTGACCTTCCAGTCAAAAGCTCAAGAAGGACGACGCCGAAGCTATAGACATCCGATTTTGTAGTCAACTTGCCACTCGATGCATACCTACACAGGCGCATTTTTTGGGTAAACCTATTTATCCCTATTTTAAACTAACTGTTCATGGAAATAGCCACAAAAAGAACATACTCGGGGGCTACATATCCGGTGGTCCCAAGGACCCGAGTCAAAACTTGACCGTTGACCTTGTCGGAACCGATCTTTGCCATGCCAAAATCAGAGACTTTGGCCCTGTAATTGTGATCCAGCAGGATGTTGCTGCACTTGAAATCTCTATGGATGATAGCGGGGAGAGTGTGTTCGTGAAGAAACTCGAGAGCCCGGGCGCAGTCTAGGGCAATTCTCAACCTGGTGCCCCAGTCAAGTGCCCTGGGTTGAATTTTCCGGGAGCTAGGATGCAGGTGGCACTGCAAACTCCCACTTGGCATGTACTCAAACACGAGAAGCCGATGCTGTTGATCGGCGCAGTAACCCAGCAGCCCAACCAAGTACGGAGAGTGCAACCGACTCAGCAGGTCAACCTGCATTCGTCATACCAAAAGCTAAAGCTGATGGCAATGGAATTTCTTAACCAAAGGTCAACTATAAAAACTGACCTCAACCCTGAACTCCCGCTCGCCCTGGCGGCCTTGGCGGTTGAGAACCTTGACGGCCGCCAAGGTGCCGTCGGCCAGCGCGGCTCGGTAGACCATCCCGAACCCCCCTTCGCCGATGACGTTGTCCTCTTTAAACCCTTGAGTGGCAACCTCCAGCTCTCTATAAGTGAAAACCTGCCCGCCCTTCCTTTTGACCCCGCCGTTGACACTCTTCACCTCTTCTCAATTAACCAAAATCCAGAACCGGTAAGCAAATACCCATAAAGAAACATCGATAATTACCAGAAGCAGAAGATTTCACCGAACGCGTGGCGCTTGGAAACGTCGGTGCTGCCGCAGGCGGACTCGGCTGCGCCATGCGTCTTCCGCGGCGGTTTCAGGCGGCGGAGCAGGAGCAGAAGTGCAATAACGAGAGCTACAAGAGCCGCCAAGGAGATCGCCGGCACGAGGATAGTTAACGTCGTGGGACTCACCGAGAAGAGGAATCTGTGCTCATGGCGGCGCGGCGGAATCTGCGCCGGGGGTACTGGGCTCGGCTCGCTCCGCGCCATGGCGGAGGCGAGTTGAAAAACTCCTTGTCAAATAGGGGTATCCGTTATGCTCCCCCGTGACGAACTATATTTAATATTTATCGTCTTACTTAAAAATATGTGTTATTTGCTATCTTGTAGGGAAGTGGAGCAGACGCTTTCCCTTGCGTGATAGAGAGAGAGAGATAGGGAGTGAGACAGTCTCTCTCTCTCTCTCTCATCCCGTGATCAGCGCAGTCTTTATTTGTCTTTCTCCGTCCAATCCGGTCTGGCACACTGAATAGTGGGCCCCATCATCAGTCACGGAGGCTTCTACTGCAGTGGCCCATCCCGAGACCGTAAAGAGCAGGGTAAAATGGGATAGGATAAAAGGGATATCTTGCGGATGTATGGATAGATGGATGGTTGCTTGGAGGGGAGACGAAGAGGACAAACGAGGAAAGAGAACAAATGGGTAATGGAGACAAAGGGTCTCAGGTAAAGAGAGGTAACGGGCAGCGCAAGGAACTGGCCGTCTTGGACTGGTCATTCTTTAAGGAACCCAAGGAGTCAAATCTCTGTTTTTTTGCCATTATCTCTCTCTATCGCTCTAGGATGCGGATCTGTTTTTTCAGAATGTTTCTAGCTTCCTTAGTAGGGTGTTAAGTACACCCTGGCCAGGCTGTTTTTTTGTCAGTGATGACTATACGATGGAAATCGCGGTATTTGAATAAATAGAGTGCTCCAAGGTACTTTTTCTTGGGAGTTCTCAAAGATGACTCGATAATCTGCCCGTTTCTTCATTAATTGCCTCGTTAAAATGGCTTTCCATACGAGGAAAACCTTCACTCGAATGACTGCGAAATAGTTCATCTTTCCCACTAGTTTTCTCGTTATATCTCGACCATCTGATACTTTTATCGTTATCTCTCTCTCTCTCTATCTAGTCTCTGGATCAATTTTTCGGTATTTTCTAACTTCCTTTACGGGGTCTTGAGTCCGATGGATTTGTCAGTGATGACCCTGATGGAAATGGCAATAGTTTAATAAGTACTAAATTATTCATTAAATTGTTTTGCCTTTTGTCAGTATGTTTCTGGCTTCTTTGATAGGGTCCTTAGTACGCTGGCCAGGATACTGAGTACTTTTTGGTTGGACGGTTATCTCTTGCTGGGAAGTCCTCGGAGATGCAGCAGTGAACTCCTTGTTACTGCCCGAACTGACTCATTGAATTTGCATTTTAGAAGAGGAAAGCGTTCGGTCAAGTGAGTATAAAATAGCTCGCTTTTCCTTGTCATTAACATCATCTCTCGATTATCTGAGATAAACTTCTGTATAACATTCCCATCAGTTTTTTTAAATAAATGAAATACTTTGTTGATACTTTTCAATTTGGATCATTCAATCGACTTCAATTACAGAGACAAAATTATATGAAATCGACTGGTTTTTTTTTTTGTCTGAACTTCAATCACAGGGACGACTTCACACAGAAAATACTGTGTTTATTAAAATCTATAGATTGCTGATTATGATGGCTATGCCATGTACAAAAGACCATCAGAAAATTACAAACAGATGCCGTTGGATTTGAATGAATATGGACGATTATTGCAGAATTGAAAGAGGGACTTTGAATTGATTTTACCCTGTTTGCCACAGAAGGACTAGACTGTTCATAGATCAGTCTAGATCTCATGAGCGGATGGAGAAAAGAATCAACAAGTAGATATCACAGTCCAAAACCCCTTTGCGGATGCGATGAGGTTTTCACATCCAGCTAGATTTCTAAAATCTCCCAACCGCCACCATTGCAGACCTTGATGTTCCTAGGCTTTATTCTGTGGGCCCCCTACCATACTAACAGTTTTTTATATTTGGTTCAGCCTTATATGAACTGGCATGTTGCTTCTCACATGCCTTCATGCTGACTCAGCCATGCTGTCTTAGGCACGTGCGTACATTACCAAGTGAATTGTATCATTGGCTCCTCCCACAGGCAAGCATCACCTCATTTTCAAAGTCCAAATCATAAATTTGCAAGAGGTGCAATGATGAGGAAGATCAAGACATAGAATTAGGAGCTCCATACACCGTTGATTCTCTGGACATATGGTAGGTATTACATCAGACAAGACAATGACTTAATAGTTTGGTCTGGTAGACCTAAAGCCCCTCATCAATTGGGGGAAATTCAAAATTTGGTGAATTTATTAAGTCCCTGGAAATTTCAGTTTGTATGATAATGGACCTATTCTTGCCATTATTTTGAGGAGTCCATAATGTTCGTCAACTTTTCGTTCATTTTCTTGACTAGGGAGCATAATTTTGTGGGCTCACCTTCAAATAAACAATAATCCCAGGTCAAATTGGACGTCGCGACGACATCGAACTGCCTTGGTCTTGAATATGGTTTATGCCCTTGAAACTTTTTGTTAAGCTTGGATAATATTTATTGTAGTGAGAATCATAGCAGAGTATGGAAGGGTGATCTCTTCTGTACAGAAAATTGAATAAATTTGAGCCAATTTCAGAGCTGTGAAAGCTGGTTTACAAGAAATCTTCCAGATGCAACCATGGACCAACATGAGGTTGATTTGGATGCCAGGATTAACCTCTGATGGGTTTACAAGAAATGACTAGCCACTTCAATTTCCCACTCGTTTGTGGATAATAGAGAGAAACTCAACTGAAGATAAATTCCGATGGACACATAATCACAATTCAAGAAAACATATGGGATCTATGTTTGATCACTTTTTGAATAAAAATTTGCATGCTAAATTTGTGTATCAGTATTTGAGCATTAAAAAAAATGATATTGATTACTATAATTTCATATTCTTTGATAAAATTCCTTGAGTTATCTTACCAGATTTATTTTTTGTAGAGAAGGTAATTTTTGTAGGAGCCGTGATAGAACCTAGAAGGAAATTTTCAAACACTCATAAACATGATAGCTTTTAAAGTTTGTTTTGATAATTACACAATTTATTTGACATGTGTGCATGCGTTTGTATTTAGTTTAGTGAGTCATTCGTTTTACTTGCTTATTGAGCTCATTTTGTAGGATCAATTTATTCTCAATATAGACATCTCTCTCTGTCATGGAGAGGTAACTCTTCATTCCATATTCCTTTCGCTCATATCAAAGTCATTTTCTCATAAAATATTAAATTAAATATTTAAAATATCAAGGCACCAAGAATCGATAATCTTATCATCTAAAATAGATGTAAATCTATACAAGGCTCATTGAAGGAGTTCTCAAAGTTTTTCAAGTTTCTAGCCTCTAACATTATCTACACAATTCTTGGACAATTAGATCTCCTCTTCAGTGATCTTCACCAAGAGAGAAAGACAAAAAATGAGATAATTTCGCACAAAGTTAGCTTAGATACCTTGAGTTAGTATATAAACTGTTCGTAAATAGCCTAAGAATTATGTCTATAACCACTAACATTCATGATATTATGTACAACCCTCTAGGTCTATAGATGTTTTTAGATAATAACTTAAGAGACCCATCAACACTCATTGGTCAACCTTATTAATTATATATATATATATCAAAATATAAATTAATTAATGAAGGATCGATTTATCTTAATCTACAAAGTTGAGTTGTTAGCCCATTGGGTGATAAACTACCTTACATGGTCAAGGAGATATAGAGTATATAAGAACTCTTTTATGTAACCTTGTTGTCATGAGTTATCATGTATATGTAAGCCTTTGGCCGCATGAGACTCATTAATGACTTAGAGATAGTTAGTAGTCAAATCCTAATTAGTCACTTTAGTATTGATACATCGATGAAATCATTGAGAACACCTTCTCTGATATTTCTATGATATTGGCAAAATATTTCATCATATTGCATTCCTTGGGCCAATTTCATTTCATTATGAGGGTGGACTATCTCACCTTGACCACACAATTACCTTTGAGAACTTCATGTTATATCTAATAAATGATGTTTTAGACATCCCATGGCTAGGAATCTATAAGTCATAGTTAAAACATGATTATCCATCCATAATATGTGTGTAATGCCTCAAGTCAAAGGACCATGATATAAAGCAGCTTAATACTATTCAATGATTTATACATACTATTAGGTCTTATGTGTGTGATCTTATGTCGTATACTGAGGGCAGACAATCTTATAAACTTAAGTCTAATACTGATGGTAGACATAGGCCTAATACCAAGGGCAAACGATATTATCTTAACCACACAATCATCTTTGAGGGCTCCATCTTGTATTTAGTCTATGTTGTTTTGGAGATCATGTGACTTGTCATTTTTAAGTCATAGTCAAAACACGACTATTTTTCCAAAAGATGACTTTGGTGTCTGAAGTAAAAAAATTATATACATAATTTTGACATAAATCAACCTTATTTATAGTTAGGCATATACCATTTAATGATTCATAGAGATGAATTCACTGAACTCTTTCTCTAAAGAGTAACCTACTATCTATCTTTTTTGTCTCTAAACCAATGGTCATATAATCAGCTATACTTATCATATGAGCCAGATCAAAAAATATTATTCTTTTTCGATAATTAGATATCTTTTTTCAAATATTCCTTTAATATGAATGTTTAGAACATTTATTTAAAGACTAATGATTTTTGTATTATGATCTCATTGTAATTCTCTTAGTCATTGTATATACTCATACACTTTATTGCAAACATTAGAAAAAAATAATAACGAATAAATTTCATTTTAATAAAATATAAACAAGACATGGAAGTGCGATATCCCTTACAAGCCACATAATATATATATTGATACCAATACATGAATAATTCATGCTTATATTTGGGGGGAATTGTATCTACTTGTAAGAGAATGAGAATCTCTTCATGCCCATACCATCAAACCTAGGCATACACTCAACCTCAATCACAAAAGAGGATAAACCTTAATCATAACCCTTATCTTTATGATCAAAAGGTGAAAAGACTTCCTAAGGAGAACCTATAGGACATTACTAAGAGACTAATAATAACTTAAGATAGGGGGTGTGATAACATACATCTTGTGTATCTAAATATATGATTCTTAAATAATTTGCGTGCATAATTTATGTTATTAGTATGAATGTTATCATGTTTTTATTATATTTTTACAAATCATGTGCCATTTTACACAAGTTATCAAAATGCACTTTTTAAGGTTAAATGTACACAAGTAACCAGTTAATTTTTTTTTAAAGATCAACCATATAGTTACTAATATATTTTATTAACATTCGAGGCTTGAGAAACATTCAATTTGAAGAACAAATAAACGAATGAGAAGATTTTGATCTAGATGTGATTTCTATTTTTGATTCAATCTAGTGATATTTATTAGAATACACTTTGATTATCTTTATAAGTTTAAAATTAAATGGCATTAAAAAAGTAAGATTAAAGGCATGAACTGATGAAAAAATTTGGTAGACAAATGTTTTCTATTTTGAGCAAGGGGATGCCATAGTGTACAAACTAATATCAAGCATTTTATTCATTTATTTTAATAAAATGGGTTTTTATTGCAATTTTATCATACCTTAAAAGGACTAATATTGATTTACATGGATATTATAATTTTTTAGGATTTTAAAGTATTTTTTTATAATTTTATGAGATCAAAATCATCAAGAAAAATAATTTTCTAAGTTAGAAAATGATATATTTATCTATTTCTCATTTAAACTGTATTTAATAACATGAAAAATAATTTTAAATTCATATCATTATGGTCTAAAATGATTAATTTATTTTTAGAATAAATATCTCAATTTTATGATTTTTTCGGTGTCTTTCAGAATTTTTAGAAAATCTAACTCATTAAGAAGATAAAATTTTAAAATAAAAAAATGATATTTTTTTATTAAGAAATAATAATTGATGTTACTCATTTTTCGACATATCTCTATGGCATGATCACAATTGAGATCGAAAAATCAAGAACACGCTAAAAAATATGAATGAATTGGATGAAGCATAATGACAAAATCAAGCATCTACCTATTATTTGTAGGAGAGAGAGGGATCGCGATCAGGCAGCCACTCGATTAAATTGAATTCAAATTTTAAGCTCCCATATTGTGCCATGTGGCACAATCTGATTAGCTGATGTAGCATCCCTCCATCTCCACCATTTGAATTTTCTGGCCTTGATTATTTCCTTTTGTAGTAGTTTCAGCCAACCAGGTAACACCACCTAAACCCCCTTAAGTGAATGCAAGAAATGAATCCTTAAATAATATCTTAATAGCCACTTTTAATGCATGATAGAACTCCTCTAATCTTGTTCTTGTGTGGCATTCCCCCTATTCGTGCCACACAAGCACCGCCTCTAGGTGGCTCTTGCGCCTGCCAACTGTCCTTTAGTGGTGCAGCCACGTCAGCAAGCATCTACATTTTGCCAAAATGCATTGGAAAATCATAAAAATTTATAAAACTAGTTGAAACAATTTGGAAATTTATAAAACTTCTATAGAACTTCAAACATGCATATCTCCAATCCTGTAAATCGATTTTGAGTGAATTTTTTTCTTGATTAATCCATTTTCAGTTTTATTTCTTTCATTCATTGTAGAAAAAATCAAATAAGAACAAAAAGATCAATTTCTCAAAATATGGCATATTCAACTCAATGGCTTATGAGAATTTTCATGTTTGCTTCTCTTACCTATGCGATTTCTTTTGTTTGAACTCTACAACCATATCAACTGGAGAAAATAAGATTGGTATAAAGTTTTTTGACCTTCCAAAAAGTTAAACATGCAAAAATTCATCATTTCTGCTCCACTTCATGCAAAATGAGGGAATGGATGCTAAAACATGTTGAACGAGAAAATGATTGGAAAATGTGATATTATATAGTAAATTCAAGTGAATTATGCTTTAAAATAGGTAATAAATAGTGAAAATGCATATAAAGATAGTATGTTCAGCGTCACTATTCTCTTCACTTTTTCGTTGTTCAGTGTTTTAAAAAGTGATGGTAGTGAATGTTTTGCTAATAGAATTTGTGCTTTTTGGATCTGATGTTGGAAATGGATTTTATGGCACTAGATTCCATACCAATAGAATCGATGCTAGTAGGATCTAACTCCAAACTCAAACCTTGCTATAAGAGAAGAAGCTAAGTGTTGAACTTATAGATCTAGTCTTTTCACCGGTTGTATTCACAAGGGAGTTGTGCTTGAGTCCACATGCATTTGAGGGGGATAACCATTCGTTTGTAGGGCTATGTCAACTGATTGCCATGGCATGGGCATTTTGGTCACTTGTAGATTCTGCGGCATGTAAATATGCAATTAGATTCTTGGCGCATGTTGTTTCAAAGGTATAGCGATGAAATTTTTAAATTTTTTTCTGGAAAAACAATGGGTTCATGCCATACTTCAACAACCTTTCGAACAAGTTGAGGAGATAATGACCATGGAATATGATTGCTTGCAAATCAAACTAAGCATACGTGTGTATTGAAGAGTTTGTTTATGTTCTTCAATCTGCCTATGATAAATTAGAAATCATTGCACTATTACCCTGTTAAGAGTAAATATTGTATTTATGCTGACAAAGATGCAGGATAGGAATATAGCCATCTTTTCCAGCCTTGATCTCTCCTGGCTCTTCTTCCTCCTTGCTTCTCTCCCCCTCAGTAATAACTCATCTCTGATCCCTGACCTCCGACATATCAGTCCATCTAGAGGGATATGAGGTATATACTCTCATGTTATTTTGGCTTTTTTTGAATTTATGATTCTCTCATGCTCAAGGAAGTCTCCAAAGACTACTGACAACTGCTGAAAACATAAACCTGTATCCAATGAGATAAACAAGGCTGATAAACTCACACCTTGATGCTTTGGAAACTTGTGTGACTGGCGCATCCATGGGTTGAAGAAACTGTAGGTGAATGTAGAACAGACCAGTGGTTCATCAATACAGAAGTTGGCACTCCATGCGAAGATTTTAATGCCCTCAGCCCCTTGTTCCCATAATCTTAATAAATTAAGAAGGCATTTAATACGACCCTATCAGGGCCCAAGAATGAGGGATTTACAGGCCTGATAAGAACATCTATATAAGGAAAATTTGAAGGCCAAGAACGAAAAGAAGAAGCATCGACTCTAGAACTCTCAAACTGGTTAGCTTAGCCACTCTCCCTTGTTATTCTGTTTTCATCTCTTCCTCTTGATCTGTCTTCCTCTTCCAATAGAATCTTTGCAGTTCTTTACTTCTATCCTATCCCCAATGTCTACTCCTGCCCCCCATCGCAGGGACTAGGATTGGCCAATCAAGCTTGGATCCACAATCTGATGCAGATTGAGGTTGATCGAATCCTCAAATTATGACCATCATGCTCAAGGATCGCCAGATCATGTTATAGGTGATCCTGCTTGAGGTTTCCAGTTAATGGTACTCACTGCGTTCATACATACATATATGTGTGTGTATAAATAAATATATGTATATGTATATGTGTATAAATACATGTATGTATACATACATACATATATACATAGAGAGAGAGAGAGAGAAGAGAGAAGAAAGGAAAAAAGAGAATGGAAAGAAATTGTTCAAAAAGAGAGAAAAGAGAGGGAGATAAGAGGAGAGAAAGATAAAATGGGATAGAGTGGGGGGGGGGAGACCTGAAGAGAGAAAATGATATAGAGGGGAAGGAATGAGGAAGAAAAGGCAAAAATCTAAGAGACAAAATAAGTGAGGGTAAGAAGAAATAGTTGACAGAGAGAGAGACAATGACTGAGGGGAGAGAGACAATGACTGAGGAGAGAATGAGAGAGGGAGAGAGTAGAGATGGATTTCGAGAACAGAAGTTGATGGAGAGAGAAAAGCAGAATTATTGGAATGAAGATGAAGATCTGATGAGAAAGGAATCCTTCTCGATTCGGACCAACAAATTGCTATCCAATCCGCAATTCGGATCTAAAGATCCTTCTATAGGATCAAGGATCACGATCAGATCTATGATCTGAGGATCCAGTGATCTGATCTTCCCAACCCTAGGCCCAACAACGAGCTCAAGGATATTATCAATATCATATGTATGCGGGATTCAATGTAAACATGATGGATCCCTCTGCAGGATCCTACCCACATCTGCCCAAAGGCCTAAAAAGACATACATATATTTTACATACATGTCTGAGCGAAGCTAATGGAAACACAAATTTAGAAATAATAAAAAATAAAAAAGATCATACTTTGATCCACGTGTTTGATCGATGGCTTACTTTAGTCGTTTCATTCTGGCCTCAAACAAACAACAAGTATGGGCCTTCAACTCATAAGATTCTAGCTCAGAAAAACTAGAAGAATCAGGATCATCGCCATTTGAGAAAAATCCAGGAAATGGATAGCTGGTGTCCACCAAACGAATCCATTTGTATGGTTCAGGAGTCTCAGGTAGAACTACAGTAGATGGCATATCACCAGCATTGAACGCAATAAAAATGTCTCCTTCAACAGAATCGAATGTCTTTTCACCATTATCAGCCTTCAGACTCAAAGCCAGGAACTTGGACGAAGTATCCTCCCATTTAGGCTCAGAATGATTGGCACCATGCCACCGTATGTTCTTAACCTGATGGAAGACCCTCCTCTGAAAAAGGTCATTTCTCCTGTTCCTTAGGGAAACTAAAAAGAAAATAAACTGCGTAATCTGGCAAGCAAAACTTGTTTCCAGGTAGTCCCAGTCAAACAAACATCGGTCACCATATGACGTTGACCCACCAGCAGACATGCCGCACTCGTCACCCATGTTGAGTACAGGAACTCCCAGAGACACAAACAAGAGAAATAAAAAATTGCGTATTTGTCTCAGCCGCGTTTCAAGGATAACAACATTGCTCGTTGGGCCGCGGGCCCCGCAGTTCCAGCTTAACTCGGAAGAGAGCTTGCCCCCACTGAAGCTGACTAGATCAACAAGAGAAAGCCCAGAATTCCTTGTAACAAAATTAAAGGAATAAGTAGGTCCACGAGAATCTGAAAACATATCCCCGCTACCACAGAGACGGGTGGCAAGATCACTCAAAAGGCCTTCTCCCCTCAAAAACTTTCTGACATCTTTACAAAATCTTGAATTAATTTCTGACCATCTCTTCCAGTGCGGAAAATTCATCTCATGCGACAGCATGTCGTGAGGAGACCAAGAATCAGCAATGAGTCTAGTATTAGACAGAATTGGATCAAAAGAAATTGACTCGATCAGAGAAGAGCGAGATGAATTGCATCTAAAGTGTAATCCATTCACAAAACAGAACCCATCAATGTGGAAATCGATCACCCAATGGTGGAGACTGTCGATGATCATCTTCTGGACAATCTGCTTATCACAATTCAACAAACTGCGTGCTCCTAATCTTTTATCATCATCAACATAATAGGACAACCTGTCAATTCCATGAATGCCTGCACCTTCAGCAGTGTGAGAAAAAATGACTTCCAATAAAACCTCTATGCCATTTACATGAAGACATTTGACCATCTCTTTCATTGAATTTCTAGCAGATTCACTGTCACCTCTTGTCCCATACTTATTCATGGGGGCAAAGAAACTGTGCGGAAAATATGGCCCCTGATCTTCATTGAAGAAGAAGATTGGCTCAAGTAGGATTGCATTAACCCCCAGTTTCTTCAAGTATTGTATCTTCTCAATAATACCAACAAAGGTCCCGGCTGTACCATCAGGTAAACTGCTAGATTTGTCACGCGTAAAACTACCCACATTTAATCTATAGATAACCAATTTCTCAGTTGGAATGCACAAACGAACATCGCCACTCCAATCAAAAGACGACGTCTTCCTCAGTTCACCTAGGAAGAAATCAATATTTCCCTGTGAAAAGCTTCTAACTGCCTTAGCATATGGGTCCAAGTACATATCACTGTTTCCATTGCACCGGAATCCATAACTGACATAGTTACTCACATTTTCCAATGAGACATGCCAAATGTCGCCTGTTTTGTGCACATAAGGATCTAATTCTATTTCTAACGAAGGCTTTTCTGAATGATCTTCAAAAAGACACAATATCACTCTTTCAGCATTCCTTGAAAACAGAGAAAAATTCACAGTCCCATCATCACAGAAAGTGACGCCGAGTGGTGCTGGTTTTCCTGGGGTAAAACCCACAGGAACTCGAAAGCTTGTCTTTCTAGAACTTCTCAACACTATCCCGTTAGAACCATCTATGGAGAACGATGAATAAATAAAAAATGACAGATATGCTGGAATATCAGGGTAATCTATTTCCAACTCTGAAGAGTGCCGACCAGGAGATGTTTGCATTAACAGAGCTTCACATGATTCGTTTGAGTCGCTTGGTTCCAATTGGCATAATGAATCAGATCTGAAAGTCTGCCACCGTAAAGCCAAGTGATGCTCATTTAACCCCGGAGGCAAATCTGAAACTTCAAAGTATGTTGATTGTTTTGCTCCAACAGACACTTTCACAAGACCACCATTTTCAGTCTGAAATCTGTAAGATCTTCTTTTTAATCCAGCATTTTTATCACTGATGAGCACATCTGGATCTGTAAGAGCATATACTTTCTGTAAAGTGGAGCCAACTCTCGACCCATTCCTTTCTGATGGAGTTCTAATGGCACCTACTTTTCTATTTGTGCGATTTCTATTTATGAGACTCCTTGACTTCATTTCACTACCCTTTCGATGAAAGGGACGATATGTGTTGGTGGGAATCAGACATACTCCGGGGTCGCAACTGGAGAAGATTTTTACTGGAACAAAACAGAAAACTTCGGCCATCATAGCCTGATAACTATTTAAATGATAATAGCTTGATCAGAATATAATTGCGCCATAGAAGCCAACTCCCCCCAATTAATAATCTGCCAATCAACAACAGATTACGTCAGCCCCCAACTAATAATCTGCCAATCAACAACAGATTATGCCAGCCCAAAACGTCAGCCTTTCCAAAAGAATAAAATAATCCCCGCAGGATCAAAATGTAGATATGCAAGAAAATTTTCACAACAGGCTTCCCAGAAAATTTTATACAGAAAGATTAGCATTCATTTACGATATACAACTAATGCCGACTGCGAGGTTAGAGAGCAAGATGATGGCTCCATGACTATGAGAAAACATATCGAACCTGAAATTCTGGAAACCACCACTACTCTAGCACTTCGAAGACTAAAAACTTCTATATACGTACAGAAAAAAATCTCGAAAGGATCAAACAGCGTAAAAATAAGAAAGTTATGGCATCAAAGTTCCCAGACAATTTTTCTACGGAGAGATTATCATTCATTGAAATATCGCTGACTGCCAGGTCTAGGGCAAGATCTAGGCTACTAGAAAAGGAAAAGATGTGTAGAACCCAAAATCCTGGATATAACCGCTGTGATAGCACTTCCTACTGAGAGATAATGCGTTGTATCAAGCAGAAACTTTGCCTAATTCTGATGTTTATTCAATAATAAAAATTGGCGAAAGCTCGGCGAAAGAAATCATCCCCCTAAAAATAAAGCAAACATCACGATACTTGTTGTAGCACGCTAATGATTAAAACTTGGCTACGCGTCTACCTTCTCGGTGAAGAATTGGAAGCATCGGCACCGATCGCTTATAAATCCGCTGAATCAGATGTAGGCCCGGTTCTCGGCAATTGCCTTCGCGCTTGCTGCTACTTCACTCTCTCTCGATTCTCGGCCGCACACGTGTACTTCTTCTCCAAAAAGAGAGAGAGAGAGAGAGTGCAGCGTTCTACTACCGTCGTCATCCGTCCCTGACAGTATCGGGTGTGGGATGACAGTTACAGAATACCGGGACAAGTGCATCGGGTGACGGTGAGGATATTAGAAAATAATTAAAAATGTAGAAAAATTGTAGAAAAATGTAAAATAAAAATTAAAATGCCGATGAGCGTCACTTTTTCCATCTAAGTAATGTTAGTGGCACGTTGCCACATGCAAGTGTTACTTATAAATTATTAATTTAATTTGATAATTTGTATTAATAAATTAGTACTTTAAAGAATGATGATAATGTAATAAATGTAAACAAAATAAGATAACACAATAACTATCTTACCATCTAATCTATGATGACGATGGCATCCACGTCCTCCTTACGAACATCATCGCACCACTTCGTGTTCATTCCCTTCAACTTGCACTTCATGGTCACCAATGTCTCGATACGCTATGTAACGAGAATTGACCACTTGTATAGAGAGAGAGATTCTAAGAGAGAAAGATAGGGAGGGAGAGTCAAAGAGGGAGAGAGAGATAGAGATAGGAGAGTCATAGAGAGAGATAGAGAGTTAGAGAAAGAGAGGCAAAGATAGCGATAGAGACAGAAAAAGATAGAGAGTTAGTTAGAGAGAGTTAGAGTTTTAGAGAGAGAATCTAAGAGAAGGAGAGCCAGAGCGACAGAGACATCGAGAGATATAGAGCGAGAGTTATAGAGAGAGAGTTAGAGAAAGAGAGTCAGAGAGAGAGAGAGGGAGAGAGACTTCGATTCACTTGCCACGAAATTCAGTTTACTCGCCCGCGCATTGAACTTCCTCAGGTTTCTCTCAAACCTCCAAATATTCTACGCCATGTCGTCCTCCCAGTTTTGCCTCACTCGCAGAAACGAGAAGAAATTATTCTAGCAAAACTCAAGTTTCCCTTATTGGAGACAGAAGAAAGTAGGAACAATATCAGACATGGAGATGGAACAATCAAATCCTAGGGTTGGACCGTTGGCCTTCAAGGTGAAGGCTGCCTCCCGGGAGTCGTCGCCGACGCAGAAGGCCGCTAATTTGCTTGAATCGGACCTGCGTTCTCATTGGTCCACAGGAACGAACACCAAGGAGTGGATAGTGTAAAGTTGCAGCTTTGCCAAGAAGGAGAGAAGAATAAGAGATGGATCGGCAGAAACACAGAAGATAGATGGGCAAAACTAAGAGTAGTTTATTATTGAGATGAACATGCTTATTTATAGGAGGAAAGAAGTCAAGCTAGCCGTTTGTAACGGCTAGCTGTAACGGCTAGTAAAACTAGCCGTTACAACGGCTAGTTTTCTAGCAGTTTTACCCGATTTTGTTTTGATTTGCAGCACTCAAATGCTCTTCGGATTTGTAGACAAAGGTTCTATAATCAGTACTCTAATGAGATCTTCGTTCCACTCGCATTTTTCCATGCCAAAGATCATTTATTCATTACTTTTTCTCTATCATAAATCTGACTCTGTTTTATCCAGAGTGCAGCATTTAGGCAATTGTGATGTGAGTATAACATGCTCATTCGGTATCAAATGGATTATCTTCTATATAAGGAACATTTCTCCCTTCTCTTTTCTTCCACTAATTATGTTACAACAGTTATATTGATTTCCTTGAATCATGAAAGTTCAGTAATTTTTTAAATTCATGGGCAAAATTATCATTAGAGCAAATGCAGCTTGACATATTTTGGTAAGACCCTCAATGTGAGTTATGGCTAGCATTGAAGAATTGTCCAATACAGACTAATTCAGCATGCTTTGAAAAGGCTTTCTTATCCATTGCCCCATATAGATTGGGTATCTATGGGCCTCTTCTGTACTCTGAAAAATATTGGGGAACAGATCAATTGAGTTGCCCATTTGCATTAGGACGGGAACAGGAGTCCCTTTAGTAAGTGCATTCCCTAGGATCTATAAAAGGTTGCAGATGGTCATGTTGTCTATCTCCAGAGTTACAATTGAGGGCCAGAACATGTTTCTATCTGAAACAGGAAAAAGATGCATGGAGCAAAGTTATTTCTTTAGAAAGAGTAGTGCCTGAAAGACTTAAAAAAAGCTTCCTTGTTTTATTCAAAATAGGAGCAGCTGGATCAGTTTGCCCTCTCTTGCCTTTGTTTCTCACTCTTTCTCCACTTTTATACCCCAGTCCTCTACTCCATCAATCCCAGTAATTGACATGATGTTTCACTTTCAAGTGTACAAATGCTAATGTAAGAACACTACTAGTCTTTCAGAGTTGTATCACCCTCTTTCTTAGTCCTTCCCTCTTTCTTAGTCAAGTTTGGCCAACCCAGATTGTGGGGTCGCTGGGTGCTAATTTTTGGGCAGATTGTGGGGTCGCTGGGTTTGTGATTAATAATCTGCAGGGAAGCACCAAAAGCATAACGCATGGTGAAGTATTATCTTTTAGCTTGTTTCGGGGTTGTTCTCCCACACATTTCTCACACAAATTAATAATCTTTTATTTTGATGTGTTGTATGGATGTTTGGGTATGATCTGCCGGGAAGCATTAAAAACTAATCTTGTGGTCCAGTATTGTCCCTTACCTTTCTTTTGGGTTTGTTCTCCTACAGATTTCTTTCAAAATTCTCAAATCATTTCTCAGTTCTCATACACTGTGTTTTGCGGGGACGTCTTTCTCTACCATTCATGAATGTTCAGAATTGTTGCTTGACATAGTTTCAGATAATCCTGTCACGTTCAGATTTGTTTTTAAAGGTTGAATTTGTCTAGGAGCTCTAAGATATGAGGTAAACTGGACATGAGAATGTTCTATGCATGTCAGTGAAATTTATGTGTCGAGTTCTTTCTCATGAAAAGACATTAAATTCATTCTCATATAATTCACAAAGTTAATATTGAAAGTGAATCTTGGTATGCATTCATGGTTTTCTATCTCAAACTCGGTGATATGCGCACGAAATCTTGGGGAATATTTAGCTGATCATTCATTCATTAATATGACTGGATGTTGCTTATTTCAACTCAAAACTTCCAAAACTTCCATGTATTAGCTTTCTCTCTGCATTGGGAGTTGTCTTTATCCTTCACTTTGCTGAAGAGCAAGCGATCACTCAAGAGGAAATGAAGGTCTTTCAATGGAGGAGTTAATTTTTCCATAGTTTAGAAAGGAGGATCAACGTTTAGCGTGAGACACAATCTTTGTCGTGGTTCAAACCATAATGCTACCAGCCGGCAGGGTAGCCCGCAGGGCATATCCAATGGGTCCCACATGCCTCCATCCCATGTTACCCTGCGCCCCATTCTCTCTCGTCAGTCCGTCCAGCATCCATCGCCCCTGTTGCAGAAGCGAGGGAGAGAGTGTGAGCAGCCCAATGGGTAATCATTGTCACATTCTAGAGAGGCCCGATGTCCAACGGACAACTGCGGCGGGAAAGTCAGGACATCACCCACGATGGACGGCCCAGTTCCGCGGACCTGCTGGGCCCATCGAACTCCCCACGAGACGGCAGGGTACGGACAGTCACATGGGAGCGGGCCATGCGTTTTGGAGATTTCGTTGTTGACCCCTTAAAAATCTCGAGGAAAGTGAAACGACCGGCGGCTTTCTTTGTTTACTAGGGTATAAAGAAAACAAGGAAATATTTTTGGGCACGGCGTAAAATGTGCAACGGCCTCCCATGCGAGGCTTGCTCGCCGGTGGTAGGCTTCGCCCGTTCAGATACCGGTATTGAATACCGGTATCTGTAACGATAACGGTATCGGGTACCGTTAAGGTTCTAAACGGTACCCGATACCGACATCCAAATGTCGGTATCGGTAACTGGATGACGGTATCGGTTTCCGATACCGTCATCCGAAACCGTCATCCGCTAATGGCTACCGTTGGCGTTGGGTGTCGATACCGGGTATCGATATCGGAACCGATACCGATACCTGGTATCCGGTTTAACCTAATTGAATATCGATTCATAATTATATATATACCCGATTAACCTAAGTCCTACCTAGTACCTAATACCCGATTAACCTAATACCCGAATACATTTCCATTATTCTATATCACTCTGACACTCTCTGCGAGTCTGCGACTGCGCCCGCGTTCTTCCGATTTTTCTCCCGATTTTTCTCTGCGCGGCGTTCTTCCAGGCCTCCGGCGTTCTTCCGACGTTCCGCGCTTCCGGCATTCCGCAATCCGCACATCCGGCAATCCGCACTTCCGGCGTGACGCAGTTCTTCCGGCGTTCTTCCGCAAAAAATTAGGTAAGTTAAATTTTGAACTTTTTCTTTTGTTTACGTTGTTTATGATGACGGTTTCAATTTTGTGTTTTTTTTTTGCATTTCTGTGTTTTTATTTCTAATAATTTAAATGTTTTCAAGAGGTTTTTATATTTGTACGTTTTTTTTATTTCTGCATTTTTCATAGATACGTTTATTTCATTTTTTATGTGTTCTTATGCATTTCTCAAAATTTTTGTATTTTGGCCCTTTTGATTTCTGCATATTTACATATCAACATTTTTTTTATTTATACGTTTTCCAATTCTGTGTCTCTAATTTCTACATTTTCTATAATTCTGTTTTTTATTTTCTATGTTTTTAATGTCTTTTATAGGTTTTTTTCATTTCTACGTTTTATAGGTCTTTTATGATGATGTATTTATTTTTTGCGTTTTTTTTCTGAGTTTTTAAACTTTTTGTTTAGGTTTTGAATTTTTATGTTTTAAAGGATTTTTATGATGATGTTTTTAACTTTTGCAGTTTTTATATGTCTGGGTTTTTTAATGTCCGAGCTGTTTGTTGTTTTTAATTTCTGCAACTTTTTAGTTTCTGTTTTATTAATTTCTGAAATTTTTTAATTTTCGAGTTTTCTTTTGCATTTCTCCAAATTTCTGTAATTTTTTGGGCTTTTTAAAAAATTTTTATTAATTTTTTATTAGTACGATGTTGGTTTCACACCTAATTTATATGCCCTCTTGATAGATTTCAGATTTCAATAATGACTTGTTTATATTCTCCCTAATTGTTCAATAATGAGTTGTTTAATTTCTATTTCTGTCTCCATAGAATCTGATTTCTTAAACATTAATTTCTGTCTGTAATAAACTCTAATTTTTGTATTAATTCTGATTTCCAGTGGTGTTGACGTGTCATATATACTCTTGTAATTAATATCAGATTTTATTAAGGTCTGGATATTTTTAATTGTTGATTAATTTTTTATTAGTATGATGTTGGTTTCCCACCAAATTTATATCCCCTCTTGATAGATTTCAGATTTCAATAATGACTTGTTTTATTTTTCCAATTAATTATCTCGTCAATTTTCTATATAATTTTATTTTCTATAATGAAGTTAGGGCTTTTGATTTTACTTTGTATTTTAGAAAATGTCGATAATGGAGAGTTCCAATTTGTTACACGTGGATGCCGCAGAAGCAAACACAAATGTGACACCATCTCTTGATGAGCAAGGGTCAACATGCGTGAAGCGAAGCCGCATCACACGATCTCCCATCATGCAATATTTTAAATTGATGCATGACCGCACTTACTCGTGTGAAATTTGCCGACAGAAATATCCAGACAGCATGCAAGGGGTCATCAAGCGTCCAACGGACGTGAGCACTAATGTCTTTTGGAAGCACTTTAAAGCTGTGCATCGAAGGCTATATGATGCACTTAAGGGATTTGGCGATGCTGATGGCAGCCAACAATGCATAATTACTGAAGGGGCAGATGGGCAATTGAAGATTGATGCCCCGAAGAAGCGAACCTTGGGGGGTCTAACCCCCGATGAGACGAAGGATGTCA
Source organism: Lemna minuta (assembly GCA_024174645.1). NCBI lineage: Eukaryota > Viridiplantae > Streptophyta > Magnoliopsida > Alismatales > Araceae > Lemna > Lemna minuta. Next base: position 14,255,899 of record CM044104.1, on the reverse strand, counting down.
TTGCCCGTTTCGTGTGCCTCACTGACTCTCCTTGGAGCATCGTCGACCAGAAAGCTTTCAAGGAGTTATGGCGATATGCGACGCAGATAGAAGTAGATCCCCCAAGTGCAAAGGTGATAAAGTCATGGACAATTAAAATGCACCAAAGGATGAAAGAGACGATTGCAACAGGGTTCACTTCAGTACATCATCTGACGCTGACAGCATATGCGTGGACAGCAGAAAATGGATGTGGCTTGTTGGGTGTCACAGCCCATTGGATTGATGCTGCTTGGGAATACCGTGAGTGTGTGCACGCTCATCGGTGATTTAGCGGTGTGCACGCTCCAGATGTGCCTGAAGAGGCTCCCTCATCGGATTTCAGTCACCAGGTGTCCCTATCGGTATACCTTTACTACAGTACGCCGACGACACGACGTTCTTTGTTCAAGGAACGTGGGGGGCAGCACACACTTTGTTCACCATGATGAATATTTTTTCGGACTTCTCTGGTCTCAGGCTAAACAGAGCTAAATTATCATTCATTGGCTTTGGACTATCACCGGAGGAGATGACGGGTTGCTCTCGACTTCTGGCCACTCCAATCAACACCCTTCCTATCCATTATCTGGGAGTCCCACTGGTGGACAGGCGACTTTGGATTTCTGATTGGCAGCCAGTGCTGGAAAAGGTGGAATCGCGGCTCGGAGGGTGGCGGGCACGGTTTATGTCTCGCGGGGGACGCCTAGTGTTGCTTAAAAGCCGCATGCGGCCGCCATTCCTACATATTTTATGTCGATCTTCCGACTGCCGTGCGGGGTTCGAAAGAGACTTGAGCGGCTCATGAGGAGGTTTTTCTGGTGCGGATCCCAACCGGAGGAGACTCGGGCAATTCCTCTTGTAGCCTGCGAAACCGTATGCCGGCCTATTGAGCAAGGCGGTCTGGGCGTGCGCCAGCTGCAGCATACAAATACGGCCCTCCTAGCCAAGTGGGTCCACCGAATAGTACATCCTTCGAGGGACCTGATAACTATCGTGCTGCGCGATGAGTATGGAGGCACGCTCGATTGGCAGACATGGCAGAACCCCCGGCGAGGTGACTCCGCATTCACGACATCCCTCCGGCCCATTTTCTCATTGATGCAGCCTTTCTTCCGCCCTCGGCTGGGAGCGGGGGAGACTTTCCGATTCAGGAGGGATGAATGGTCGGGACACGGGCGTTTCAGCCAGCTCTTCCCTCGCCTGTACGCCCTCTCGCTCGATCCGGATGAACCGGTAAGTCGAGCGTGGCAAGATGCATGGACCGCGGCTCTCCGGGAGGCTATGTCCGACCAAAGGGTGGCCGATTTCCTCAGGCTGCAAGAGCTTCTTGCGGACAGCCAACCCTCGGAGGGGAATGATGTATGGATTTGGAGCGAACAACGCTTCTCTGCTCGGGCTGTGTATAGACGTCTTCGGGAGCAAGCAGCGGCAGAGGACCCCGCATTTATACGACAGTGGCAACGGGCGTGGAAAAGTCGGATTCCTATGAAGATACGGGTCTTTGTATGGCTTCTCCTCCGGCAAAGGCTAATGACGAGGGCTTATTGACAACGCATGGCACCTGCGTCTACGACCGAATGTGCCTTATGTGCGGGGGCGGTGGAGGACTGCGAGCATCTTTTTGTTACATGTCCCTTTGCCTCCTCTGTTTGGTTATCTGCTAGGGTGGCCCAGATAGATCTATCTTCCTCGGAGGCCTTCTGGAGGTCCATCAATGACGGACCGTACCGGTCAAAGGTAGAATGGCAGCACATATATGCCAACCTATGGTCCATTTGGAGTCACCGCAACGAAGTCATCTTTCGGGGACACTCCCCTTCGGTCGACGCCATACAGCACGACGCGCGGGGGCTCATTACACTATGGATTCGAGGCGGTTTAGGCCCCTTGAATTTTTGAACCGTGTAGCATGACTTTGTATTTCGTCATACTTTCAATGACAACGGGGGGGGCGGCCTTCATTTTAGAGGACCCTTCTTTTACTCTTCAAAAAAAAAAAATATCGTGAGTGTGTGTTAGCAGTTCGAGAGCTCTCCGGGAAGCATGACGGCGAAAGTATGGCATCTATACTACTTGAAATTATAGAAGAGTTTAAGTTGCAGGCTAAGGTTAGTCTTTTCGTCTTCGTTTTCTAATTTCTGATTTAGTATACCCTGAAATCTCATTTTTCTTTCTTAGAAATTTTATTTTAAACTCCAACAAATCTTAATTTCTTTTATTAGTTCTGTATTGGTTATTTTACTCAAACTATTAATCTTAATTTCGTTTATTAATTATGTAATTCATATTTATTAATTATAATTTTCATATTTTATAACAAACATTAATTTATATTTGGAATCTTTTATTAAGGTACTAATTTTGTATTTTTCTTTCAGGTTAGTGCCGTGACGACTGATAATGCGTCCAGCAATAAGAAGATGATTGCTATAATGGCGAAAAAGTTGAAAAGAGACAATAAGAACTTCACCGCGAAAAGGCACATACCGTGCTTCGCACATATTTTGAACCTCGTTGTTCAATCCGCCATTAAGAGCTTTGACATCCCTTTTGCTTCTCAATTGATGGAAGAAGAAGGCGACGAGCAATTGACTGCTTTTGACTATGCTAGCGATATGGATGTCGAAGAAGATGTTGATATTGGTCCTTCGACATCGACATCAATGCATAGGGTACATGTCACACTCGGCGAGGCAGTGGCAAAAGTTAGGAATTTGGTTCGGGCTACCCGCAATGGTAGCCAACGACGGCTTATGTACGCGAAACTATGCGCTGACTTGAAGATGTATGATAATAACCTCCTCGAATTAGACTGTCCGACGCGGTGGAACAGCACTTACGACATGCTTCGAGCCGCCATTGAGAAGAGGGCCGTCCTGGATGAAGGAACATCTCATTTCAAGACAAATGAGAAGGAGACGAAGATATCAAAGGACGAGTGGGAATTACTACGGATATTTACTGATTTATTAGAACCATTCTCGTTCGCCACTCAACATGTTTGTCAAACAGTGACCCCAACAATCACCGACGTATTATTTATTTTGCAAGTATGATAGTAGAACTTAATAATTTTATTTTATTTGCATCTCTTTTTAATTGTTTCATGACTTAGTCTGATTGCCTCTCTTATTAATTTATCTTATAGGAGCTTGATTCGCATATGAGCAACGTGATCAATCGCGTTGACGCATCGACACTCTTCGTAGCGGTGAAGAAATTGGGAATTGCGGAGAAGGTATCGATGGACCTTGCATGTATGGCGATGAAGCGAAAGTTGGATAGTTATCAGTAGAAGGTATGGGAAAATCATGCTATCATAGCAGCAGCTCTATTGGACCCCTATCAGAAGGGTTCAATGCTTGATGAAAGGACAAAGAAAGCGGCGATAGCATATATTAGGAGCCTCTTACCCTCCCCACCACCAACTTCCTCCAGTACATTGCCACCTTCTACTCCCATCAGCTCTACAACTAGGCAAGATTGGTTGAAACGAGTATGCAGGAAGAAAGATGGACCCGCGCAATCGACATTGACACCCTCAGATCAATTAGATGCTTATATGAATGAAACTGTGAACGATGAGGGAGACCCCGTGCTACATTGGTGGGCTCGTAAGGGGAACATTGCATATCCTACCCTTGCCCCCATTGTACGAGAACTCCTGGCAGTATGTGCAACCAGTGCTCCATCCGAACGTGTGTTCTCTGCCGGTCGAGCTGTGGTCACATACAAGCGTGCACGTCTCACAGCACAAAGCATCGAAACACTAGTGACCGTAAAGTGTTGGCTTCGGGAGAATAACACCAAGTGGTATGATAATGTCCATGATGAGGATGCCGACATGAGAGTCGTTGTGGATGAAATGGTATGAACATTATATGCAGGGAATTCATCACTTATCATATTATTAACAGTTAAATGTTATGATTTTCTCACTCGTTTTCATGACTTAACCTTGAAGGGGATAAGCATCTGCGAAGGAGGCTCCGACGCTTGACGATCTTCAAGCGATAACGAGGAACGAGCATAGGGTTCGGCGATGAGATGACCAAACAACCGATGGGGAATGCTGACGTTTATTTTAGATGATGAGAAAACTTTATAGTTCTTTGTAGACGTTTATTTTAAAGTTTCCGTGGTTTTTATCAATTTTTAAAGAGGAATTCTATCATCAAAAAAATTACCCACTTAACTAGTTGTCTCATTCTTATTTTGTCCTCAAATGTAATACTAATTAAACATGATTATCATGCAATTAATGTACAATTTATAACATTGACTATCCTATTCATCTTATTATGATTTGATATAAAATTGGTGAACAATTTTCTTTAATCCTAATTATAAGTGAGATCATAAACATGTTTTAATGATAAAAATATAAGAGAAAATATCTTTATTAACATTTATGTATTTTTTATTAAGTTATTTTATAAAGTACATAAATGTATTAAATTAATTAAAATTCATTCTCTTATTATTTTAATAAATTCACCTTTTATAATGATAGATTATTCAATTTCGAATCCAACAAAACAAATTTGAATTAATTAGGAGTTTTATTTTGAAAGTTATGATTTTTACAATTTTATATAATTTTTCTGGAATTTTTCTGATTTATATTTAAGTTTATTTTCGATTATTATTAATAAAAAAATTCAAAAAAATGCAAAAAAGGTTTAGTTTGCGCGCGGGCCCACGTGGCTGCGACGTGGCACGCAAGGCCACGTGGCTCACGTGGGCGCGCGCTTGCCTACGTGGCGCGGATGTGGCATGTCGATGCGCATTTATATTTACTATAGAGTAATTTATTAATATGTATATAGATCTTCTGATGATCGGAAGATAGAATTAACCGTCAAATATCATCTTTGTTATATACCCAACAAACTCCATTTATTTTTCCTGTGTGGGACTAAAGTCCCTTCGATTTCTTGTTTGCAGGATGCGTGGTGCGACGAGAGGCGTTCGATCGAAATCGCGATGGACGTGTCGCGTCGATGCGGTGGACACGAGGTCCACCCGATTAAGAGAGGCACACGTGGCTTAATAAAACTTAATGTGATTCATCTCAACCGTCGATCAAACGAATTATAACGGCTGAGATCACTTCTAATCGATGGACTTCTGGAGACATCACGACCGCTGGATCAAAATCTAACGCATCTCGACCCTTCATTCGCAACACGGTATCGGGAGAATACCATCATCCGGTACCGGTATCTCCCGATACCGTCATCCAGTGCCGTCATCCGGTACCGGATCGGTACTGGAAGCATCCAGTACCGCACTCGGTCCCCCCTTTAATCCGATACCCGTCATCCAGAACTGGACGACGTTATCGGGTACTGGATACCGGTCATAGCGTACCGGTATCGGCAGATACTGGTACCGGATGACGGTCCGGATGACGGTAGGCGAACCCTAGCCGGTGGCGACTCAGTTGACTTCTCTGTCCCTTCTATTTTCGAATCCCATGTGCACCGAATTTTTGGAATTTATTTTGAGTCGCAGTCGAAGGGCTTCAACCGTGAGTCGAGCAGATGAAACCAATTTTCTATTTTTAATCGTGGGTCGTGCCTGCACCATGACGCCCACAACACGAAACATGGCCCAGTTGAGCAGTGGGCCGTGATGGAAAAAACTGGCCCGAAGGCCTGGTTTTCGAGTGCCTAACCGGGCCAAAGGAGCCGTTGCGACTCCCGATGCCCTGCTTTAGAATGTAACGCTCTCTCCCGCTTCTCCCCCCCTAATTCCTAAATACGGCACTCTTTCAAATCCGGTGCTTGAGTAATGCCAAAACTGAGGAACCAACTCAGCAGACCTTCCCTATTTGCCTCCGGACGGCCGGACCTTCCCCTATTATTTATATGCGGCACTCGGAGGTGTTGCAATCTTCTCACGTCTCTGAGTCTCCTGTTACCGCCGCTCTAGGATGCTTTGCAGATTCTGTAACGGACATCGGAGCGATTTTGCATTTAGGTATCCGTCTTCTCCATTCTTCTATCTTGTTCATTTCATTCTGTCACGGATCATCCCTTTATGGAATATCATTTCTTTGCAGGCATAAACTCTCTACCAGCGTCTTGTCGTCTTTCCACGGGATCCGAGGTTAAATCATGGTGAGTTGGAAATAACAGATCTCGCTGTTCAATCGTAATGTTCTGTCAAACGCTGCTTAAATTTCCATATGTAGAATTCTCTTTGGAGTTACATCTATTCAATGTGTAAATAGTATGTTCTTATCAATGCCGAAAGAGGAATCGGCGAAATGGTCATTCCGTCATTGTTCTTTCTATATTTTGGCTACACTAGAATTCTCTTAGTTGTCTACCTATCGAGGCTATTTCAGTAATATATATATATATATATATATTTATTTATTGATATTGGAAAGTCAACAGGGCTGGGGAGGCCAAATCAGTCCTCGCTCACTCCTGATCTATCTACATCTCTATATCATGGGCGGGGTTGGCCCTCTTGAATCGAGTTGATGATCTGATCTTCGGTCATCGCTCGATCAATTGATTGTCGACTTCAGGCAACCCTATTTTTTAATCGATGGATGATTGATCAAATATTGACAGTTAAATTGATTGATAATTTAATTGACATTATCGCTAAACCCCCTTCTCTCTCTTCCCTGGAAATGTTCCCGCTGCCTTCCAGCTTCTGATGGCAGCAACTCTCTCTCTCTCTCTCTCTCTCTCTCTGTCAGTTAGAAATGGGGTTCCCACTGCCTAACGCCAGCAGAAACCCACCCTCTCTCATGCTTTCTCTCGGATCTCACTGGAAACTCTGCCAGCGATAATGTGATTTCCAGTGCCACTTCTTTCAGGGGTTCCGGGGGTGGTTCCTCTACTGCCTTCTTATTTGGTAAAGTCACAGCCATGAGAAGAAGATTTGGAGGTGGCTCTCAGGAACTTGGGGACGACAGCTCTGTCTCTCTCCCCCTTTGTTGTCGATCGATTTGATTGGCTGACCACTTTGATGGTGCACATGAGCTTTGTCCTGTTTGAGTCGACGATCTGATGTTGATCGATCAAGTTTGGCCAACCCAGATTGTGGGGTCGCTGGGTGCTAATTTTTGGGCATGGTTTGTGATTGATAATCTGCAGGGAAGCACCAAAAGCATAACGCATGGTAAAGTATTATCTTTTATCTTGTTTCGGGTTTGTTCTCCCACACATTTCTCACACGAATTATGAATCATTGCTTGGTGATATTACAATTCCTTTTGCAGAAATGTGTTTCTCTACACCCTCATTTTGTTCAGATCTGTGTCTTGACAGAGTTGCAGACGATTCTTCAAGTTCTGATGCCGTAGATGAGGTGAATTGCCAATCTCTGCACTGGATTATTTTCGGAGGTGGGCACATAAGATTTTCTTCCTTAATGAGTCAACACTCGGGTCATCAGACAGCCTTTGAGGAAGACAAGAGGAATGTGGGGAAAAGAGATAAATAAAGACAGGGTGAAATAAAGAACGAAAATTAGAAAACTGGAATACAAAATGGAAGGAGGAGGCTTGAAGGTGGGAGAATAAGAAAAGTGAGAATAAAGGTGGAGAAGAAAATGAAAGGGAAATCAGAAAAGTGACAAAGAATGAAAGGAGGAAAATGGAAGTGCAAGAGAAGAGGAAGGAGGACAATTATAGTGAAGTTGGAGCGGGAGATCAGTCAAGGAGGATAGCAGATAAAGACACACAAAAATGATATTTGAAGCGTTGGAAAGTGAAGAGACAGGTAGAGGGTGAGTGAGCTCCCAATCACTCTCGGCCTATCCGTTTCCTCCATGGTATTGCTGGTGGTGGTTGATGTGTTGTATGGATGTTTGGGTATGATCTGCCGGGAAGCATTAAAAACTAATCTTGTGGTCCAGTATTGTCCCTTGCCTTTCTTTTGGGTGTGTTCTCCTACAGATTTCTTTCAAAATTCTCAAATCATTTGTCAGTTCTCATACACTGTGTTTTACAGGGACGTCTTTCTCTACCATTCATGAATGTTCAGAATTGTTGCTTGGCATAGTTTGAGATAATCCTGTCACACTCAGATGCTTCCTCTTGATCTCCGTGCCTGAGGTAAAGAGTTTTAGTCAATCTATTTACTCTATTGTTTTAAGGCTGGCTTATATGAATTTCCTGCGTAATGAGTCAATTCTTGGGTCATCAGGTAGCCCTTGAGGAGCACCCAATGAAGACAAGGACGAGAAAAGGATTGTGGGAAGAAAAAGAAAAGCGAAAAAGAGTGAAAAAAGTATGAAGATTAGAATACTGGAAAAAAATGAGGGTTGAAGATGGGGCGAACAAAAAAAGAAGAAAAGGAGAAAAAAATACAGCAAAGGGAAATCAGAAAAGAGGAAAAAATTAAAAGTTGAAAAAATGAAGATGGATGGCAATAATAGTGAAGGATTTGAAGGAGAAGATTCATCGAGGATAGAGGAGAAAAAGACACAAACAATGTTTGAAGTATCTGAGAGTCAACAGGGAGGTGAAGAGCGAGTTATTTCTCTCTCCACTGTGGCGCTCTTAATGTTTGACATTATGCATGGTGTTTGATTATAAACCACCAGGAAGCATCAAAAGCTAATCTGACTGTAAAAGTTATCTATTTTTCTTTTCAGTTCCTTCCCCACATTTCTCTCACAGCTTCACAAATCATTTCTTGGGTTCTAATATGCATTTTTTTGTGCAGATTTGTCTGTCTCTACCCTTTGTTTCGGTACATATTTGTTGCCTGATGAATATTCAGATGATGTTGTTGCATATGAGGTAAGTAGTTTCGCCAATCTATTTACTGAGTTATTCTAAAAATTCACACTTCTACGAATGTCCTACCTTGGGTGCTCAGTTAGTCTTTACGGAGCGTCAGGCAAAGGGAAGGGCGACGAAAGGATCCTGGGAGAAAAAAGAAAAATAAGAAAAAAAGGAGTGAAGAAAAGTAAAAAGATTGGACAACTGGAGAAAAATGAGGAAAGAAGCAGATTTTAGATGGGAGAAAAAAGGTACAAAAAAAAGAGACTGGAGGAAAAATATGAAAAAGAAACCATTGAAGAAGAAAAAGAAGGGAAGAAGTAAAAAAGAAAAATGTTGACATAATTCTCACGATAAAGAGTTTTCCTTTATTTTTGCTCTCTGGTTTGTTCACCAGCAGATTCCTTTAAGAAATTACCAAATAATGGCTTGGGTTCTAAAACTTTTGATTTTCCAATGGTGCTTGTTCGATTTTCAGAGGATCCTGTCACGATCAGATGCTCCCTTCTCTTGATTGCTTTGTATGAGGTAAGTATTTTCTATCAATCTTTTTAGTCCATAGCTTTATAAGGAGTGCTACTAGAAATTTCCTCCCTAATGTGTTAATTCTTGGGTCATCAGATAGCCCTTGAGGAGAAATTTGACAGAAACATGGAGGAGAAAAGGATCGTGGGAGAAAATAGAAAGAAAAAGGAAAACAACTGAGTGAAGAAAAGTAGAAAGATTATAAAACTGGAAGGAGGATTGAAGATGGGGTGAGCAGAAAAAAAGAGAAAAAAAAAGATGAAAAAAAAGAGAAAAAGAAAAGAAGGAAAAAAAAAGAGAACAAAAAAGAAGGAAAAAAAAGAGGAAAAAAAAGAGGAAAAAAAGAAGGAAAAAAAGAAAAAAGAAGGAAAAAAGAAAAAAAAGAAAAAAAAAGAGAAAAAAAGAGAGGAAAAAAAGAGAAAAAAGAGGGAAAAATAGAGAAAAATAAGAAGGAAAAAAGGAGGAAAAAAAAGAGAAGAAAAAGAAGGAAAAAAAAGAGGAAAAAAAGAGGGAAAAAAGAGGAAAAAAAGAGGGGAAAAAGAGGAAAAAAAGAAGGAAAAACAAAGAAATGGGAATGAGAAAAGAGGGAAAAGATGAAGGATGAAAAATAAAGTGGGAAAAAATGAAGATGGATGACAACATTCGTGGGACAAAATAATATTAAATCGACTGGTTTTCTTTTTGTTTGAACTTCAATCACGGGGACTACTTCACACAGAAAATACCGTGTTTATAATAATCGATAGATTGCTGATTATGATGGCTATGCTATGTAAAAAAGACCATCAGAAAATTACAAACAGATGCAGTTGGATTTGAATGAATATGGGCGATTATTGCAGAATTGAAAGAGGTTCTTTGAATTGATTTTACCCTGTTTGCCACTGAAGCACTAGACTGTTCATAGATCAGTCTAGATCTCATGAGCGGATGGAGAAAAGAATCAACAAGTAGATATCACAGTTCAAAACCCCTTTGCGGATGCGATGAGGTTTTCACATCCAGCTAGATTTCTAAAATCTCCCAACCGCCACCATTGCAGACCTTGATGTTCCTAGGCTTTATTCTGTGGGCCCCTACCATACTAAAAGTTTTTTTTATTTGATTCAGCCTTATATGAATTGGCATGTTGCTTCTCACATGCCTTCATGCTGACTCAGCCATGCTGTCTTAGGCACTTGCGTACATTACCAAGTGAATTGTATCATTGGCTCCTCCCACAGGCAAGCACCACCTCATTTTCAAAGTCCAAATCATAAATTTGCAAGAGGTGCAATGATGAGCAAGATCAAGACATAGAATTAGGAGCTCCATGCACCCTTGATTCTCTTGACATACAGTAAGTATTACATCTGACAAGACAATGACTTAACAGTTTGGTCTGGTAGACCTAAAGCCCTCATCAATTTGGGGGGAAATTCAAAATTTGGTGAATTTAGTAATTCCCTGGAAATTTCAGTTTGTATGATAATGGACCTATTCTTGCCTTGATTTTGAGAAGTCCATAATTTTGGTCAACGTTTCGTTCATTTTCTTGACTAGGGAGCATAATTTTGTGGGCTCACCTTCAAATAAGCAATAATCCCATCGTCAAATTGGACGTCACGATGACGTCGAACTGCTTTGGTCTTGAATATGGTTTGTGCCCTTGAAACTTTTTGTTAATCTTGGATAAACTTTTTGTAATGAGAATCATAGCAGAGTATGGAAGGGTGATCTCTTCTGTACAGAAAATTGAATAAATTTGAGCCAATTTAAGAGCTGTGAAAGCTGGTTTACAAGAAATCTTCCAGATGCAACCATGGACCAACATGAGGTTGATTTGGATGCCAGGGATTAACCTCTGATGGGTTTACAATAAATGACTAGCCACTTCAATTTCAGAAATCGTATATAGTTTGGAGCTGAAGAGAAAAATAAGCTGCTACCGTGGAGAAAAATAAGAGGATACACATTAAATCAAATAAGAGCATTGAGATCCCATGTCAGAAATCGTACCTAGCTCACAAGATCAAAGGATAGCTACCGGCTAGCGAGATTTTCGGCTTATTATTACCGCGCGATTGCCCAGGATATCTATGTATTGCGCGGTAATAATATTGCTTTATCTGTGTAATAATATCGCTTTTAAAAGGTATAATATCAGTTGAAAACCGATATTTTCAACAGTTGAAAACCGATATATTATATCTGTTGAAAATCGATATTCTCAACGGTTGAAAACCGATATAATATATCGCTTTATCTGTGATGGTTGAAAACCGACGTCCATTGACCTTATGTGTGTGACCCTCTAGGTCCATATATCTCGCCAGTTAATGACTCTATCAACCCAATAACACTTATTGGTCCTTCTTATCAATTAACTATATCAACATATAGATTAATTGAATAAGGATCGATTTAACCCAATCGACAGGTTGAGTCGCCAGCCCGGTGGGTGCCAAGCTACACCACGTGCTCTAGGAGATATGGAGTATATTAGAACTCTTTCATGGAACCTTTACGTCATTGGTTACCGTGGTACGTATAATCCTTCATCCACACGAGACTCATGAATGACTTAGGGTATGGTTAATTGTCAAACCCTAATCCATCACTCAATTTTTGTCTCGATGCGAGTAGGAAATCATTGAGAACAACTTCTCTAATATTTCCGCTACCTTGGCCAAGGATCTAACCGCATCTCATTCCTTGAGTCGATCTCCTCATATACCGAGGGTGGATGATCCCATCTTGACCACACAATCATCTTCGTGGACTTCATTTCGTATCCAATATATGACATTTTAGATATCCCATGACTAGGGATTCGTAAGTCATAATCAAAACACGATCATCCATCCACAAGATGTCTTTGGTGTCTCAAGTCAAAGGACCACATACACAATCACGACATGAATCAACCTGATTGACAATTAGGTATATTACCATTCGAGGGATTCATACGGATCAATTCGGTGAACTCTTTCTCCAAAGAGCACCCACTATCTATCCTTAGTGTCTCCACACCGATGGCTATAGGATCGGCCATACTCATCATATGAGATGGATCAGATAGTGCTATTCTTTCCAGATAATTCGATGTCCTTCTCGAATATCCCACGAATAGGAATGTTTAGAACATATGTTTAAAGACTAGCAATCACTATATTATGATCTCATCATAATTCACTTAGTCATTGCACATGCTCATGGACTTCATTGTAAACATCACACAAGAATGACAATGAATAAATTTCATTTCAACGAACATAAACAAGATTGATGAAAGTGTGATTGGCTTATAGGCCACATAATATCCATCAATCTCCCACTTGGACTAAAGCCAATTGCCCTTGTGCAACAACCCCATAGTTGTGCAATGACGCTCAAAGACTTCTTGAGCTAAAGGCTTAGTTAGTGGATCTGCAAGATTGTCGGTTGATGGAATTCTTTCCACCACTACATCTCCTCTGGCAACAATCTCCCTAATCAAGTGAAAGCGCCTCAAAATGTGCTTAGACTTCTGATGAGACCTTGGCTCTTTCGCTTATGCTATTGCACCATTGTTGTCACACAATAATGGAATAGGGTATGAGATCGTAGGGACAACACCAAGGTATGTGATGAACTTCTTCAACCAGACTGCTTCCTTGGCGGCATCACTTGCGGCAATGTACTCAGCCTCTGTCGTCGAATCTGCAGTGGTGGGCTGCTTGGAACTTTTCCAATACACTGCTCCCCCATTCAAAGTGAACAGGAATCCAGATGTAGATCTACTATCATCTGGGTCTGACTGAAAACTCGAGTCAGTGTAACCCTGGAGCTTAAGCTCCTCTCCTCCATATACCAGAAATCTCTCCTCTAAAATGTGTTGTATTGCAGGAATGACCATCTCTACTGTTCATTGAAATTCAGATCAGTTGCTTGACAGATTTTCAGATAATGCTGTCGCAATCAGATGCGCCCTCCTCTTGATTTCTTTTGATGAGGTAAGTATTTTCTGCTTATCTCTTTACCGCATTGTTTTATAGGGCACACTTGTAAGAATTTCCTCGTTAATGAGTTCATTCTTGGGTCATCAGATAGCCATTCATGAGCTCCTGACAAAGACAAGGAGCAGAAAAGGAGGGAAAAGGAAGAGTAAAGAAAGGTAGAAATATTAAATATGTGGAGCCCATTCTTCAATGAAACAATGTCAGATCAAAGGGTCAGGGAGTTTGTCGAAATGTAGCAGTCCCTAGTACAGCTAAGACCATTAAGCATCAAAAGAGATGCCTAGGAGTGGGAAAATATTCATTTTTCAGTCCATCAGGCCTATAAGAGGATTCAAAAAAGGCAAGGGATGGAGGATGAGACAACTATTTGAGCATGTCAAGTCATTTGGAAGCAAAAAGTTCCAATGAAGGTGTGGATTTTCGGTTGGCTTCTATTAAGCCAAAGATTGATGACCTGAGTACTCTGAAAAAAATGTACCCTGATGCATTAGATGAGTGTATTCTATGTCTAAGAGCAGAAGATTATAAGCATCTATTTTTCAAGTGCCCTTTTGCTCGCACACTGTGGGCCACTCAGGGTATAACGTACGTAGATGCTATCTATGAGATAAATTTTTGGGTCTCCCTACATTGAGATGGTTATTGAAGGAAGGACACATACTAGCAGTATTATGGGCAATATGGTTACACCCTAATGAGTGATGTTCATGGGGAGACTGGCTTCAATAGGCAGTGTGTTCCATGAGGTAGAGGGACTAATGGCATTCTGGTTTCCCCAAGCCGCAGAGGGAGATGGAGGGATGAAGCAGGATTAGGATGAAAGATGGGAACTGATAGCCCCCAAACTAGGTCAAATACCGTTTCATCTGGTGATCAACCATTTTTGTACTTATAATTTGTTTTTGAAAATTCTATAAAGGAAAATGAGGGCTGAAGATTGGGAGAGCAAAAAAGATAAAATAAAAGAAAGGAGAAAGAAATGGAAATCAGAAAAGAGGGAAAAGAATAAGTGGATGACAAGCAAGGGAAAAAATGAAGATGCAAGACAACAATAGTGAAAGTTGTGAAGGCTGACATTCATGGAGGACAGAGGGTAAAAATGGCTGAAAACAATGTTTGAATCGTTGGAAGGTTGACATGGAGTGACACGAGAAATGATTGCTCAATTCCTCTGAGCTTGTCCATATCTCTTCTAGTGGTGCTTTTGGCAGCTGTGGATTGCATCTAAATTGGCTATAATCAGCCAGGAGGCATGAAAAACTAATCTCATGGTAAGGAGTTCCCCTTTTGACCATTTTTTGGGTCCATTTCCCTAAAGATTTCTCTGACAATTACCAGATAATGGCTTGGGATCTAAAATGTGTTGTATTGTAGGGATGGTTGTTCATTTAAGTTCAAATCAGTAGCTTGTCAGATTTTCAGATGATGCTGTCATGATCAGATGCGCCCGTCCTCTTGATTGCTTCGTATGAGGTAAGTATTTTATGTCAATCATTTTACTGCATTGTTTTTAATGGCACGCTTGACAGAAATTCCTCCCTAATGAGTCCATTCTTGGGACATCAGATAGCCATTGAGGAGCGCTTGATGGAGACAAGGGGGAGAAAAGGAAGAGTAAAGAAAGGTAGTAAGATACAATTAAAAAAAGGTAGTAAGATTATAAAGCTGGAAAAGGTGAGGAAAAAAGAGGATTGAAGATGGGGAGAGCAAAAAAAAGAGAAAATGAAAGAAATGAGAGAAAAATGGAAATCAGAAAAGAGAAAAGAATAAAAGGATGACAAATGAAGGGGAAAAAAAGTGAAGATGGATGATAATAATATTGAAGGTTATCAAGGCTGACATTCATGGAGTACAGATGGAAAATAAGACCCACAATAAAGTTTGCAACGTTGGAAAGTCAACTTTCACCATTATTGTCATCCATTCTTCTCAGCAATAGTGATTGCTCAATTCTTTTAAGCCTGTCGATATCTCTCCATTGTGGCACTTCTGCCGGCTGTGGATAATTGATTACAATCTGCCAAGTAGCTTCAAAAGATAATCTCTCAGTGAGTGGTTTTCCTTCATTTGTCTTTCTGGTTTTCCTTTGTTTGTTCATCTAAAGATTTCTCTGACCAATTACCAAATAATGACTTGGGTTCTAAATAATTTTGTATTGCAGTTATGTGTCTCTCAACTGTCATTCATGTTGAGGTCAGTTGCTTGACCGATTTTTGATGATTCAGTCACGATGAGGTGATCCGTCTTTATCTTTTTGCATGAGGTAAGTATTTTCTGTGAATCTCTTTACCGCACTGTTTATTTGGTGTGCTTGTAAAAATAGTCTCCCTCATGACTCCATTCTTTGGGGATCAGATTGCTCTTAAGGAGAAGAAAACGATTGTGATAGAAAAAAGAAGAGAAAGCAGAGTGAAGAATCGTAGAAAGATTAAAAAACTGGAAAAAGTGAGGAAAAAGGAGGATTGAAATTGGGAGATCCAAGAGCAATCATTTATTCTTCCAATATCCCTTTGCCCACACAATATGGGCATCCCAGCGCATAACGTCGGCAGGGGCCATCCACGAGATGAATTTTTGGAACTCACTATGCCAAGGTGGATATAGGAGGAAGGGAGAAGGAGGGAGAATACTTGCAGTCACATGGGCACTATGGTTACACCGGTCTCTACAAACAATGTGGTCCAGGAGATAGAGGGTCTAAAGGCATCCTTGCCTCACCGAGTCTCATAGGGTGATGGAGAGGGGAAATAGGCTTAGGGGTTGAAAATAGGGACTAATCATTCCCCTAACCGGGTTTAACACCACTTAGTTTGGTCATCAGCCCCTTTGTACTTCTAAAAAAAGAAATTGGGAGAGCAGAAAAAGAGAAAATAAAAGAAAGGATATCATCTGTAGCAGAACTATGAACGGCAGAACCTCCTCAACTGTGTATCGATCGAAAGGCAGGCGCTACTTTAGGAGCAACCGACAAAAATGGAACTCATAAAAGAGTGAAAGGAATCAAAGGATGGAAAGTGGATAAAAACAAAAAGAAGATGCACGACAACAATAGTGAAGGTTGTGAAGGCTGACATTGTTGGAGGACAGAAGGCAAAAAAAGACTAAAAATGATTTTTGAGGCGTTGGAAGGTCAGCAGGGAGTTGCAGGCCAAGTGATTGCTCAATTCTTCTCAGCCTGTCGATATCTCTTCTCGGTAGTGCTTCTGGCAGCTGCAGATTGCAAGATAATTGACTATCATTCGCTAGGAGGCATGGAAACTAATCTCACAGTAGGAGTTCTTCTTTTATTTTTCTGGGCTATTTCCCTTTTGATTTTTTGGAAAAATTACCAACTAATGGCTTGGGTCTAAAACATGTATCACAGGGATTTAAAAAAGTTGTACTGTTTATTTATATTCAGATCAATTGCTTGACAGATTTTGAGATGATACTGTCAAGATCAGATGCGCCCTCTTCTTGATTGTTTTGTATGAGGTAAGTATTTTCTGTCAATCTCTTTACCGTGTTGTTTTATATGGCATACTTATAAGAATTTCCTCCCTAATGAATCGATTTTTGGGTCATCAGATTGCAGTTGAGAAGCACCCAATGAAGACTAGAAGGGGAAGAAGACTGTGAAAGAGAAAAGAAAGAAAAAGCAGAGTGACGAAACGTAGAAAGACTAGAAAACTAGATTAAGTGAGGAAAATGGAGGATTGAAGATGTTTTTTTTTAATTGAGGATTGAAGATGTTGAGAGTGGAGAAAAAGAGAAAGGAAAAGAAAGGAGAAATTGGGAAAGAGGATGATAAGCCAAGATGAAAAAATGAAGATGCCTGACATTCATGGAGGACTGATGGAGAAAAGGACCCAAAACAGAGTTTGAAGCATTGGAAAGTCAACGAGGTGCTGGAGAGCCAGTGATTGCTCAATTCTTCTCAGCCTATCGATATCTCTTTATGGTGGGGCTTCTGGCAGCTGCGGATTGCAGGATAATTGATTATAATGTGCCAAGAAGAATCAAAAGCTAATCCCTCGGTGAGTGGCTTACAGTCATTTTTGATACTGGTTTGTTCTCTTGGAGATTTCTCTGAGCACAGGGTAGAGAGTTCTCCGTTATTTTTCGTTCTGGTTTGTTCCCCTAGAGATTTCTCAGATAAATTACCAAATAAGGGCTTGGGTGCAAAAGCATTTTGTATCTCAGGGATGCCTATCTCTACCATTCATTACTGTTCAGATCAGTAATTTGTTGGAGAAAAGAATTGTTGGAAAAAGTGAGGAAAGATTTATTTATGTTTTGTTTATAAATACAGTTTCCACTCAAGGTATCAAATCCTACTTGGTTTCGTAGGAATATCTCTCTCTGCTATTCATTTTTTTCAGTTCTATTCCTTGACAAAGCTATAGATGATCTTTTCACATTCAGAAGAGAAGAACGAAAGATTTTCTCTCCGTTTTGTTTTCAGATACGTTTTCCGTGCGAAGTATTAAATCTTTTCTTGGTGCTATCTCTCTCGACCCTAAACCTAATACAATTCATTTGGTAGGGATCTCTCCCAAATATATTTTTCAGATCGATTCCTTGAAATTGCTATAAATCTTTCCGTTTTGTTTTCAAATTAGCTTTTCGAAAAAAGTATTAAATCTTTCCTTGGTTGTAATACACATTGACTTGCAACAATATCTCTCTCCACTCTTTTTTTTCTCATTCTTTTGAGTCAATTCCTGGATAACGCTATATTTGATCTTTTCACTTTCAGATGATGAAAAAGAAAGATTTCTTTGTGTTTTGTTTTAAGACGAGGTTTCCGAGCACACTATTAAATCTTTAAGTGCTGCTAATTTAATTCGTTTTGCAGGGATATCTCTCTCTACTCATCATTGTTTTTCAGATCTATTCCTTGATAAAGCTATAGATGATCTTTTCACATTTAGGTGAGGGGTGAAGAAAGATTTGTCTTTCACTTGTTTTGAGACAAGCAAATTAGTAATGCAGTCTTTGGTGCTAATTCGTTTTGCAAGAATATCTCTCTCGACTCTTCATTTTTTCAGATCTCTTCCTTGATAAAGCTATGGATAATGTTTTCACATTTAGCCAAGGATGAAGAATGATTT
The DNA here is from genome assembly GCA_024174645.1 of Lemna minuta. Lineage (NCBI taxonomy): Eukaryota > Viridiplantae > Streptophyta > Magnoliopsida > Alismatales > Araceae > Lemna > Lemna minuta. Next base: position 14,237,525 of record CM044104.1, on the reverse strand, counting down.
TCTTGCCTTTTTGTTTTCTGCTTAGCTTTTTGAAGAAAGTATTAAATCTTTGCTTGGTTGTGAAACAATTTTCTGTGGAACAATATCTCTCTCTCCACTCTTTTTTTATCTTTCTTTTGAGTCTATTCCTGGATAAAGCTATAGATGATCTTTTCACTTTCAGATGAGGAAGAAGAAAGATTTCTTTGTGTTTTGTTTTGAGACGAGCTTTCCGGGCAAACTATGGAATCTTTGAGTGCTGCTTATTTAATTCGTTTTGCAGGGATATCTCTGTCTACTCATCATTGTTTTCTTAGATCTATTCCTTGATAAAGCGATAGATGATGTTTTCACATTTAGGTGAGGGGTGAAGAAAGATTTGTCTCTAACTTGTTTTGAGACAAGCAAATTAGTAATGTTGTCTTTGGTGCTAATTCGTTTTGCAAGAATATCTCTCTCGACTCTTCATTTTTTCAGATCTATTCCTGGATAAAGCTATAGATAATGTTTTCACATTTAGCCAACGATGAAGAATAATTTTGTTGCCTTTTTGTTTTCAGCTTAGCTTTTGACAAAAAGTATTAAATCTTTGCTTGGTTGTAATACAATTTGCTTTGGAACAATATCTCTCTCTCCATTCTTTTTTTAATCTTTCTTTTGAGTCTATTCGTGGATAAAGCTCTAGATGATCTTTTCACTTTCAGATGAGGAAGAAGAAAGATTTCTTTGTGTTTTGTTTTGAGACGAGGTTTCGGTGCAAACTATTGAATCTTTGAGTGCTGCTAATTTAATTCGTTTTGCAGGGATATCTCTCTCTACTCATCATTCTTTTTAAGATCTATTCCTTGATAAAGCTATAGATGATGTTTTCACATTTAGGTGAGGGGTGAAGAAAGATTTGTCTCTAACTTGTTTTGAGACAAGCAAATTAGTAATGTTGTCTTTGGTGCTAATTCGTTTTGCAAGAATATCTCTCTGGACTCTTCATTTTTTCAGATCTATTCTTTGATAGCGCTATGGATAATGTTTTCACAATCAGCGAAAGGATGAAGAATGATTTTGTTGCCTTTTTGTTTTCAGCTTAGCTTTTTGCAGAAAGTATTAAATCTTTGCTTGGTTGTGAAACAATTTTCTTTGGAACAATATCTCTCTCTCCACTCTTTTTTTAATATTTCTTTTGAGTCTATTCCTGGATAAAGCTATAGATGATCTTTTCACTTTCAGATGAGGAAGAAGAAAGATTTCTTTGTGTTTTGTTTTGAGACGAGCTTTCCGGGCAAACTATGGAATCTTTGAGTGCTACTTATTTAATTCGTTTTGCAGGGATATCTTTCTCTACTCATCATTGTTTTTCAGATCTATTCCTTGATAAAACTATAGATGATGTTTTCACATCTAGGTGAGGGGTGAAGAAAGATTTGTCTCTAACTTGTTTTGAGACAAGCAAATTAGTAATGATGTCTTTGGTGCTAATTCGTTTTGCAAGAATATCTGTCTCGACTCTTCATTTTTTCAGATCTATTCCTTGATAAAGCTATAGATAGTGTTTTCACATTCAGGCAAGGATGAAGAATGATTTTGTTGCCTTTTTGTTTTCAGTTTAGCTTTTGACAGAAAGTATTTAATCTTTGCTTGGTTGTAATACAATTTGCTATGCAACAATAACTCTCTCTCCACTCCTTTTTTTATCTTTCTTTTGAGTCTATTTGTGGATAAAGCTGTAGATGATCTTTTCACTTTCAGATGAGGAAGATGAAAGATTTCTTTGTGTTTTGTTTTGAGACGAGGTTTTGGTGCAAACTATGGAATCTTTGAGTGCTGCTAATTTAATTCGTTTTGCAGGGATATCTCTCTCTACTCATCATTGTTTTTCAGATCTATTCCTTGATAAAGCTATAGATGATGTTTTCACATTTAGGTGAGGGGTGAATAAAGATTTGTCTCTAACTTGTTTTGAGACAAGCAAATTAGTAATACTGTCTTTGGTGCTAATTCGTTTTGCAAGAATATCTCTCTGGACTCTTCATTTTTTCAGATCTATTCTTTGATAACGCTATGGATAATGTTTTCACAATCAGCGAAGGATGAAGAATGATTTTGTTGCCTTTTTGTTTTCTGCTTAGCTTTTTGAAGAAAGTATTAAATCTTTGCTTGGTTGTGAAACAATTTGCTTTGCAACAATATCTCTTTCTCCACTCCTTTTTTTATCTTTCTTTTGAGTCTATTTGTGGATAAAGCTATAGATGATCTTTTCACTTTCAGATGAGGAAGAAGAAAGATTTCTTTGTGTTTTGTTTTGAGACGAGCTTTCCGAGCAAACTATGGAATCTTTGAGTGCTGCCTATTTAATTCGTTTTCCAGGGATATCTCTTTCTACTCATCATTGTTTTTCAGATCTGTTCTTTGATAAAGCTATAGATGATGTTTTCACATTTTGGTGAGGCGCGAATAAAGATTTGTCTCTAACTTGTTTTGAGACAAGAAAATTAGTAATGCTGTCTTTGGTGCTAATTCGTTTTGCAAGAATATCTCTCTCGACTCTTCATTTTTTTAGATCTATTCTTTGATAACATTCTAGATAATGTTTTCACAATCAACGAAGGATGAAGAATGATTTTGTTGCCTTTTTGTTTTCAGCTTAGCTTTTTTCAGAAAGTATTAAATCTTTGCTTAGTTAAAATACAATTTCCTTCGCACTAATTGATAACATGCAATCTTAACATGATAAAACATGATTATTAATGAAATTTAAGGCATAAAACATTACATTTATGTGCATGTTATCATACTTTGAGTACATTTCTATCATTCTATGCAATTTTATGTTATAATCTCAAAATGCACTAAATTAGGGTTAATTATGATAAATTAAGGATAAATAATTTTATAACCTATCTTTATTTGAGATTATAAGTGGTTTTTAAAGTTAAATAACAAGAGAAATCATTTTTATAAACATTCATTTAAATTTCTAAACTTTAAATCTTAAGGAAATGGATGTATTTTTGAAATATAAATTAAATCTCTTGTTATTTAAATATTTTGAATTTTTAGAATGATAGATAATTAAATTTCAGATCAAATGAAAGAAATTTGGATTAATTTGGAGTTGTATTTTAAAAGATATGATTTTCACAATTTTTAGGGATTTTTTCTAAATTTTCCGATTTTATTTTCTATTTAAAAACGTTAAAAATAAAAATATAAAAATGTAAAAAGCGCGCGGGGCCCGCACGGGTGCGACGTGGCACGCAAGGCCACGTGGCAGAGCCACGCGGACCCGCGCAGCGTGCCTACGTGGCGCGTTATATATATATATTATATTATTATTATATATATAGGTAAAAGGGGTCTTCAGCCTTCCCTAGATGGGAAGGGTTATTAACCCTTTAGATCGTCGGGTGTTATAAACCTGACGATCTCTTCTTTTTTTTCCCGTGTGGGACTAACCCACACTTTACTTACCTATTTCAGGTGACGTGGCGCGAGGAGGAGCGTTGGATCGACGGCGCACGTCGATCTCACGCTGCCGATCGCGTGAGCACCCGGTCCCATGGATCAAGATCAAGACCACGTGCTTTAAAGAAGGCGTTATAACGGTTGGATCATCTGGGCGATGTGGCAGCATTGCACGCGCCGATCGCGTGGAGGCCAGGACCACCGGAGATCATCAAAGACACGTGCGCATTAATAAGGAGTTATGACGGTCACAATTTAACGCGCCGAAACGCATCGTGACCGCTCGGATCGCGATCCGACGAGCCGCTTTTTGATGCGTTTTTTAAACGCATATCATCCGATCAATCTGAGCGTCCAAAGAAGATCTGATGGCCATGACTTATTCTTACCGCTTTCGAATTGATGCGTGCACCTCGCCGTTGATGCGGATTAAACGCATCAATCGGACGGTTTTCCCAATTCGCTCTATAAATCGACGCAGTTCTTCGTCGCTTTTGATGTATTCTTGAGAGATTTGATCTAATTGACCTATCTATACGCATCTTCTTGAATATCTCTCTTGTAATCGCTTCTAGACAAGATTCCGCGTCCACGGAGTGTTTATAAGAGAGATTTCGACGATCGTGCGAGGAGAATTTGTCTCTTGAATTCCGATTATCACGTTTGAAATCGCGGAATGAAATAGCCATCGATCCGGCAATCAATTGGATCGATTCAATCGTTATTTCGGGTTAGAAATCATGTTTTTCTCTTATCTATCGTCATGTAACTTTAAATTGTAATTTAGGATCTTAATTTAGCTTAATTTAGAGTTTAATTTATGTTTATGTTCTTCGCGATTCCGAAAATTTCTTCCCACTTCCATCTTTGATTTCTCCGTGATTACTAATCCAAATCGAGTGATTTTTTTGATTCCACGGATAGATCTTTGAGTCTTCTTTTCTAAAAAACACCATTTTTCCCTAATTTTCTCACCTCAATTCATCGTCCAATTTGACCAAATTCCAAAAGATATCTCGAAAATACCTAAATTCCTCGTAGATTCGACCCTTATTTTACCATTATACCCTCAATTCTCTCTTAATTCCCTAAATTGGTAAATTAGGCTTTATTTTTTTGACACGAGACCAGTGTGAAATCGACGACCTCGCGGTCTCGTCTCGTCACTTATATCTCTCTCTCCACTCTTTTTTTTATCTTTCGTTTGAGTCTATTCGTGGATAAAGCTATAGATGATCTCTTCACTTTCAGATGAGGAAGAAGAAAGATTTCTTTGTGTTTTGTTTTGAGACGAACTTTCCGTGGATATTATGGAATCTTTGAGTGCTGCCTATTTAATTCATTTTGCAGGGATATCTTTCTCTACTCATCATTGTTTTTGAGATCTATTCCTTGATAAAACTATAGATGATGTTTTCACATTTAGGTGAGGGGTGAAGAAAGATTTGTCTCTAACTTGTTTTGAGACAAGCAAATTAGTAATGTTGTCTGAGGTGCTAATTCGTTTTGCACGAATATCTGTCTCGACTCTTCATTTTTTTAGATCTATTCTTTGATAAAGCTATAGATAATGTTTTCACACTAAGCTCAGGATGAAGAATGATTTTGTTGCCTTTTTGTTTTCAGTTTAGCTTTTGACATAAAGTATTTAATCTTTGCTTGGTTGTAATACAATTTCCTATGCAACAATATCTCTTTCTCCACTCTTGTTTTTATCTCTCTTTTGAGTCTATTCGTGGATAAAGCTGTAGATGATCTTTTCACTTTCAGATGAGGAAGATGAAAGATTTCTTTGTGTTTTGTTTTGAGACGAGGTTTCGGTGCAAACTATGGAATCTTTGAGTGCTGCTAATTTAATTCGTTTTGCAGGGATATCTCTTTCTACTCATCATTGTTTTTCAGATCTATTCCTTGATAAAGCTATAGATGATGTTTTCACATTTAGGTGAGGGGTGAATAAAGATGTGTCTCTAACTTGTTTTGAGACAAGCAAATTAGTAATACTGTCTTTGGTGCTAATTCGTTTTGCAAGAATATCTCTCTCGACTCTTCATTTTTTCAGATCTATTCTTTGATAACGCTATGGATAATGTTTTCACAATCAGCGAAGGATGAAGAATGATTTTGTTGCCTTTTTGTTTTCTGCTTAGCTTTTTGAAGAAAGTATTAAATCTTTGCTTGGTTGTGAAACAATTTGCTTTGCAACAATATCTCTTTCTCCACTCCTTTTTTTATCTTTCTTTTGAGTCTATTTGTGGATAAAGCTATAGATGATCTTTTCACTTTCAGATGAGGAAGAAGAAAGATTTCTTTGTGTTTTGTTTTGAGACGAACTTTCCGTGGATATTATGGAATCTTTGAGTGCTGCCTATTTAATTCATTTTGCAGGGATATCTTTCTCTACTCATCATTGTTTTTCAGATCTATTCCTTGATAAAACTATAGATGATGTTTTCACATTTAGGTGAGGGGTGAAGAAAGATTTGTCTCTAACTTGTTTTGAGACAAGCAAATTAGTAATGTTGTCTGAGGTGCTAATTCGTTTTGCACGAATATCTGTCTCGACTCTTCATTTTTTTAGATCTATTCTTTGATAAAGCTATAGATAATGTTTTCACATTAAGCTCAGGATGAAGAATGATTTTGTTGCCTTTTTGTTTTCAGTTTAGCTTTTGACATAAAGTATTAAATCTTTGCTTGGTTGTAATACAATTTCCTATGCAACAATATCTCTTTCTCCACTCTTGTTTTTATCTCTCTTTTGAGTCTATTCGTGGATAAAGCTATAGATGATCTTTTCACTTTCAGATGAGGAAGATGAAAGATTTCTTTGTGTTTTGTTTTGAGACGAGGTTTCGGTGCAAACTATGGAATCTTTGAGTGCTGCTAATTTAATTCGTTTTGCAGGGATATCTCTCTCTACTCATCATTGTTTTTCAGATCTATTCCTTGATAAAGCTATAGATGATGTTTTCACATTTAGGTGAGGGGTGAATAAAGATGTGTCTCTAACTTGTTTTGAGACAAGCAAATTAGTAATACTGTCTTTGGTGCTAATTCGTTTTGCAAGAATATCTCTCTCGACTCTTCATTTTTTCAGATCTATTCTTTGATAACGCTATGGATAATGTTTTCACAATCAGCGAAGGATGAAGAATGATTTTGTTGCCTTTTTGTTTTCTGCTTAGCTTTTTGAAGAAAGTATTAAATCTTTGCTTGGTTGTGAAACAATTTGCTTTGCGACAATATCTCTTTCTCCACTCCTTTTTTATCTTTCTTTTGAGTCTATTTGTGGATAAAGCTATAGATGATCTTTTCACTTTCAGATGAGGAAGAAGAAAGATTTCTTTGTGTTTTGTTTTGAGACGAGCTTTCCGTGCAAACTATGGAATCTTTGAGTGCTGCCTATTTAATTCGTTTTGCAGGGATATCTCTTTCTACTCATCATTGTTTTTCAGATCTGTTCTTTGATAAAGCTATAGATGATGTTTTCACATTTTGGTGAGGCGCGAATAAAGATTTGTCTCTAACTTGTTTTGAGACAAGAAAATTAGTAATGCTGTCTTTGGTGCTAATTCGTTTTGCAAGAATATCTCTCTCAACTCTTCATTTTTGTAGATCTATTCTTTGATAACGTTCTAGATAATGTTTTCACAATCAACGAAGGATGAAGAATGATTTTGTTGCCTTTTTGTTTTCAGCTTAGCTTTTTTCAGAAAGTATTAAATCTTTGCTTAGTTAAAATACAATTTCCTTCGCACTAATTGATAACATGCAATCTTAACATGATAAAACATGATTATTAATGCAATTTAAGGCATAAAACATTACATTTATGTGCATGTTATCATACTTTGAGTACATTTCTATCATTCTATGCAATTTTATGTTATAATCTTAAAATGCACTAAATTAGGGTTAATTATGATAAATTAAGGATAAATAATTTTATAACCTATCTTTATTTGAGATTATAAGTGGTTTTTAAAGTTAAATAACAAGAGAAATCATTTTTATAAACATTCATTTAAATTTCTAAACTTTAAATCTTAAGGAAATGGATGTATTTTTGAAATATAAATTAAATCTCTTGTTATTTAAATATTTTGAATTTTTAGGATGATAGATAATTAAATTTCAGATCAAATGAAAGAAATTTGGATTAATTTGGAGTTGTATTTTAAAAGATATGATTTTCACAATTTTTAGAGATTTTTTCTAAATTTTCCGATTTTATTTTCTAGTTAAAAACGTTAAAAATAAATATAAAAAAATTTAAAAAGCGCGCGGGGCCCGCACGGGTGCGACGTGGCACGCAAGGCCACGTGGCAGAGCCACGCGGACCCGCGCAGCGTGCCTACGTGGCGCGTTATATATATATATTATATTATTATTATATATATAGGTAAAAGGGGTCTTCAAGCTTCCCTAGATGGGAAGGGTTATTAACCCTTTAGATCGTCGGGTGTCATAAACCCGACGATCTCTTCTTTTTTTTCTCGTGTGGGACTAACCCACACTTTACTTACCTATTTCAGGTGACGTGGCGCGAGGAGGAGCGTCGGATCGACGGTGCGCGTCGATCTCACGCGTCGATCGCGTGAGCACCGGTCCATGGATCAAGATCAAGACCACATGCTTTAAAGAAGGCGTTATAACGGTTGGATCATCGGCGACGTGGCAGCATCGCACGCGTCGATCGCGTGGAGGCCAGGACCACCGGAGATCATCAAAGACACGTGCGCATTAATAAGGAGTTATGACGGTCACGATTTAACGCGCCGAAACGCATCGTGACCGTCGGATCGCGATCTGATGAGCCGTTTTTGATGCGTTTTAAACGCATATCATCCGATCAATCTGGAGCGTCCAAAGAAGATCTGATGGCCATGACTTATTCTTACCGTTTCGAATTGATGCGTTTAATCTCGGCCGTTGATGCGGATTAAACGCATCAATCGGACGGTTTTCCCCAATTCGCCCTATAAATCGACGAGTTCTTCGTCGTTTTGATGTATTCTTGAGAGATTTGATCTAATTGACCTATCTATACGCATCTTCTCTTGAATATCTCTCTTGTAATCGCTTCTAGACAAGATTCCGCGTCCACGGAGTGTTTATAAGAGAGATTTCGACGATCGTGCGAGGAGAATTTGTCTCTTGAATTCCGATTATCACGTTTGAAATCGCGGAATGAATAGCCATCGATCCGGCAATCAATTGGATCGATTCAATCGTTATTTCGGGTTAGAAATCATGTTTTCTCTCTTATCTATCGTCATGTAACTTTAAATTGTAATTTAGGATCTTAATTTAGCTTAATTTAGAGTTTAATTTATGTTTATGTTCTTCGCGATTCGGAAAATTTCTTCCCACTTCTATCTTTGATTTTTCCGTGATTACTAATCCAAATCGAGTGATTTTTGATTCCACGGATAGATCTTTGAGTCTTCTTTCTAAAAACACCATTTTCCCTAATTTCTTTCACCTCAATTCATCGTCCAATTTGACCAAATTCCAAAAGATATCTCGAAAAATACCTAAATTCCATGTAGATTCGACCCTTATTTACCATTATACCCCTCAATTCTCTCTTAATTCCCTAAATTGGTAAATTAGGCTTTATTTTTGACACGAGACCGTGTGAAATCGACGACCTCGCGGTCTCGTCTCGTCACTAATATCTCTCTCTCCACTCTTTTTTTTATCTTTCGTTTGAGTCTATTCGTGGATAAAGCTATAGATGATCTTTTCACTTTCAGATGAGGAAGAAGAAAGATTTCTTTGTGTTTTGTTTTGAGACGAACTTTCCGTGGATATTGTGGAATCTTTGAGTGCTGCCTATTTAATTCGTTTTGCAGGGATATCTTTCTCTACTCATCATTGTTTTTCAGATCCATTCCTTGATAAAACTATAGATGATGTTTTCACATTTAGGTGAGGGGTGAAGAAAGATTTGTCTCTAACTTGTTTTGAGACAAGCAAATTAGTAATGTTGTCTGAGGTGCTAATTCGTTTTGCACGAATATCTGTCTCGACTCTTCATTTTTTTAGATCTATTCTTTGATAAAGCTATAGATAATGTTTTCACATTAAGCTCAGGATGAAGAATGATTTTGTTGCCTTTTTGTTTTCAGCTTAGCTTTTGACAAAAAGTATTAAATCTTTGCTTGGTTGTAATACAATTTGCTTTGGAACAATAACTCTCTCTCCACTCTTGTTTTTATCTCTCTTTTGAGTCTATTCGTGGATAAAGCTATAGATGATCTTTTCAGTTTTAGATGAGGAAGAAGAAATATTTCTTTGTGTTTTGTTTTGAGACGAGGTTTCCGAGCAAACTATGGAATCTTTGAGTGCTGCTAATTTAATTCGTTTTGCAGGGATATCTCTTTCTACTCATCATTGTTTTTCAGATCTATTCCTTGATAAAGCTATAGATGATGTTTTCACATTTAGGTGAGGGGTGAATAAAGATGTGTCTCTAACTTGTTTTGAGACAAGCAAATTAGTAATACTGTCTTTGGTGCTAATTCGTTTTGCAAGAATATCTCTCTCGACTCTTCATTTTTTCAGATCTATTCTTTGATAACGCTATGGATAATGTTTTCACATTCAGCGAAGGATGAAGAATGATTTTGTTGCCTTTTTGTTTTCAGCTTAGCTTTTTGCAGAAAGTATTAAAATCTTTGCTTGGTTGTAATACAATTTTGCGTTGCAACAATATCTCTCTCTCCACTCTTTTTTCTATCTTTCTTTTGAGTCTATTCGTGGATAAAGCTATAGATGACCTTTTCACTTTCAGATGAGGAAGAAGAGAGATTTCTTTGTGTTTTGTTTTGAGACGAGCTTTCCGTGCAAACTATGGAATCTTTGAGTGCTGCAAATTTAATTCATTTTGCAGCGATATCTCTCTCTACACATCATTTTTTTTCAGATCTATTCCTTGATAAAGCTATAGATGATGTTTTCACATTCAGGTGACGGGTGAAGAAAGATTTGTCTCTAACTTGTTTTGAGACAACATAATTAGTAATGCTGTCTTTTGGTGCTAATTCGTTTTGCAAGAATATCTCTCTAGACTCTTCATTTTTTTCAGATCTATGCGTTGATGAAGCTATGGATAATGTTTTCACATTCAGATAAGGATGAAGAATGATTTTGTTGCCTTTTTTTCAGCTTAGTTTTTTGCATAAAGTATAAAATCTTTGCTTGGTTGTAACACAATTTTGCGTTTCAACAATATCTCTCTCTCCACTCTTTTTTCTATCTTTCTTTTGAGTCTATTCGTGGATAAAGCTATAGATGATCTTTTCAGTTTTAGATGAGGAAGAAGAAATATTTCTTTGTGTTTTGTTTTGAGACGAGGTTTCCGAGCAAACTATGGAATCTTTGAGTGCTGCTAATTTAATTCGTTTTGCAGGGATATCTCTCTCTACTCATCATTATTTTTCAGAGCTATTCCTTGATAAAGCTATAGATGGTGTTTTCACATTTAGGTTAGGGGTGAAGAAAGATTTGTCTCTTACTTGTTTTGAGACAAGCAAATTAGTAATGCTGTCTTTGGTGCTAATTCGTTTTGCAAGAATATCTGTCTCGACTCTTCATTTTTTTAGATCTATTCCTTGATAAAGCTATGGATAATGTTTTCACAGTCAGCCAAGGATGAAGAATGATTTTTTTGCCTTTTTATTTTCAGCTTAGCTTTTTGCATAAAGTATTAAATCTTTGCTTGGTTGTAGCACAATTCGTTCTGCAACAATATCTCTCTTGACTCTTCTTTTTTTTATTTTTTGGAATTAAAGGGGGAGCGAAACACCTGAAGCGATGTCCCTTAATGTCATTGATAAACCTCAGCAAGCATATAAGGATGGCTGTGGGAATGAGCGGCTTGCTGGGCGATTGCGACTTGATCAGCTTCCGCGATCGCGAATTTTTTCGCGAGCAATACTTCGATTGTCAAAGTTGTTATTCACTTCTCTATCGCGATCGTGACGGGACAAGCGATCGAGAGGTTGCTCGTGAGAAATTTCTCACCCGACAGGCTCAGCATACTCGACGCACGATACCTAGTGCATGCCACTGGGCTTCGAGATGGCGACCCCACGTCCGCGACCGTGGGAGAAAAGGAAAATTTGTGCGGTTCCATTTTGCGCTCGTGAACGCGACCGAGCCTGATGGGGGCCATTCTTCGAAATGGGAGACGTGCGTCGCGTTCGCTCCCTGCGACAGCGAATGTTTTCAAGGGACTCCCAGCGATCGTGATCGTGCAATACCTTGAGATCGTGAAATGCAGAAGCTTCGCCCGGTCATCCAGCCTTTTGATCACTTTCGCGACCCTCAGCCGGCTGTGGCCGGATCCTCCAGCGAACAATCCAATGCCAGTGGCGTGAAGACGTACGCCCAAGAGTCACGAAAGACGCGAAAAGGCGACGGTCATCGAGGGAATGCAGATTGTGCATAATCTAAAGATGCCAGATCGCCTTGTGGACCTCATAAGAGAAGGCCGCTGCTTCAGATGCCTGGGGCGGGGTCATGGGGTACGAGAATGCTGGGACCCAATCACATGTCGCCTCTGAGGTCAACGAGGACACTGCCAAGCCTCCTGTCCTCTTCGGAGGGTGCAGAGACCGAACCTCGCAGGCACGGGGCTGTTTGATTGCCTGGTCGGAGATGTGAGGGGCGAGGAGCCCTCATGGGACCACATCCTCGACGGAATCCAGATTGTCTGCCCTGACCTAACAAGCCCTGACACTCACCGCCTAGTGTTTGAGGCAATCTTCATTCGAAGGCTGTCCAAGGTTGATTGGTAAAGGTTGCTTGGAGTCACCCAGCAGGTACCAGGGGGTGGTTCAGTCACTTGGTGGAGACCTCAATCCTCGAACGGGGCCTTTCGCTATTCAGCGAGTCATTAAAAGGCTTGCGGTTCGCGACGTTCCTTTTGGACTTCACGCGTGGATGCACCTCGAGCGAATTGTTCGGCCCATCGACAGGCTCCGCAAAATTGTTTGCAACGGGCTTCAAATCGGGGATCCGAATTGCTTGTGCCTGGATGTTGAAGTGGATGGTGACAAGGAGGTCTTGAGCATAACCACGACAGCGGAGGGAGGGGGCATGGACACGAAAATCACGATCGCCGCATTGCCGCCTCCCCCCCTCTGTCGCAATGTCCCACACTTTGTCTCCAGCTCAAGCCGGACAATTCGAGTGGCACAACCCTCAGTGGAGCATCAACAAGAGGAGTGCTGGCAACACGATACTAGCCACTCGGGGTGCACGGCTTGTGACTGCACGCCAAGTCTCTCCTCGACTCCTCCAATCAAGACAGACGCCTCGAAGGAATCGCCGGCGTCTCGAGTGGATGGCCCTTGAGACTCGCTCTTGTTGTGCTACTCTCGGAGACGTCACCCACTACAATCTAGGACTCCTCGAGGGGGCAGCTGTTGGTTTTCGAAGCAGGTTGAGCGTTAGTGGGTGACCCTACGGACCCATGCGCAGGCCGGCATTCCACCTCTCGGCGCATTAGAATCTCCTGGGACTCGGGACGCGACGCCCACTGAGCTATCGCAGTCCCAGGAGGAGCGGAGGCCCAAAAAGTTCATTCCGGTTTGGGTTGCGTTCCTGTCTTCTTTGGAGGTTGGGCAGGATATGGGGGTTGAACGTGGAGGTGTGTCCGGTCTCCAATGAAGTGCATAAGTTGGAATGTACGAGAGCTATGGGACGAAAGAAGACGAGGGATTGTGGGCCGATACCTCTGGGTATGGGGCGCTGAGATTATTTGCCTCTAAGAGACGATGCTGACCCAGGTTGAGTAGCGAACCTGGACGACACTTGGATGGGGAAGTGGGGTGGCCCATGTCGCTATAGAGGCATCTGGAAGATCCGATGGCATCCTGTTAGCTTGGAAGGAGGATTTATTCGATCAGTTGAGCACATGGAGGGGGCGACATGTGGCGGCGGCTCGCCTGAAGAGCCGAAGGGATGAAACCTTCTTTGTGGTGGCCTCGGAGTACGGCTCCACCCACCCAAGCAAGCGAGAGGAGCTATGAGAGGACTTGACACAACTCCACGGGGTGTTCCTTGAGACCCCGCTGCTAATAGGCGGCGACTTCAGTGTTACTCTCAGGGCAAATGATCGTCCAAATGGCGGAGGTGGACAGGATCTTGGTTCCTCTCAGTTTCGGGAGGTGCTTGATCTGCTGGGTCTGGCTGAAATGGGCCCCCTGGACCAGCGGTTTACGTGGAGCGGGTAGTCCTCCCAATCAAGGCTCAATCGCTTCGTATGCTCTGTCGAGCTGCTGGCCACTCTCCCACTAGCGGAGGTTTCTGCTCTCCCTTGGCCCCTTTTTGATCACACGCCCATCATATGGTCAGCGAAGGTGGGTGCTGCCAGGCCCACCTACTTCAAGATGGACATGTCGTGGTTTCAGGACGAAAAACTTACAGGGGACATATGTGAGTGGTGACGCTCCCATCTTACTTTTGGCCCAGCATCAGACAAGCTCGTCACCAAGCTGAAGGACCTACGCCATCACCTTTTTGACCTCCGACGTCAAATTCGAGCAGCACGAACACAAGCTAAGGATGCTACCCTCACACGGGTCCGGGCATTGGACATGGTTGAGAACTCGAGACCCCTCACAGCGGATGAAAAAAAGGAGAGAAAGGCTTGTCAAAACAAGGTGGCTGAAGTGGACCTTCGGATTGATATGGACTGGCGACAGTAGTCTCGGCTACTCTGGCTCTCGGCTAGGGACGCCAACACGCGATTCTTCCACCAGACCCCGAATGGGAGGCGACACCAGAATTGTATCCAACGATTGCAGATGGGTGAATGCACCTTAAGCGACCAGTCGTCTATTGGCCAAGCCGTTGCGGACCACTTCTAGGAGTTCTACTGTCGAGGCCCTTCAAATCAATGGCGATGGCTGGCCACAAGGGCGTTGGTCCTTTCGCCCGACTAGGAGGAGAGCATACCAGTGTTCTTCTACTTGGAATGCTGGGACGAAGTCGGTGCGGAGATTATGGCGATGATAGAAGATTTTAGGGTCAGTCGGTGTAACATGGACCATCTAAACAGAGCTTACATCATCTTGATACCGAAAGTTGAGGGTGTTGAGCACATCGGGGAATTTCGACCGATATCATTGTCGAACTCCATTTATCTGATCATCTGACCAACCTACTTTGGTTGGTCCTTCCTGTTCTAATCAGCCCCTTCCAGTCCGCCTTCTTGCTGGGTAAACAAATGCCCGACAACATTGTGATTGCCGAGGAGATAGTCGCCGCATGGTGCCATGACAGCACCCGGGGGTTCCTGTGGAAGGTGGACTTCTCCAAGGCGTACGATTTCCATAGATTGGCAGTTCCTGTGGAACGTACTTCGGCGGCGAGGTTTTCCAGAGACGTGGGTTCGATGGGTGAAGCAATGCGTGACGACCCCCACCTTTGCCATCCTCGTAAACGGGCGTCCTCAAGGAGGCTGGATCCATCTCGCTACGGCGGGGTTGTCCACTGGCCCCGCTATCGTTCATTCTTGTTGCGGACGCCTTGGCGGTGTGCACATTGCAACTTTGTTGCAGAGGCCATCTCGTGGGTTTTCAGTCCCCGGCATCCCTGGAAGCATTCCCCTGCTATAGTATGCAGACGATACGACCTTTTTCATCCAGGGGTCTTGGGCAGCCGCACACACGCTCTCCACCATGATGGATATCTTCTCGGATTTCTCAGGCCTCCAACTTAACCGAGAAAAGTCGTCCTTCATCGGCTTTGGACTATCCCGTGAGGAGATGGTGGGCTGCTCTCGAATTTTGACGACCGATCCGATACCTGGGATTGCCTCTAGCTGGATCGTCGACTACGAATCCAGGACTGGCAGCAGGTGTTGGAAAAGGTGGAGACACGACTGGGAGGATGGCGTGCACGCCTCTTATCGCGGGGCGGTCGCCTCATACTGCTCAAGGAGGTGCTGTCAGCCATCCCCACCTATTTCATGTCCATTTTCTAGATGTCGGTGGGGGTTCGACGGCGACTAGAGACAGTGATGTGGGGGTTCTTTTGGCGCCGACCCCGTCGGGAGAAGGCTAAAGGGACGGCGCTGGTGGCATGGGAGACCGTCTGTTGTTCGGTTTCCCAAGGCGGATGTGGGTGTACCATCTACTGACGCCGTCACGGGGATCTAGTGTCGGTGATACTTCAAGACAGATACGGCGCCTCGCATGACTGGCACAAGTGGCAGACCCCACAGAGAGATGACTCAGCATTCATGTCCTCCCTTCGCCCCATCTTCTCGGTGGTGCAGTCCTATTTTCAACCCAAGCTAGGATTCAGGGGAGTCGTTCCGATTCTGAATGGACGAGTGGTCAGGGAATGGACATCTGTGATAGTCCTTCCCCTGCCTGTTTGCTCTCGCATCAAACCCAAAGTCCTCCGACGTCTTCCGTTGGCAAAGTGATGAAAGAACATGGTAGTGGCATCCCCCGCCGACAGCCATATCTGTCGGGAGCGTTGTCTCCAGTTCATCTCATACTTTAGGTCCACCTTCGCCACCTCAGCTCTACATATTCTTCTCTCTTGGGCTTCGATTTCTGTGAGGGGCCGGCTGTCTTCCATCTCGTCCAGAGCTTGGATGCGGTCCAAGGCTGTGTCTCTTTGGACAGTGCGCTCCCTACAGATGTTGCATCGGAGTTCCAAAAGGTGTCGACGGAGGTCCCTTAGCTTAGTGGCCACTCGTGCCGAGGGCGTCCCGTATACGATACGTGAGGACCACCAATGCTTGATGCCCTCTGTGAAACCAGGCTCGCGCAATCACAAGCGGTCCATTTTGAAATAGGTGGGTTTGGCGGGCCCCACTTGAGATGACCATGTCAAAGGGGAGTGATCCGATAGAGATCCCGGTAAGGATGTTACCTCTGCCTAGGGGGAAAACATCAATCAATGCGGGGGAACATAAAATGCGGTCGGTCCGGGACTGGGATGTCGGGCCGTGCCAAATGAACTGATGGTTTGATGGTCCCATCGGGACTAAGCCGAGCCGAAACAAAGTGTCTCGAAATTGTACCGATCGTGGATCTCTGCCGCCCGTGCCATTCGGGCGGTCTTCTGCAGCCAACGTCACGTTGAAATCTCCTCCAATGAGCACTGGATGGCTCGGGAATGTCTCACACATCTGAATCAAATCCTCCCATAATTCCCCCGGGAAGTGGAAATCGAAGGGCCAGACGCCAAAGTAAACACATAATAGCGTCCATCAGCTCAATTCATGAGACATGCCGCCACCAAGTGACGACCCCTCCACTTGGCCTTGAGAGCAAAGACGGTCTCCTTCCATGCCGAGAGGATTCCACCGGATCAGCATGAGGCGTTCAGATAGACAAGCGAATCGTCTCTACTCCAGTCAAGGGAGGACCATGTATTTTGGTATGGATCGACCAGTAAGGTCTCCTGCAGGCATATCACGTCGGCCCCCCGTTCCCAGAGGTAGCGTCCAACAACCCCCCGACGGCTGAGATTGCTGAAACCTCGGACGTTCCACGTGATGCACTTCATGGGGGAGTTTGATAGACTCCAAGTGTTAGGGATGTCTCCATAGATTGCGCTATGGCCTCTGTCTGGAGGTCCCTCGGCCTTGGCATGTTAAAGGCCGAATATGCGGGATCGAGGACTTCTTGTCCACCTGGTCCGCGACTGGCCTCATGAGCATCACCTAGCCCACTTCTGTTCTCACGGATGATCAGAGGAGTTGGAGATGATCGAAACTGTTGCCGGTAGTGCTGGTTGATGGGGTGTGTCCGGGACCTAGCCGCCATCGAGAGTGTGCCGTCCTCAGCTGGGCAGATATCTATTGTTCCCGTCTCTATCCCCGTCTTAGTCCCGGTGAGGTCCACAGTGCTGGTAACACACTCAGGCTGCAGCTGCAAGATCTTGCTTGATGTTGGCTGGTTGGCAACCGCTAGCGCCTGATGGATAACCTGAGGTAACAGTCTAATAGCGGGCCCCGGGGTCGCATCGGCTTTCAGGAGAGACATGCTATGCCGGCGAGATCTCAGCCTGTGCCGGCGAGGACGAGTTATCCGCGTAGGCGGGGGGCGGGGCTGGGTGTCCCCGTGGGCGTTGTCGAGGAGGTGTCGATAAAATTTCAAAAGATGGAAAGCATAAATTTAGTAAATCAGAGAGCTACAGAGAGAGTTTCACAGAGAGAAAGAGATTTAGTGCTTAGAGGAAGACTTTGGAGACTATTAGGAAGATAAAGAGAGCGCTTTAGAGAGAGTATGAAAGTTTTAGTGAGAGAAAGCTTCAGGGCAAGAGAGAGAGCTTTAAGGAAAATTTTAGAGATTTAGAGAGACAGAGAGAGAGAGCTTTAGAGTAAGCAGAGAGAGATGTAGAGAGAGCTTCACAAATACATGGAGAGAGCTTCGCTGAAAGAGAGGACTTTCGAGAGAGAGCTTTAGTAAGTTGGAGAGCTTTATAGCGAGCTTCACAGAGTTAGAGCCTAGAGAGAGACTTTGGTAGAGTTTAGAAAGAGAGAAGGAGATAGTTTTAGAGAGAGAGCTTCAGTGGAAGAGAGAGAGAGAGACTTGAAGAGAGAGAGCTATAGACCAGGTGGTAGTGCCTTAATAAGTGGGTCAGCTTGCATTGCACCAACTTTGATGTGATGAATTGACACTAATCAATCTCTGATCCTCTCCATTGCACCAGTTCCATCATAGATGCTGATCTCCCCCTCATTTGGTCCCTTGCAAGTAGTGCAAAACCTTCTTGCCAGCTTGCCAATCCGGGATCACTTAGGTACTGAAAAGAAGGTTAGGTTGTGTAAAATTTTGTGCATAGTTGGGGCATTCAACTGCAAGGACATATAGTTTTTAGCTCATTGCAAAGTCTTTCCTCATCGCAGTTAGAACCTTGCAGTTTCTTTAATTTGTCACTCTTAATAATAGAGGCCTTTTCTTGAGGTATATACACTGATCAACAATGTTTTTCTTAAACCCCAAAGCTTTTCAATGACTCCATAGAATGTGAGGTTTCTTTATCTAGAAGCTCGTTCCCCTATAAATAGATCTTTTTAGCTAGAAAACCATATGTTCTTTGCCTTGGGCTTCAAAACCTTGTGGTCGGCTCATGTGCACTTCCTCCATTTTGCGCACCATTTAGAAATGTTTTTTCACATCCATTTGGTGGAGCTCTATGTTGAAATGAGCTCCTAAGGCCATGACTATTCATTTTGTGGAGCTCTAGGTTGAAGTGAGTCCTTCTGAAAAATAGATAATAAGAAGCTGGAACAAGAATAGAATTCAACTCATGGTCCTTCCCAGGACCATGAGAGAAAAAGAAAGAAATATTACTCATAAAACTTTATATCCCCTTCAAAAACCGAAAAGTTCCAAAGGTTGTCAGTAAAGTGTATATGACGTGAGCTAAAATGGAAGGCATATTATGTTATAATTGATCTTCTTGGCTACTCAAGATCCTCCCACATCTAAAGAAAGAATATCCTTCATTTTGAGTTCCTTGACAAGCTTCATAAATTGAATTCTTGGTATTCTTTGTGAGGATGTTTGATTATTTATCCTTTTTGATCTATTGGGTGCATACGAGTTTGATTCCAGATTGATTATTTATTTCTTCTGTTGTATGCATTTTCAAATTTGTCTTACAAATATATCTATCGTTCTCTCTCTTTCTCTATCTATGTTTTTTAATGTGAATTATTCTTATCTCTCTCTCTCTCTCAATATCTCTCCACACTATCTCTTTTTCCATTATTTCTCATTCTCTCCCATTATCTTGGAAAAAAGCACACTGCTTATGCATTTCTTAGAGAAAATTGAGGGCAAAAACATACACAAACATCAAGAACACATCAGGGATCATCCGATCATCCCTGTAAGGAGGTGTGACGGCTCCCATCTATGGAAGGGTAGAGGAGAGATTGAGAGAGAGGATGGGAGTGATTACCGGCCGTCCTATCCCCTCTTGTTGATATGAAGTAGTTCCCACCATCAGATCTAGAGAAATGAAGATCATGGTAAAGTATTCCGGCCATTGGTACTTTTTGTGACTGCCTCTAACAGGCATGTCTTTGTTGAATACAATTGAGGCCATTCATTTTATCTCTGATGTCCGTTATCTAATTCCGGCATCTTATTTGCATGGGTTCAAAGCTTCTTCAATGGCTTCAAACGATCACCATATGACTAAGAAAGATCAACCACCATAGTTTTATACTCTTGTCCATAGGATTCATATTAATAGCAGTAGCTAAAATGTCCATCGATGGCATGTCACAGGCGCCAGGTACCGTATCGATGGCAGGTATCATGAAGGGTATTGATGTCCGATACCGATACCGACATCCTTTGAACAATAACGGATATCGGTATCACTCTCTAAACCGATATCCGAACCCTAACCTCATCGATCTAGTTTCTCTCTCTCTCTCTCCTTCCGTTCTCTCCCTCTCCTCATCTTGGGGTCCACCGGCATCCGTTGAGAACACATTTTGGAGAGATGGTAGTGCTATCCGAAGATAAATCAGTCACATTTTGATTTAAGTCTGAAGATAAATAAATAATTTTCAAATGTCGGTTTCTAGTGCACCTGTGCACGTCCTCTCTCTCTCTCTCTCTCTCTCTGCCTCCTCCGCAATGGCCCTGGCATCCCTACTAAATCCCCGGCACCTTTCCTCTGCCACCGTCCACCCCCTCTTTCGCTTTACTTTTTCGCCTCCTTTGCCAGCCACGCGCGCATCCTTGGCGTGGCCCGCGGCCACGCCGCGTCACGGCCAAGTCGAGCCGTGGGCGTACGGGCCAAAAACCTCTCCGAAGGGGTCGGTTGCGAGCATCTCACTCTCTGTCTCAGAGATTCTGTCTCTCTCTCAGTTGTGATTGTTGTTCCTAGACAATCTCGTCGACAATTATGACTGCCAAAATAACCTACCCTTGACGACTTGCTCTAGGTCTGTAATTTTTCTGCTTTAAATCATAGGCCTTTGATCAGCTATGAAGGCATTTTCTTCCAGAAATGGTGCTGCAGGGTTTGGGGCTTACGCCCCACTCTTCGGCGGTATGCGCGCCATTCTCCGGCGAATTCCTCTCGTTGATCTCACAGTCGAGGTGCGAGATGCCAGGGTAAGTATCTAAAAGCAAATTATTTCCCTATGAAATGGTTGAGGATTGAGTATGATCAGATTCGTGTGAATCATGTGTTCATTCCGTGTTTAGATACCGTTGCTGTCTGCTTTCCAACCTATGGCGAGTGATGCATTTTTTAGGAAACGGATAATATTGTTGAATAAAGTGGATCTTGCGGATCCTGCGCAGACGACGTTTTTTATGCTGGTTATGCTTCTCTATTCTTGCTATATTATGTGTTTAATTTCATTTGACCGCGTTTCATTCAGTGTCATCGAAAATCTGAACGTTCTATCTATGTTTATTTCATCTGATCGCGTGCTAGTCAGTTTCCTCTCAAATCTTAAAAGTTCTTTCCATTGTTTATTGCATCTGATCGTGTTTTATTCACCGTCATGTCAAATCTGATGGTTATTTCATGTTTATTACATTTTTATTACTAACCTTCGACTCTAATCTCAATGTAGTTATCATGTGTATTGCCTTTGATCATGTATTATTCACCGTCCTCTGAAATCTGATGGTTCTATCCATGGTCTTTTGGAGTTCGGAGTGAGTTAGATCCGGTTAATGCCCTATCTAATTTTAGACTTGCTAGGCGAAGAAAGAAAACAACATAAGTATTTTTTAGACTTAATCCCTGAAAGGTTGATATCACCCCAAGTTAGGTTTAACTTTACTTCACTGACATTTATGAGAAGCTGGTCCAATTGTTTCTTGATATTCTCTCCCTGACTAATAGTTTGAGTTGAGCATAAGTATTTTTTGTATTTTTTTGTATTTTTCGTAATTCATTATTTTCTGGACTGAGAATGTGATATTGATTAATTTTTTAACATCTGCAGCTGTGGATCAGTAGGTTTAGAGAAAGAAATTGTTTTTGTTTTGGAGTTAATGCTCACAATGAAGGAAATGTCAAAGAGGTGATGTTTTAATTTTCTTACCGAATTATTATCAGGAAATGTTGGTTTACTGAATTATTACTGAGGGTTTCTAAATTGTGCAAATGTTTGCAGTTTATAAATTTTCTGAAGGCTCGCATCAAGGAAATAACAGCCGGAAACTCCACTTACACAGCAACGGTGATGCTTGTTGGAGTTCCAAATGTTGGAAAGTCTGTGATTGCTAATGCAATGCATAAACTGGGGCGCATCAGTGCACAAGGTATATCTTTATGTAATGAAATGGCAGGCTCCTCGGTTTTAGAGATAGAATTTCATGGTGAATGTTTTCTATGCTCAAGAGATCGCAGATTATTTTTTATTTTTCTGAAAAAGGAAGAGAGGCCCCCTAGTCTGTGGGCCCTCCGTTGTCATTGAATATATGACGATTTAAAAAGAGATTGCAGATTATTCATTTAAGATATTGTGTCTTTTTATTCAAGCATTGAGAATTTCTTTTACTGCTAACTAGTGGAAAATATTTGATATATTTTAATCTCCGAGAAAAGGGGAAACTTAGGCGTGCAACAGTGAGCGCCAACCCTGGAGAAACTAAAGATATAAGAAGTTACAAGCTTAGTAGATGTGTTTTTTCATCATCCCCCAAATCATTGTTTTCTTTCTGATAGCATTAATTTTTACTGATATTCTCTTTGCATCCTTGATTAATGCTCAGACATCCTGTTTTTTATCCTCGTGATATTGCTAAACTGTTCTTCATTTGATATGGCACTTAATTGGTGATTTCTTATAATTAAAGGTGTGGAGATAGTCATCAACTTTTTAATGAATGATTTTTTTGGTTCTTAAATTGTTCTGCTATATGTCCAAAACAAGTTCTTCAGATCTGTCAATACCCTAAAAGTATCTTTATTGTCTGCTAGTTTTTATTTCTTGTTTATTAGAAGTAACCTGTGATGCGTATTGACCAGATTTTCCTTTCGGTGAGGTTAGTATTTCTGATAATTGCTTGCAGATTGCAAGTCATCCCAGCATATATGTTCTGGATACTCCTGGGATTTTACTTCCAGAAATAGCTGATGCTTGCACAGAGTCAAAACTAGCTCTCACAGGTTTTTTTCTTCGTGACATCTGATTTTTTTCTTTGTTCTTGCATCAGCACATTTGCTGTCATCTGACAAGTTTTGCATCTTCTTTAGCAGGGGTTATTGATGACAACCTCATCGGGGAATACACACTTGCCCGATATTTTCTCTCTCTTCTGAACTCAAAAGAGGAGTACAGGCATTGGGAGTCCTTGAGTCAACATGCTATTGACAATTCTGTGCAGAAGAGATGACAATACCCATCAGAATCACACACAGGTGAAGATTTTCTCTTAATGCCATTGTTCACTGGAGGTGTCCTTATAATTCAAAGAAGAGTAAAGCACTGAGAATAAATTTTAGGATAATCATCCTTTCTAGCTGAGGAGATCGTTGTATCGTGGCGGCGGAGTGGCACGAAGGGTATTATGTGGAAGGTGGACTTTTCAAAGGCTTATGACACTCTCGACTGGCGATTCCTATGGAGCGCACTGCGGCGACGGGGCTTCTCGGATACATGGGTGAGATGGATGAAGCAATGTGTGACAACGCCCACGTTTGCCACCCTGGTAAATGGGCGACCGCAAGGAGGCTGGATACACCCCCAGCGTGGGATCCGACAGGGCTGCCCTTTAGCCCCTCTGCTATTTATTTTGGCAGCGGATGCTTTAGCGGTGTGCACGCTCCAGATGTGCCGAAGAGGCTCCCTCATCGGATTTCAGTCACCAGGTGTCCCTACCGGTATACCTTTACTACAGTACGCCGACGACACGACGTTCTTTGTTCAAGGAACGTGGGGGGCAGCACACACTTTGTCCACCATGATGAATATTTTTTCGGACTTCTCTGGTCTCCGGCTAAACAGAGCTAAATCATCATTCATTGGCTTTGGACTATCACCGGAGGAGATGACGGGTTGCTCTCGACTTCTGGCCACTCCAATCAGCACCCTTCCTATCCGTTATTTGGGAGTTCCACTGGTGGACAGGCGACTTCGGATTTCTGATTGGCAGCCAGTGCTGGAAAAGGTGGAATCGCGGCTCGGAGGGTGGCGGGCACGGTTTATGTCTCGCGGGGGACGCCTAGTGTTGCTTAAAGCTGTACTGGCCGCCATTCCTACATATTTTATGTCGATCTTCCGAATGCCGGGCGGGCTTCGAAAGAGACTTTAGCAGCTCATGAGGAGGTTTTTCTGGTGCGGATCCCGACCGGAGGAGACTCGGGCAGTTCCTCTTGTAGCCTTGGAAACCGTATGCCGGCCTATTGAGCAAGGCGGTCTGGGTGTGCGCCAGCTGCAGCATACAAATACGGCCCTCCTAGCCAAGTGGGTCCACCGAATAGTACATCCTTCGAGGGACCTGATAACTATCGTGCTGCGCGATGAGTATGGAGGCACGCTCGATTGGCAGACATGGCAGAACCCCCGGCGAGGTGACTCCGCATTCATGACATCCCTCCGGCCCATTTTTCCCAGCGTGCAGCCTTTCTTCCGCCCTCGGTGGGAGGCGGGGGAGACTTTCCGCTTCGGAGGGATGAATGGTCGGGACACGGGCGTTTTAGCCAGCTCTTCCCTCGCCTGTACGCCCCTCTCGCTCGTCCGGATGAGCTGGTAAGTCGGGCGTGGCAAGATGCATGGACCCCCGGCTCTCGGGAGGCTATGTCCGACCAAAGGGTGGCCGATTTCCTTAGGCTGCAAGAGCTTCTTGCGGACAGCCGACCCTCGGAGGGAATGATGTATGGATTTGGAGCGAACAGCGCTTCTCGCTCGGGATGTGTATAGCCGTCTCCGGGAGCAAGCAGCGGCAGAGGACCCCTGCATTTATACGACAGTGGCGACGAGCGTGGAAAAGTCGGATTCCTATGAAGATACGGGTCTTTGTATGGCTTCTCCTCCGGCGAAGGCTAATGACAGGAGCTTATCGTCAACGCATGGCACACGAGGGCTACGACCGAATGTGCCTTATGTGCGAGGGGCGGTGGAGGACTGCGAACATCTTTTTGTTACATGTCCCTTTGCCTCCTCTGTTTGGTTATCTGCTAGGGTGGCCCGAGATAGATCTATCTTCTGGGAGGCCTTACGGAGGTCCATCAATGACGGACCGTACCGGTCAAAGGTAGAATGGCAGCACATATATGCCAACCTATGGTCCATTTGGAGTCACCGCAACGAAGTCATCTTCCGGGGACACTCCCCTTCGGTCGACGCCATACAGCACGACGCGCGGGGGCTCATTACACTATGGATTCGAGGCGGTTTAGGCCCCTTGACTTTTTGAACCGCGTAGCATGACTTTGTATTTCGTCATACTTTCAATGACAACGGGGGGGCCTTCATTTTAGAGGACCCTTCTTTTACCCTTCAAAAAAAAAAATCCTTTCTATCTTCATGTCATAATTCACTTTATGAGGTTTGGC
The DNA here is from genome assembly GCA_024174645.1 of Lemna minuta. NCBI lineage: Eukaryota > Viridiplantae > Streptophyta > Magnoliopsida > Alismatales > Araceae > Lemna > Lemna minuta. The sequence continues at coordinate 14,212,559 of CM044104.1, read as the reverse complement.
TTTTTAATTCATAATTATGTATAATTAAACAATTATGTATAATTAAAATCATAATGTTTAATTATACATAATTATCCATAAAATGATTTATTTTTAGATCATAACATGAAATTATGTAAAATGATAGAAATATACTTAAAATATGATAGCATGCATATAATTAGAACAAATAATGTTTTTACTTCATTAATAATCATGTAAATTCATGTATAAATAGCATGTTATCACTCCTCATATGAGTTGGATGAGATAGTGCTATTCGTTTTGGATAATTCGATGTCTTTGTCAAATATCCCATGAATAGGAATGTTTATAGCATATGTTTAAAGACTAGAGATCAATGTATTAGGATTTCATCATAATTTATTTTAGTTATAGCATATGCTCATGGACTTCATTGCAAACATCTCATGAGCATGATAATGAATAGAAGTTCATTTCAATGAATATAAATGAATAATGAAAGTATGATTGGCTTGCCGACCATATAAAATCTATTCTGGGCCCATCAATAAAGCGTACCATTGATAACACGTAATTTATACATGCAATTATATGATTATTAATACAAATTAAGGCATAAAACATTTCATTCTTATGCATGTAATTATTCTTTCAGTACATAGCTATCATTTCATACAATTTTAAGTTATAATTTTAAAATATATTATTTTAGGGATAATTCTGCTTAATTAAATAATATCATTTTTAGAGTAGATTATTCTCATCTATATTTGAGATTATAATTAGGTTTTGATGTTAAATAATAAGATATAATATTTTTTATACACTCATTAGTTTTCTAAGAGAAATTAGTGTATTTTTCTTGTTACTTATTAAATTTAACTTTTTAAAATGATAGATTATTTAATTTATGATCCAAGTAAAGAAATTTAAATTAATTTAGAGTTATATTTTGAAATTTATGAATTTTATAATTTTTAGGGATTTTTCTATAATATTTTTGAATTTATTTGGATTATAAATATTAAAAAATATTTTTATATAGTGAGTTGATGTGGCAGCTGACGTGAGGGGGGCAATAACGCGTCGCCATGTGACAACGTATGTACACGCCACGTGGCGTACGTGTGTGCATGTGTGTGCGCCGTATGCTCAAGTGTAATTAATAGGTTAAACATCCATTAAGGATTTTCCCTAACCCACTATATGTGTTTTACTTATATACCTATTGATTTGCTTTGATTCCTGTCATGTTAGAATATTTCTGTTTATTTTTAGGCACAGGTGACATGGTGCAATTTGGAGCATGCAATCACGTGAATCAATTGCAATCATTGATTTTTCACTTAAAGAGGGGGTCGTAGCGCGTAATGGTTTGTCAACGAATCATTTTAAAAATGACTTAATCTTAACTATTCATTTGAGAAGTTATAACGGTTGAGATGAAAAGTAACAGATGAACTCTCGTGGACGTGTATGCATTATGTGTATCTAAGGCATTCGAAGAATATCAAACGGTAGGCGTTATGTGTCGTTTCTTCTTCACACGCGACGTGACGAAATCTCAGCATTCCATCTTTGATCAAATGGACACGACTTAAACGTAACGATTCGGATCCAAATCATTTTATCAAAGCTATTGATCAAAGATGAAATGTCAAATCTAACAACTATACCCAATTTTACCTATATATATGTATGTTCTTCGACGATGTAAATCATTATTATATGTTTTGAGTTATGACACTGTTTAAACATCTCAATCCTTGAATCTCTTAATTTCTTCCTCTTCAAGACTCATTTACGCATCTAATGAGGGCTTAAAATCAAGATTTTGTCGAGAAAATAGGGGAAAATTGCCTCTTAAATGCTGAATTTTATCTTCATAATTGCGGAATGAAAAGCCCTATCCGGCAATTAATTGGATCATTTCGAGCGTGACTTCATGTTAGATTATGTGTTTTCCTCTTAATCTTTCTGCATGTATCATTATATTTCAATTTTGAATCGTAGATTAATCAAAATTTAGATCATTTATCAGTTTTCTCTCTCCTCGCCAATGATTTTTTTATCTAATTTTTGCTCCTTAATTTCTCTATGAATCTTGATCCAAATTGAGTGATTTTTTATTCTGTGGATTCGTCTTGAAGTTCTCTTTCTAAAAATTTGTTTTGTAATTTTCACATGAGTTGTAGAGGGGCTTGGGAGAAGTAATAACCTAAGGTTTTAACATATAAATCCCTAATTTCTCACCTCAATTCCTTGTCTAATTTGATCAAATTTGAAGTAATTCTCAGTAGATTCAACCCTTATTTACCAAGATACTTTTTAATTCATGATTATAATATTAAATTTGTAAGTTTGAAAATTGTTTTGATACGTCTTAGTGTGTTTTCAATGACCGCACAGATTCATCTCGTCAACCATCACCCTCACCCTTCTCTATCTCTTCCAAATAAGCATTGAGTTGTGGTGATGGGGTCAATTTTGATTCTATGGACCCACTTAGAGGTAGTGAAGGTGTGGCAACGAAAATTGGCGACAAAGTGGTAAGGAGATTTTTCAGATAGTCTATCTCCCCCCTCCTCATCATCTCATCAGATATTGCGCCCTTGTAACAAGAGTCCAATAATGCTGCCACGATGATTGCTTGACTCTCTTGAAGAATCTACTAATAAGTGTCCATTTTTCTTCTCTGGCTCGACATGCAGCATTCCTAGCCTCCCTCACCTTGCAGCTAAGTTTCTTCATGGTTGCAAAAGTGTCGAAGAGTCGACACATTCAACCACAACAATAATTTGGATGTCGAGTTCCTTCAAGACTCGTGGAAATTAGAGCATGGGCCTTTTTTGGGTTTTTTCGGGGGGAATTTTAAATGAGGAATGCATCCCTACCCTTGGTTGTTCCATTTAAGAAAAATGGAATAGATGGGGTACATGTTCATAAAAAAATTTTTCACCTTAACTATGAACTGCTCCAAACAAATGTGAGCGAAAATGTCGACCCAAGCTAGGGAAGGAAATGTGAAGTGGTGCATACCTTATCATTTGTGATGGCCACCCTCGCCAAGAATGACAGTTGGATAAAGACACCTTGTTTGCTAAGTAGCAATTCTAGACCTATGATATGGGGTGGTAACAATATTAACATCTTAGGCCAAGATGGTGGAAACCTAGTGAGGCTTAGTACATCAAGGGGTTTCTGTCAAATGGCTTGCTCATGCATTGACGTGGAACCCCATACTATGTGCCACTACCATGGTGCACTAGGAATAAATGTTTAGAGTATGCATAAGGAAGGCACCCAAGTTGCTTGATGTGATGGCATCCTCTAGCCTCTACAAGCACAGCCTACCATGACAAGAAGAAAAATCTCTAGTTGAAGTGCGTTGTCTGAGTGGCTAATACGTTTGCCAACTAGTTTCATTATCATAGTTGGTGGGTAATGGCATGAATTCTCCTTTGACATTGCATAATATTCTCCCAAATGTTCTTGAGTAGCCAATGTGGACAAGAACATGCATGTCGCATTTCAAACAATACATGAGAATCAAATTTTAGGATGTTATCACGGAGGTTGTGCTTCTCACAAAGGAGAAAATTGTCCCATATTGCCATAGCTAATGGGCGTGGGACTTGATTAAGAGAGAATTAGATTGAAAAGTACAACATGATGTCCATGATGGTTGAGATCAGAGTTTTAGCTAACTTGCAAACTACCAAAGGCAAAGGGCTCAAGGATCTAAAAATATCTTGATAAACTTCTTCTCATCCTTTCAAGAGCTTTCTCCACTCTATTTGTCTTGAAATGCGATGCCCCTTGGATGAGAATGACTCTCTTCTCTGGATCATGCTATTCTACCTTGTCAATAAAATTGATTGGAGAATGTTGTAGTCCGTTATCTTCAAATGTGTGCACAAATTTGCATACATTTGGTTTCACTTGGCTACTATTGTGTATGGCATAAACTAGCAACCTCACATTTGCCATTGCTTTGCTGAGAGTGACATATTGACTTGATGCATGTGTCTCCTCACCTTTGACCTCTACATTACTCCGATCATCTATTGTCATGAAGTGCTCCTCCAATTTGTTCTTACCTAGCTAGGGTACATGGAAGATAGAGAAGCTCTTCATCATGGTTGGTCCTAGGAGCTAAGGCTCGATAAACTCTCCAATTTTTCAATCAAAATGTTGATTGCAGCAAAAGATGTTAAATCAAAACATTCAACAAAGTTGAAGCGCCAATAATAGATGATCTTATCATCTATTCTAGATGATCCCTATCATCTAGTGTAGAATAAAATTTATACTTGCAGAGATCATATGAAGGATTTCTTCAAGTTATTTGACGCAGCCTTAGCGCAGGAACAATGAAGAACAATGGTTTGAATCCACAACCCTTGACCTTCAAGAAGGGTTAGGTTCTGAGTCCACAGAACTAACTCTTCAACCCTTGAATCCACAAGGGGTGTACTTGAATCCACAAGCACAGAGTACTCTCTAACAGGGAGAACACTCAAGAGAAGAAATCAAAGCTCTCAAAAGGGATAACTTTCAATTGTCAGTTCAAGGAGTACAATGGGTGGCCTTATATAGGCCTCAAAAGGTGAAGGGTCGTCCATGTGATGTGACCCCCTAAAATGACAACTCAAAGTCTTAAAAATATAACACTAACATCATGCATGTGTCAGCGATTAGACCTGACACCACAAAAGGAAGCTTCTAGGCTCAGATAGGCCTGAAAAGAGATATTCTAGCATCTCTAGAATCTGACACAATATATTGGTGTGTCCCTAGGTGATCCACTGTAGATTTGTCAGTTTCTAGGGATTCTCCCAGGCCCATTAAGCTTTACTGGGCCTCACAACTGGACTGCTTTATATTGGGCCTATTTGCATATGTGTGGCCTACATCATTATTCAAACGTTCGGTCTTTAGCGGTATCCACATGATGATCGGATGATCATATCTCCTCTAGAACTCTCATCACCACAAGAGAAAGAGAAGAGAGGGGAGAGTTTTCTACTAGGCTCGTATGACCAACTTTGTTATGATCATTCTCCCCCTATTTATATAAACGTTGGGAGTGTGAAATTTTCACAAGAACCCTTATCTTTATGTCTGTATCCATCAATGCCCATTGAACTTATGTGTGTGAACTTTTAGGTTCATATATCTCACCAGTTAATAACTCTACTGACCCAACTATACTTATTAGTTTTCCTTATCAATTAACTATATCAACATATAGATTAATTGACTACAAATTGGTTTAACTAAATCTACATGTTGAGTCACTAGCTCCGTGGGTGTCAAGCTATATTACATGCTCTAGTAGATATGAAGGATATCAAAACTCTTTTATGGAACCCTGCCATTATTAGTCACCATGTAAATATAATCCTTCATTCACGCGAGACTCATGAATGACTTAATATATGGTTAACTATCAAACCCTAATTGGTCGCTCAATTTAGTACTAACGTGAGTAGGAAATCGTCAAGAACAACTTCTCTAATGTTTTCACTACCTTAGTCGAGGATTTAATGACATCTCATTCCTTGAGTCAATCTCCTCTTATAACGAGGGCGGACGATCTCATCTTGACCATGAAATTGCCTTTGAGGACTTCATATCGTAACTAATCTATGACGTTTTGGATATCCCATAGCTAATGATTTGTAAGTCATAATCAAAATATGATTATCCATCCACAATATATCTTTGGTGTCTCAAGTCAAATAACCTTGTACACACATTCGTGACATGAATAAACTTGATTGACATTTTGACATTATACCATTCATGGATTCATATAGATCAATTCAGCATACTCTTTCTCTAAAGAGCACCCACTAGCTATCCTTAGAGTCTCTACACTAACGGCCACAGGATCAGCCATACCCATTATATGAGTTGGATGTATTAAAGAATGAAGGATATTAATCATTTTGACCTTCATCTTTTATTATTATATTTATATTCTTTATGTATTTGTGTTTATGCACTATCACAAGTTACTATTAGAAATGTGACTATTGGGTGTAATTATCACATAAATCTATATAAATAAGTCTCAGTCGTAAATATAACATAACTTTTTCTTATCTAAATTTCTTCTGTGTGCTTATCTCTATCGAGAAATACTTTCTCACCACATCAAGAGCATAGAGATTGTGAGTTTCAACATTATAAAATAATGATATTCTTTTTGGATAATTCGATGTCCTTATCGAATATCCCACAAATAAGAATATTTAGAACATATGTTTAAAGCCTAGTGATCATTATATTATGATCTTATCAGAATTTTCTCGATCATTGTATATGTTCATGGACTTCATTGCAAACATCACACAAGAATGAGAATGAATAAAAGTTCATTTCAGTGAATATAAACAAAATATGAAAGTATGATTAGCTTGCAAGCCACATAATATCCAACAATTGGAACAACGAGGTTCAAGATGTGTGTAAAGCATGACACATGATGCTTTGAGCTAAACTTCTCATTGCAACCCTTTAGCTCCCTTGCCGAGATGGAGATCATCCAATTGTTGCTAAAGGCTGTGTTAATCATTACAACGTCAACTTGCAATGAAAATGTCATGTTAAGGCATAAATAGATAAAATGATATGCAAATAGACTTTGAACTAAATGAGTGTGATCTTTACCTTTGCCTATGACTAGAAATCCTCAACAATCTTGAGTATGGTTCCCAAAGTCACCTTGTAGCACTTATCTTCAAACCCCAAATTGCAAGAACAATCTATAGTACTTTCATCTGGTGTCCACCTTGCATGCTATGATTCTTAACAACCCACAACCATTCTCCTCCATTCATGCGTTTTTCCATAGGTATCACATGAAGAATTGTAATGAAAGTCTAAGCTACCACCACCTTCATCTATTGGTGCTTTTTATTGCACACGCCTTAATTACCCGTGCACTCGAGTAGTCCCAATCCTATATATGTCGCATATAGGATTGGGCATTATAGTCAACGATGCTCCAAGGAAAGTCGGAGAAACAAATGGAGTGATAACGTCCTTTGTCTCCTCAAGGGTTATCCCTCATAAGGGCTACTTCTTTGGGGGTTGAATCTTCAGTTATCTTCGTGCTGCTGCGGTTATCATGTACTGTTGAACTTTATCTTCAGTGCCTTTCTATGACAGTGCACCATATATTCCACCGTGCATCGTTTAAAAAGTGTCTCCAAAATATATTGGTGCTCTTATCTACTATTCACTTAATCCCCCCCCATCATGGGCAGTTAAGATATTTCCCGTGATAAAGCTTGCACACATGTGTGATCATATAGAAATTTTATATACTGCATGATTGGTCTTGTACTGCATGTTTCCTCTTTTTGCTTGGTGTGAACATCTCTTCCTTGCCAACCTCTTGAATCATTTCAGTGCTATGGTTGAAGACAATCTTGTAAAAGGTCTTTGCTGCCTACCCAACTATCCCAAGCTCTTTGCCATTGTCATTTTTAGATCTAAGAATAAAAAGTGTAAAATAGCATTTAAGTTATTAAATCAGAAAACTTATATTAAATATCACATTTATGTTTTATTTGAACAATAAAATGACAAAAGTTAGAAAACAAATCATATTATAAACAAGTAAACACAAAATTTAGTAATTATAAATTAATCACAATGAAAAATGCCCTAAATTTAAATTTTTCATTCAATTTGAATATCAAATCAAGAAATAAAATATAAAATATCATATTTAGATTTAATTTAGATAATAAAATGATAAATTATAAAAATACAAATCACATTGAAAAGGATAAACTTTATGAAAAATGTCAAAAAATACCCCCACAAAAATTAAAATGGATTATAAGAAAATTGACAAAAAGTGAAATAGTTTTTAAATGGATTAAACTTTTTCAAAATTGTAAAAATAACCTATGATCAAATCATAATTTAAAGGTCAAATCACTCCATCAATAGATCAGTTGGATTCCATCAATTGTTAAAGGTTAACATGATTACTGATGGGATTAATATCTCATCACTGGTTGCCGTTCCCTAGAAGACTAAGTTACAGATGAACAAAAATGATTACATGAGGTTTTATAAAAAATTGACGACTATACTCTTTGTAATCTGAAATTTCATCAGTTTGGGGCCAAAGATAATTACAAATAAACTTATGGTTGAATTGATAAATATGACTTTATTTTTGTTTTATTGAAAAAATATGACGACAGTTGGAAATGGGGGGAGAGAGAGAGAGCGGAATGCGCGGGAAAGATAGACAGATGTTCGGGAGACAGAGCAGAAGAACAAATGATCGAGGAGAGAAGATTCACTCTCTCGCTCTTTCTATCATTTTGCGCCTTCGCCATTGTAGCTTTCGTTCAGGAACGACGACGCCAGAATGGTCAGACCTAATCGCCTGATACCTCAGGTAGTTTTGGCTATTCATTTTTCTATCCACTCTGTCATTGTTTGTTCCCCAGGTATTTCGTTAACCTTTCCTGAACCTTATTTTATGCTTGCCATTTTACAAATTCGGTCTCTGTCGTCTCTTTTTGTTCACATTCAGTCTCCGCCGCGGCAGGTTTCTTCATTTTGCAGCGTATTGAGCCGGCACTGGAGTCTGTAGTGTCTGTTATGTATGATAATCTGCCTTCTGTAATTACATGTATATTACGCTGGGGTTGGTGGAAGGAAAAAAAAATCAAAGTCCATTCGACCGGGAAACTGGTCGTAGGGGGAAAGAAGACAAAGGAAACCTGCGGCTTGGAAAATCCGTGAATTAAAGGGGGCCACTTCGGAAAAAAATTTGTCTATAAAGAATAACATCAGACGTGATCCTTTGAGCGCAGTGGAAACCTTTTGCGTTTTTTCTCGAATACTTGCCCCCTGAAAATTATTTTTTTCTGGGTCCCAAACATAGAATATTCATCTTTATGTTCTTTATATTGTAGAAGATACAGCCTGTTGAGGAAATTATGTTTATTTTATTGGGCTCCTTGAAAATGTCTATTCCGTTTATCTTATGTGTCTAATCTATGTTCTCACCTTGGGTCATCATTTAGTAGATACTTACTACTTGACCATAGCTATCTTACAAGTGGCTATACTGTAATAGAAGGAAAATTGAGTTTTTACCAAAAGGGTTATTGCTGATCCATAAATCTGTCGCCAAATGATGCCCTAAAATAGTAAGTTTTGTACACCTAAATAGCACCTCAGATCTCAGCATGTAATCCAGTTAGAATTTACTTTTGCGGCAACCAGATCCATTGATTTTCAGCTCTTAAAATTATGTTAGCCGGTACTACCTCCCTCTGATCATTCTGAAAAGGAGGCATGTATCTCGGTTCTATATTTGAAGCGAGGCATGAGACCCCAAGTGATTTCTTAGTTGTCATTCTAATGAGTTAATAATTTGGCATTAACGTTCTTTTTTGAATTCTTGCTTCATTGATTAATTTCTTTTAATGTCACTGTTTCCAAGTTATTTTATTTTTAAAATTTATTTTTCGCTGCTCTATGGAAAAAAAATTAACTTGAATCCCTGAGGGTTGTATTCAGTGCAAGAAAACTTTTACTTCTTTTGACATGGAAAAATAATGCTGGCTTGAATTGGTTATCTCAGTTACTAAATTTTAGGTGGTTTGTTAGTTGTTCGAGTTGAAAAGCTTTGGTAACAAGGATGTTGTGTGGTTTTATGTCACATATTTTGTTGGATATCTCTCTGTCTCTCTTTTGTTTTTTTATGGTTATTTACCGTTTTGCCCCTGTAGCATACCAGTAAGGTCCCTGACCTCACCTGCACTTTGTTGTCCCAGAACAAAATGATAGAGGAAGAAATCAAGAAGAAGCACTGTTTTGAAATGAATGGATACAAGGGGAAAGTAAAACAATACCTCTCTCTCTCTCTCTCTCTCCTGGAAGGAATGTAGTTCGAGAGCCCTCCTCCAAATGCTCTCCTAGTTGCTCACCCTTTTCTTGGATGCCTTTCACAACGAGTTCCTGCCTTATTAGTCAGCTCTCCCTTCTTTAGTTTCCTGCCCTTCACTTATTCTTTATGCCAACGTGCCATAGGCACATTGGCTTACGAAGCCCCTCCCTCAAGAGGGCCAGCTCTCCCCTTCTTCCTCTTCCTTATGTAAGTGATCACTGGGCTCTCACACTTGGGGCTTTACAGCCCAGATTAAGATCATTTTTATTCTCCTCTTATTCCTTCTCCATTTCTCATCTTCCCTCACCAAGTTCTCCTGCAACATGGTACAAAGCCGTGTAAATCCTAGGGCTCCCAACATCAATCAGTGATTTCTATTATTGCACACGGCTTCGCCTCTTCTGTGCAAAATTTCCGTGTGCATTTTGCCATCAACTCCAGCTTTACCTTCCAGCTTTCTCTGTACGATGAAATTTGTTTGCAAAATTTCTGTGCTCGACAGCTTCACCTTTTCGCTTCACCTCTAGTGTACAATGGGCAGGTGAACTTACCCATCAAACTGGTTGTCTTTTTTCCCTCAAGTGACCATGTTCAAGCCCTCACTTCCCTGCTAATACTGTATCCCAAGCTGTCCAGACAACTGTGATGGTTCCTCTAAAATAGGTGTCACCAAGCCTAATTGTTGACAGCGGCATCTTCTACTTCTGGTGAAGCACTAGCAGCTGTTGGTGTCCCTATGAAGTCTGGCATCTCTTGCTGCTGTTTGCTCTGCTGTTGCCAATGTTGTCACCACATCTAGGTATTATTCCATCATGGCGTCATCGCTGTCCAGGAAGTATCCATTCAAGATTTGCCCATGCGGCCATCTCTTTCTGATGTAGCCCAGGATGGAGCCCAAGAGCCCATTTTTGTTAAAGCCGAGCAAGTTCACTTAGTAAGGCCCATTTAAAGTTAATTAGGCCAAGGAAGTATCTCTAAAAGTTGACAGATTTTGGAGAGGATCACCTAGAATCACACAAATATTTTTGACAGATTTTGCAGGTCTTGGTGTCTACAGACTATCTCTTTGTTGAGGCTTGACAGAGCCTGGAGGATTTACTTGTCTTTTGTTAGTTCTATTCTTGACACATGCATGCTGTCATAGTAGTATTTCTAAGACTTTTGAGTTTTCTTTCCAGGGATTTGTCCTTTGGACGACCCTTTGCTTTTTGAGGCCTATATAAGGCCTTGAGGATGCAATTTAAAGTTATTCCTTTTTAAGAGCTTTGTTTTCTTCCTCTTGAGTATTCGCCCTGTTTGAGGGTGTTATAGTGTTTGTGAATTCAAATACAACCCCTTTTGTAATGAAGTGGTGAAGATCTTAGTTCTGTGGATTTAGACTTTTAACTCTTGTTGTAGAGCAAGGCTTATGGATTTAAGTCTTTGTTCCCTACATTGAACAGTTATAATTTGTTTATGTCTAATATTTCTTCGGGTTCCCACGATGATGTGACTCTGAGCTCCGACAGCTCAATAGGAACAGAATCGGCACATTTGAATGATCACAGTTAACAGCACTTGGCCTTGGATTCCTCAACAGCACCAATTCTTTACTGGTTGCAATCTCCTTAAATTGAAGAAAGATGTGACTGTCATGCTCAAGGCCAGACATATGAAGCACTTGCTTGATGACTCATTGTCTGAGGATAATCTGAGGTGTTACCCGTGGATCGAGGAGGACTGTGTGGTCCATCAGTGACTCCTTGATAGACTTCATCTAGATATAAACATGAACTTTCTTCATCTCGAATTTTCTCAAGAAGTTTGGGAATGTGCGCTTGAAAATCACTCAAAACAGAGCGATGCTACTCTCCTATACAATATGATCAAGCTCTCCATCACTTTGTCTTCGTGTTTTGGAGTAAACTGTGGGAGCTCTTGTGTGAACTTGACCATTAATTACCTTCAGTACAAAGTTCTACCAATGTCATCCTCACCTCACATATTTGACTCGTCACCTTTTCATGAGACTTAATCATGAGTATGGGTCCCTTTGTGTTAAACTCTTGAAGGGGAAAATTTTTCCTCTAATGAGACATTCATTGTTGTCTGCATGAAGGACAACTGCCTCAACATAATGGCGCAGGTTGATGACAACGCTTTAGCAGTCAAGCTAAAGGGAACTCCCATACCTCCTACCTCCTCCACTGCCTTCGGCTTCCCAATTCCAGCCCCTTGGAAACCGTGGACTGAACTCCTTGTCCAAGGGTGAGCTGTCCAAGGTGAGCTCATGTGATGGTATTGGAAGAAATGGGGCCACATCAAGGATGCATGTCTGAAATTCTCGAGTTGGGCCACCCACCATTTAGGCAGGGTGCTAGAAAGACTTCACCTCTTCAGCGATTTCTCTAGCAGGCTCCATAGCCCTGTTCCTTCCCCTGCCATTGACAAATGTGCCATTCACAACTTAGGGAATAGCCTGCATAGATGAAGCAGTGGATACAATCCTTCCAGGTTTGGGGACCCACCTAGGAGTCATACGGCTTCTTTTGCTTTAGTGCTTCAATTGCTTCGTCATCTTCTCCTTGGCTTATTGATTCTGGCCCCACCTCCCATATGACACCCCAATCTCATCTCATCACGTCCTATGAACCATTTCATTGTATTCATAAAGTCAGTATTGCCTTTGGCACCTCCCTTATATGGTCACCGACATTGGTGGTGCTTGATTGCCCACCCTTACTCCTCTAACCAATGTGCTTGATTCCCTTCACAAACTTATTAAGGAATTGGGTCATGATATTGTATTTTTTTAGATTTGTATTCTTATCATAACAAGATAATGAGTTGCGTGATTATAGTGGCTAAGGTGAAAGGTTTCTTAGTGGTAGTGGACTCTCCATGCCCCCTTATTGTGGATGACTCACCATCTCCTCTAATGTCATTTGCCTCTGCAACCTTGACTATTGGGCTTCATCATTGTTGCATTGTGTGCCCATCTTTTTCTTCTTTGAAGACTATGTTTTTCCCATTCATTTCTATTGAGATTTGAGGCTCAATAAGCCCTCAAAATCCAATTACAAAGTTTGAGTGTGACAGAAAACATTAGAATCAAGGATTCAAAATGTAAAGCACCTTGAACCAATGATCTTATTATCAAAATTAAAACTTACATGGTTCCTTGGAGGAGCTCTCTAAATATGTTCAAACGTCCAACCTCTTACAGTATCTACATTATTTCTGGACTGTTAGATCTCTTTGTGCACCTCTTCTTTAACACCTTGAAAATTTCCTTACCATTCAGTTGTACTAGATCACCAACGGAGAGGTATAAGAGGAAGAAAAGAGAGGGTGGGTATTCACCAAAGCTTGCATGGGCATCCCTAGGGGTGGACATCCATTCCTATTTTATGAATTCTTGATTTTTAAATTTTTTCACAAAAACTCTTATAAAGATGACTATATCCACTAATGCTCATAGATCTCATAATATTCACCTAGTCGTTACATATGTTCACGAACTTTATTATAAATATTACATAAGAATTATGATAAATACATTTTTTTTGAATGAACATAGATGTAGAAAAAAAATTTCCCCACTTCTAGTGCTCTCTAGTTGATTATCTTTGTTGATGATGCTACCAGTTATATGTAAGGTTTCTCCCTTAGCATAAGTCTAATATGTGAGATTTTCATGGAGGAATCAGACCTCTCAATCCCGACTGGATAGATTCTTATGCTCCTCTGAGCTGCTCGTCATGTTCCCGCTAGCCGAGGTGATATCCCTTCCCCGCCCGCTATCGGACCACACGCCCATCTAGTGGTGTGCAAACATGGGTCCTCGTCGGCCGACTTATTTCAAAATGGACTGGTCGTGGCTGCGGGATGGAGGATTTAAAAGAGACATTATTGAGTGGTGGCAGTTGCATCTTACTTTTGGCTCGGCCTCAACTCGGCTTATCACCAAGCTGAAGGATTTCCGTCACCATCTCTTCACTCTTCGGCGGCAGATCCGGACATCTCTGACTCAAAATCGGGACAACGCTCTAGCACGGGTCCAGACGCTTGATGCGATGGAAGACCTAAGACCTCTCACTACCAAAGAGACTAGGGAGCGGAAAACGTGCCGAGAGGAGGTGGCGGAGGTGGATCTAAGAATTGAGATGGACTGGCGCCAGAGATCACGTCAAATCTGGCTAGCGGCCGGGGATGGTAACACTCGTTTTTTCCATCAGGTCGCGAACAGGCGTCGTCGCCTCAACGACATTCAACGACTTCAGATTGGAGATCGGGTGGTTAACGACCAGACAACAATTGGTCAGGCCTTTGTGGAGCATTTTCGGAGGTTCTATCGCCGGGGACCAGCTAACCGATGGCTGTGGCTGGCTACCGGCGCCTCGATTCTTGATTTGAGTCAGCAGCAGCAGCTGATTAGCCCGTTTTCTGAAGATGAAGTGAAGGTGGTAGTAAGAGGGCTAAACAGCGAAGGGGCCCCTGGACCAGACGGCATCCCGGTGTTTTTCTACAAAGACTGTTGGGACACGTGGGACATGAGGTCATGGAGGCGCTTGAGGAATTTAGGGAGGGGCGGTGCCAGATGGACCGGCTCATTAAAGCATACATCGTGCTTCTTTCGAAGGTACCAGGGGCAGAGCAGATCAGTGACTTTCGACCGATTTCACTGTCCAACTCTCTATACTTGATTTTCGCAAAGGTGTTGGCGAATAGACTCCGGGGGGTACTTTCATCATTGATCAGTCCATTCCAATCTGTCTTCATCCCAGGCCAACAGATGGTAGACAGTATTGTGCTGGCAGAGGAGATAGTAGCTGCATGGCGTCGGGATGGCACCAATGGCTTTATGTGGAAGGTGGATTTTGCCAAGGCCTATGACTCTATTTATTGGCGGTTTCTCTGGAACGTCCTTCGGCGTCGGGGCTTCCCGGAGACACGGGTGCGTTAGGTGAAATAGTGTGTGACGACCTCCTCCTTCACCGTCTTGGTCAACGGTCGACCGCAAGGGGGCTGGATCCACCCACAGCGTGGCATCTGGCAGGGATGTCCATTGGCCCCCTTACTCTTCATTTTAGTAGTGGACGCTTTGGCAGTCTGTACCGCTCAAGTGTGTGCGGATGGGGCCCTCACTGGATTCCAATCAATCAGTGTCCCCGGTGGCATACCCCTGCTGCAATATGCCGATGATACGACCTTCTTCATCCAGGCATCCACAACAGCATCGCATAATCTCTCAACCATGCTAGATATTTTCTCGGATTTCTCGGCCTTTGTTTGGAACCAGGCCAAGTCCTCACTTGTCGGGTTTGGTTTATCTACGGAGGAGCTGGCTGGCTGCGCCCAGACCTTGGTGACGCCCATTGTAGGCCTCCCTATCCAGTACTTAGGGGTACCGCTGGTCGATCGCTGGCTCCGATTACAGGATTGACATCCGGTGATTGAGAAGGTAGAGACGCGCCTCGGAGGTTGGCGGGCACGCCTCCTTTCACGCGGGGGACGTTTGGTTCTATTGAAGATGGTCCTAGCCGCTATACCCATCTATTATATGTCGATTTTTCAGGATGCCGGCCGGGGTCAGGAGAGGTCTCGAAAAAATCATGCGGAGTTTTTTTTGGAGAGGTCCCTAGCCAGAGGAGACACAAAGGGTAGCGCTTGTTGCGTGGAAGACCATGTGTCGGCCAGTGTCCCAAGGCAGGCTAGGCATACGAGATCTCTTGCATACCAGCATGGCCATGTTGACCAAGTGGGTGTGTCGGTTGATGCAACCATCAGATGATCTAGTATTTGCGGTGCTGCGAGGCGGGTACGGACCTCTGCTAGACTGGGAGATTTGGCAGTCATCGATGCGTGGAGACTCAGCTTTCATGTCGAATGTGAGGCGGTGCTTAATGATAGTGCAGAGGTTCTTCCGCCCTCAGCTAGGGAATGGGGAGACCTTCCGATTCTGGCTAGATGACTGGTCGGGAAATGGTCGTCTGTGTAGGGCATTACCCTCGCCTCTTTAGATTATCCACGGAGCCAAGGGTTCGGTGCGGCGGGCTTGGCACGATACCTGGCTTCTGGCGTTGCCCGCGGCACTAACAAACCAGAGGGTGGCTGACCTTCTTAGGCTCCAGGAGCTTCTTGGGGATCGGTGATTGGTAGAGGCAGCTCCGGACATGTGGGTGTGGAGAAGCTCCTGGTTCTCCACTTGGGCTGCCTACCGACTCCTTCAGGACCAAGAGGTACCAGAGGATCCACTCATTTTACAACAGTGTCGTTTGATATGGAAGTGCCGCCTCCCCTTGAAGATCAAAGTTTTTGCTTGGCTTCTCGCACGACGATGCCTGATGACGAGGGCACTGCGGCAGTGGATGGTTCCAAACTCTCCTGTGGAGTGCCCACTATGTGCAGGGGCAGTGGAGGACTGCTCGCACTTGTTCTTCGCTTGCCCTCTGGCCCAGGTGGTGTGGCAGGCAACTAATGTCGGTCGCCTTGTGGTGTCATCAGAGGAGGCGTTCTGGCGGTCACTCGGCGACGGACCATTCCGTCGCGAAGCTGAGTGGCAGACTATTTTTGCTACATTATGGTCCCTCTGGACCCATAAGAACAAGGTCATCTTCAGGGGTCGAACCCCTTCTGTCGATGCCATTCAGCACGATGCGAGGGAGTTTGCGTCGTTTTGGTAAAGAGGAGGCCTAGGCCCCTCAACTATTGTACCCCTGTAGCATATGATCTGTATCAATCATCATTATTTTAATGACAGGGGGGCATCATTCCGAGTGCCCTTCTCCCTCACCTTTCAAAAAAAATAGTCTAAAATGGTGCAATTCATCATCAACTTCTTCACTTTTGTTGAAAAGGCATTAAATGATTTAGCTAGGATAATGCTTGTGATTACATTACCAGCTCTACCACCAGTGTTTTAACTGTCACGACCTTATTCACTTGACCTCTTTCCCCCACTCTCAGCAACAAAATGGGGTCATTAAGTAAAAATTTTGTCATATTCTTAGGAGCCTTCTTTCCTAGTTGACAAAATGTAAACCTAAATATCTTTGGGTTGAGGCAACCTTGACCTCAGTTCAGTTGATGAGCCGGCTCCTCGCTATTCTTTGGACCATCTCTCTCCCCTTCTCCCTTACCCAGCCATCTCACCATTTACCCTGTGTGCTCCCTTGCAAACTTGCCTTCGTTTTTGTTATCTAACTAACTAACCCTGGGCCATCAGGCTATTGATGTACATGTAATAGTTCTAAGGTGAAATACAAGCACTAACATAGTTGGTTAATAGGCCCAGATAGTGGGACCATTTAGGCTCAAGATAATGGGCCTAAAGGAACTAAAACCTGATCCATTAAGGATCAGGTCCAATGGCTAGTTTTTTCTGGCCAATTGGAAAACATGACATCAGCAATGCTGATGTCATGTTCTAACGGCTAGTTAAAACTAGCCGTTGTAACTTATCCTTATTCTGTATAAAAGGGCAATGTTATCATAATAAATATATATCTCTTTTGTCCTACTCTGTGCTCTCTCTCTCTGTTTCTTGTCTCACAGAACACTCTCTTATTCACCTGTTCCTGGATTCTTTCAGTTTTCGTGTCTTTGGGTGCACTTTCTATGTCCTTGATCACTCTGCTTGCCTGCACAAACTTGATGCCAAAGGATTCCGATACCTGTTCCTTAGGTATCGTCTGCACAGATGGGCTACAAATGCTATCATCCCCCCAGTTTTGGTTCCATACCAGTTGCAGCATTACCTTTGATGCAGTTCACCATTCTTATTCCATCTTTTCTGCATTCCTCACGCCATCTGATTTGGATTCTTTAGATGTCATTGAATTCCTTTTTTATGTACCTTCCACTCTACCCTCGGATTGTGCACCTATGCCTTCCACCCTGTCTGATTCATCCCAAACTCTGACCCTTTTGTCCCCTCCCACCACCTCAGCGGTTTGGTCATTAAGTTTTTATCTGGTGGGCCCCTAATGCTCCTCACCTCCAGGCTGACAGTCATGTACTTAGTTACCTCAATGATAAAGTGGGCCATAGGATTTTATTCCAGAGAAATACTAAACTTTGCTCAGAGGTCAACTATTCTCTACTCATTACACAAAACCTAGGTCAACACAACTATTCTCTACTCATTACACAAAACCTAGGTCAACACATAACTATACATGGTGCGGCAAAAAACGACCAATGTTTGCTCAATCAAGTGTAGAGCTGTGTCAATGCATTGGCCTAGGTTTTGTGTGAAGCTATTTGGATCGAGCAGTTGTTGATTTAAATTCAACTTTCATGTATTTGCCAATTCAACTATTCTGCGACAACATATCAGCTATTAACATTGCCCACAATCCAATTCAGCATGACTGCACAATTCATGTCGAAGTGAATCACCTTTTCATCAAGGAGAACCTTGAGATGGGAGATTTCTGCACTCCATACATTTTGTCTGCTCAACAGCAGGCAATTATCTTTGCAAAGGGCCTTTTCTCATCACATTTTCATGAACTTTGTAACGATCTGGCCATCGATGAGATCCATTCAGCAGCTGAGGGGGAGTGGTGTTGGATATCTCTCTTTCCTTTTTCAGGTTAGCTATGGTTTTGCCCTGAGGCACATGTATAATCACTTAGAGCTTTGATTAAGATCATTTTTCTTCTCACCTTCTTCCTTCTCCTGTTCTGATCTTCCACCTCCAAGTTCTCCTTCAATGCCATATATTATCAAAAAAATTTCTAGGATGTTGTTTATGATTCTGCTTCTCTGTAGTTGCAGTGATCTGTTCTGGAAACAAATGGCCACTGTTCATGATATTGGTCTTGCCGCAGCTATTAATATTTTTTCGGCATTTCTATTCCTTATTCTCTTTGCTATACAGAGGCTCCAGCCAGTCAATGATAGTATATTTTCCAAAATGGTATTACAAAGGGATAAGATGCACTCCGACGCATTCAGGAGTTTTCTTTACAAAGTTCGTGAATTGTAATTTGAAATCATACTTCAGCTTTCTTAATTGGATGCCAGAAGCTATCAGAATGCCGGAACCGGAGTTGATTGACCTTGCTGGGCTTGATTCTGTTGTTTATATTCGGATTTATCTTCTTGGGTGAGTCGATTCTCTTCCTACTGAATCTCTTAAACAAAATTTTTATTTACCATTTGAAGAAGATGAATCTTCTTCAAATTCAAATTCAATGGCAGACCCCTAGAGAATTGTTATAGATGTGGAGGAAGAACAGAAAAACTCAATTAGCTCTCTTAGGACTTAGATTTTTAACGGAGAGAGAGAGAGAGATAGAAAAGAGTCATTAATCAACCATGTACATCAATAAAATAGGTCGATATTCAACACTCTTGCTTTTCGTTATCTGGATACTAGAGTTTTTACCTTTTGATGTTTTATTCTTCTGATTGCACCACTTCAGATATTTTTAACAGGCAGAAATCGTCAGCATAATGACATAGCTTTGTAACTCATGTATGGGTAAACATACCAGAGAAAAGATAAGCATACCACCTAAAATGGACCTCTACAGAAGAAAGATGGGAGAAAAGTCGGGAATTGGAGGGATTACTGGAGGAATCTGACATAGTGATCAGCAGAGGTTGATGCAGGACGCGGTTGTGAAAACCCTCGTGCCTGATCAATGAATCTGAGGATGATTAAGGATAGCCGGTCAAACCTAACCTACGGGTAGGCGAGTCCAACACCCTAAATACAATCTCTGGCCTAAACCTAGGTGCAGGCAGGCGTGCCGGTCAGCGGAGTCGGCTCCGGGTAACCCGAGGAAACTCGCGATGATGGGTAGGGTGAGATCCTCTCGATCCACGTCCGGAGGCGTGGAAATCGCTCGTCATGGAGTAGCCAGGAGGCTGCAGCCCACGCTCGGTACTGGACCTGACGTACGCGTCAGAAGTCGCAAACATATACTGGTACTATCCTGCCTAAGTCGTCCGATGGCGGTAGAGACGAGTAAAGGGAAATGCTTTGAAAGGTAATTATACTTTAAGTTGAGGGGTTGAAGCTAACCTGCGGGGCGCGTGCCCGGTGGGTCGTGGCGTACTAGAGAGTCGCTCGTACGTGGCACGGGCAGTCGGCAAAAGTAGCGCCAAATCGGCGGTGTCGAGGACGGTGGACGGCGTGTCGCGAAGAGAGGCGGTGGCTCTCCGGGGCGATCAGGCGGCCAGGCGCGGGGCTGTCGGCAGGGCGATGTCTGCGCGATCTAGCGAGCACGGGCGTGGTATCAACAGGGAGGGGGGGGCGTCCACCCGGAAGCAGCCGTTGTAGGAGCAGAGGGCAGGCGTGACCCCTGCGGGGTTGACCGGGTCTTGAGTTGACCGCAGGTGCAGACCAGGACGCAGACGTGGTGTGGAGATCCAGTCGCCGTCGCGACCTGAAGTCAGGTCGAGAGGTGACCCCTGGGCGGACGTGGGAGGCTTGTCGGGGAGATGAACCGCGAAGGGTCTCCACGCGTTCGTAGAGGGCCAATGCGGCGTGGGCGAGACGAAGTCGGAGACGGCAAAGAGTCGTTGGAGAGTCAGCAGGAATGCACGGCGGATAGGGTTACAGCGACAGTGGGGATCGGGAGATTTCGGGGCGCAGTGAGATTGTGAATTCGTGAATTCGGGAGCCCGAATTCGTGAATTTGTGGATTCTGCGAACCCCGGAATTAATTCCGGGTGAGAAGACGAAAGCTCGACTGGGCGAATGCGAGATTCGTCAAGGCTTCGCGAGGGAATTCGTCAGGGCCTCAGGGATTGGCACCGGCAGGGAAATTCTGCGGCGGGTCAGGATCTTGACAACTTCGGGTTGGTGGGAGGAGGGAGCGGAAGTCGAGCCTGAGGGAGAGCGCAACAGGACGAGAGAGAGAGAGAGTGATCGGCCAGCGGGGGTGGTGGGGTTGGCTGAGGCGAGGACGTCAATTTGGCAGGGTACTGAATTGACGGTGGAGGTGCGAAGGGAGGCGGGTCGATGACGGCAGGGCCGGTAACAAAGTGATTTCGTGACTGGGGAAAAGAGAGAGAGAGAGAGAGAGAGAGAGAGAGAGAGAGAATTGCGGAGTGTGCGTGCGCCGTCGAGAGGGAGGGGTGACGCGCGGGTGAATTCATGCGCAAATTTGGGGAGGTTTGGGAAGAAGGTGAATTCGAGGTGACGGGGAAGAGGTCGAGCGTGGTCAGGCGATGGAATTGGAGAGAGAGGGAGATCTCTCGGGACGGGACTGGAGAGAGAGGAGGGCATCGAGTGGAATCTCAATGGGCATTGACATGAATTTCGCGGGGCGACGGTTCAAATTCCGCAACTGCGGCGATTTGGGAATTCGGCAGAAGCCGGGTAGGAAAATGGATTTGGCGGTGGTTGGATTTCGCGTGGGGTGGATTCGCGTTGGAAGTCGGGGGAATGGCGGAACGACGATCGGGGTAGATCGTGGGAGGGGAAGAAGGACGGCGGTGGGGAGAGGTGAGAGTGCTTCCTGGAGAGGGGTAGGGGAGAGAAATTCAGAATGGCGAAAAAAGGCCGGAGGGGGAAGATCACGTTGGCAGGGGAGATGCACGGGGAGGAAATCAGGATGGTATACCTGGGGAGTTCGTGGAGCAGTGGGAAATCGGGTAAGGGGAACTCATGGAGGAGGAAGGGGTTTGGCCGGAGATGGAGGTTGTGGAGAAGGTGGAGGTGGAGGGGACGGCGGCGCGGCGGTTCGGAGGCGGCGGTGGCGGCTTGAGGACGGCAGCGTCGCGATGACAGCGGAGAAGAACCCGTGTCCAGGGCAAGGAGTGGCGGAAGCGTGCGGCGGCGGCGGCGACGGCGGTTGGACTCCTTCCCCGACCTTCCTTGAGCAACCACTTGAGAGGGAGAGCACTCCTTTCTTTCTTCAAATAACGGCTAGGGTTTGTGGGGGGGTCCCTTCCCCTCTTATAGAGCCCATAATGGGCCGAGAGGGGAAAGGGCCCACTTGAGGCCCACAACCCAAAACCCAAAATACTCATAGAAAATAAAGGTTCACAAAAGAAAGGGTTTCACGAATGGGATCCCGAAAAGGGAAGAACCCACCCGAAAGCCCAAAAAGGAGAGGGAAATAAGCGAGGACCCGCTTAAACACTGCGGGGTCAAAAGTTCATAATAAAGAAATAAAGATAAGCGGATAGATCCACGCGCGCAAAAGGGCTCCTCTGGCGCCATGGTATCGTGTCTTGGTGGCGATGGGGTTCGTACGCCACCAGAGATGTTACATTTGATCATATTGACATCTAAGCTGCGGACCCCCCCTGCCTTGAGAGTAGCCTTAGAATTAGAATCACATAATTCTGTTATTACAACAGAGTATGCAACAATAAATAGAGAATATGCAATTGTAACATGCATAAAAAAAAAGCATGAAGTTACTGTCATTACAACAGCTGCCACACTAATACATTAGATAGACTTTCAACAAGGACTTTCAGCTGTCGCACTAAAAGAATAAAATATTAAGGATACCATGTTATGACAGACAATTAGCTGATCCTGTTCTGTTACTTCTTGGATATCCTGTTTTTGTCTACTGATGCCTCTTAATTCTCTGTTGATGCTCTCGGATATCTCAGTAGATTTGATAAGATAGTGCAAAGATAATTCTTCATATTTGCTTTCAGTATTTACTGAACTTCTTCATTAGACCAGCCTTTTTAATGTTTGAATCTGGAAGTTTTGTCATTTCTTTGTTGATATTAAGTTATTTAGTGCAGGAGAATTGTGTACACAAAATTCCTTAATATTTTATGAAAATTTTGAATTTTTATGTGATAAAATTTTTGTTATTGGTGGATTTCAGGCTGAAGATTTTTGTCCCGATCATGGTCTTAGCTTTCTGCATCACTATTCTTGTTAACTTGGGCGGTGGTTCTCTGGAGGATTTTCAAGATGTTACTTTTAGTGACATTGACAAGCTTTCGATGTCGAATGTTGCACCAAAGTCTAGACGGTTTGGTGTTCTAACGCTTTGAAATTATTATATTGAACCTTGTTTTTAAGCAAATTTTTTTGCACCTTTATCGGTTGACTAATTATTTTAAAGGGAATGCATTTTTTTTATATGCTTTAGGTGTAACTGTTCATTTCTCTCGATTTATTGGGAACACACGAAAATAGTCATCATTTTCATACAATGAATTGTCGAGAGGACTCATATCATATATTTACAAGGTTTGGATGACTATATGTTGACAAGTGGAGAAGTTACGACAACTTTGAATGTTTTATTTTTTGAATAAAGCATAAGAGGCACCCTGAGTGGTGCCCCCAGTTGTCACTGATTAAATGACGATGAACAAATAGTCCGTTACAGAAGTCTAAAACCCGAGAGGTCGAGATCTCCTCGTCTCCAAAAATAAGTGAGCCCCCTTAAGTCGTGCTGAATTGTATCGGCAGAAGGGGGACGACCTCTGAAGACTACTTCGTTCTGGTAAAGCCAGATTGACCACAAAGTGGCGAAGATAGATTGTCATTCTGACGCGCGTTGAAATGGCCCCCCGCTAATGGAGCGCCAAAATGAGTCGGCTGTGGATGTGACCAGACCACTCATAGGTGTTGCCCGCCATGCCATCTATGCGAATTGACACTCGAAGAAGAGATGGGAGCAATCTTCGACTGCTCCAGCGCACAGAGGACACTCGGGCCGAGGCATCCTGGCAGAACCTTTGCCGGAGGGATCGCGTCATCAACCTCTGGACGCAGAGCAACCATCCGAACAGCTTGATCTTCAGCGGGATTTGGCATTTCCAGAGGAGACGGCAGCATTTGAGGAGCATAGACGAGTCCGAAGAACTCTCCAAATCTTGAACGTGACGGTATACGGCGCAGGCGGAGAAGCGATTGCCGCGCCACACCCAGACATCAAGAGCCCTCTCCAATAGCTGAAGTGGGACAACTTTAAATGTTACAACAACTTAACAAGTGGAATTGTACCATATCTTATTGGATTGCGAGTTTCCTGAATGCTGTGGGGACCTGTCAATGCGTGCAAATAGTTGAATTTTATTCATATTAATTAATTATGATTTCTATCTTAAATACTTACCACAACCTAGCATCTATTATGAACCGATTCATGTACAATTCTGAAGGTCTAAACTAAGAAAGGTGATGAGCCTGTCCCCACTCCTATTATTATAGAAGTTGATAGATTTAATAATTGAGAGATTACTTCTAAAAAAAGAGAACAACGGACATTATATTGTACATTCAGAGAAACAGGAATCCAAAATTCAGATGTCTATTTCCCTTGGTAAAGGAAAGAGAGAATGTACTATTATGCTCAGCTCGCTTAAGAGCTTTAGGAATTGAAGTCATGAAAGTCCTCTGGTTTAGAATTTGGTGATCCCATTGCGTGAGCCTAGACATATTATAGATAGTTACCTCCTGGAATGTGTACAAATAACCTCTTGTAGTGTATTATCTGGTGCCTGGAAGAGGAAGAATGTAGCTGAGAGATAGGGAGGGATAGAGATTTCTGCCAAGTGGCAGACAAAGCCTAACCTAACTCCCCAAAAGAATGTAGAGTTTGGTGATCCCACTGCATGAGCCTAGACATATTATAGAGAGTTACCTCCTGGAATGTGTACAGATAACCTCCTGTAGTGTATTGTCTGGTGCCTGGAAGAGGAAGAATGTAACCCTAACCTAACTCCCCAAAAAATGTAAAGTCTCTCAAAAGCTCCTGGTCTCTCTACATCCCTCCCGCGCCCGCTGTCGGACCACACGCCCATCTCGTGGTCAACACAAGCAGGACCTAGCCGGCCCACATACTTCAAAATAGACATGGCTGTGCGATGTCTGGTGCCTGGATCGGTCGTGGCTGTGCGATGGAGGTTTTAAAAGAGACATAGTCGCGTGGTGGCATTCCCACCCAAATTTTGGCTCGGCATCAGACCGGCTTATCACCAAGCTGAAGGATCTCCGTCATCATCTCTTCAATCTTCGAAGGCAAATACGGACAACACGGACTCTGAACCAAGACACGGCCCTTAGCACGCGTTCAGACGCTAGATGCATTGGAAGAGCGGAGATCTCTCACAACAGAAGAGTCCATGGAGCGGAAGACATCCCGAGAAGAGGTGGCGGAGGCGGATCTCCAAATCGAGATGGACTGGCGTCAGTGATCTCGGGAGCTCTGGCTGTCAGCCGGAGACTCCAACACGCGCTTTTTCCACCAGATGGCGAACCGGCGACGTCGCCTCAATGGCATCCGTCGTCTTCGGATTGGAGATCGTGTGCTCAATGACCAAGCAGCAGTCAGCCAGGCCTTTGCGGAGCATTTCCGGGATTTCTACCGCCAGGGGCCGACGAATCGGTGGCGGTGGCTGGCCACCGGGGCCTCTGTTTTAGATCCGAGTCAATAGCAACAGCTGATCCTTCTGTTCTCGGAAGATGAAGTAAAAGCAGCCTTACAAGGGCTAAACAACGAGGGAGCCCCTGGACCAGACGGCATTCCGGTGTTCTTCTTTAAGGATTGCTGGGACACGGTGAGGCATGAAGTTATGGCGGCGTTGGAGGATTTCAGGGCAGGCCGATGCCAGATGGACAGGCTTAACAAAGCATATATTGTGTTGTTGCCGAAGTTTCAAGGGGCGGAGCAAATTGGTGATTTCCAATCGATTTCACTATCCAACTCTTTGTACCTGATATTCGCAAAGGTGTTGGCTAATCGACTCACGGGGGTGCTTTCATCATTGATTAGCCCGTTTCAGTCTGCCTTTATCCCGGGCCGACAGATGGCAGACAATATTGTGTTGGCAGAAGAGATCGTAGCAGCATGGCATCGAGATGGCACCACCGGTTTCATGTGGAAGGTGGATTTTGCTAAGGCCTATGACTCTATTGACTGGCATTTTCTCTGGAATGTCCTCCGACGTCGGGGCTTCCCAGAGACATGGGTGCGTTGGGTGAAACAGTGAGTTACGACCTCCACTTTCGCCGTCCTGGTGAACGGTCGGCCGCAAGGGGGATGGATTCACCCCCAACGAGGCATCCGACAGGGCTGCCCGCTGGCCCCCTTACTGTTCATCCTAGCAGCGGACGCTTTGGCGGAATGCACATCGCAGGTGTGCCTGCACGGGGCCATGACCGGATTTCAGTCGGCTAGCCTTCCCGGTGGCATACCCTTGCTGCAATATGCCGATGATACCACATTCTTCATCCAGGGATCCACGGCAACGGCGCAGACACTCTCGATCATGATGGACATATTCTCAGATTTCTCTGGGCTTCGACTGAACCAGGCTAAGTACACCCTCATCAGTTTCGGTTTATCCGCGGAGGAGCTGAGTGGATGCTCTCAGATCTTGGAGACGCCTATTGGAACCCTGCCGATCCGGTACCTTGGGGTGCCGCTTGTCGATCGCCGCCTTTGGATCCAAGATTGGCAGCCAGTGTTCGAGAAGGTGGAGACGCGCTAGGGAGGCTGGCGAGCACGCCTCCTCTCACGCGGGGGCCATTTGGTTCTACTGACGTCGGTCCTGGCTATTATACCCATTTATTATATGTCGATCTTCAGGATGCCGGCCGGAGTCAGGAAACGTCTCGAGAAGACTATGCGGAGCTTTTTTTGGCGAGGTTCCTAGCCCGAGGAATCACGGGGGGTGGCGCTCGTCGCATGGACCACCGTGTGCCGGTCGATTTCTCAAGGCGGACTAGGCATACGCCATCTTCAACATACCAACATGGCTCTCCTGACTAAGTTGGTGCGCCGGATGATGCAACCTTCGGGAGACTTAGCATTGGTGGTGCTAAGAGACGGGTACGGACATCCGCTGGATTGGGAGATGTGTAAGACCCCGAGGCCCGGCGACTCGGCATTTATGGCGAGCATGCGGACGTGTTCTCCGCAGGTGCAGAGGTACTTCCGCCCGCAGCTAGGGAACGGGGAGACTTTCCGGTTCTGGGAGGATAACTGGTCCGGACACGGTCGTCTCAGTGGGGTTTTCCCTCGCCTCTACGCATTATCCATGGATCCGGGGGCTTCGGCACAGCAGGCCTAGTACAGAGCATGGGCCCCGGCTCTGCTCGAGGCATTATCTGACCAGCGGGTGGCTGAGCTGCTGAGGTTGCAGGAGCTCCTTGCCGACCAGAGCTTGTCAAAGGCAACCCAGGACGCGTGGGTGTGGAGCGGCCCAAGCTTCACCGTCCGAGCAGTTTATAGATTGCTCCGAGACCAGGGGGTATGGGAGGACCCGCTCTTTTTGCAGAGGTGTCGCTTGGTGTGGAAGCGACGTCTCCTTTTGAAGATCAAGGTTTTCACCTGGCTCCTGCTACGACAGCGATTGATGACGAGGTCCTTGCGGCAGCGCATGTTCCTGGACTCTCACGTGGAATGCCCGCTGTGCGCTAGGGCGGTGGAGGATTGCCCGTACCTGTTCTTTGCCTGCCCCTTGGCCCAAGAGGTGTGGCAGGCGACGGATGTCGGCCGGCTTATGGCGACTTCGGAGGAGGCATTTTGGCGGTCTCTTAGTGGCGGAGCTTTCCGTCGTGAAGCTGAGTGGCAGACTATTTTTGCCACACTTTGGTCCATTTGGACCCATAGGAATGAGGTCATATTCAGGGGTTGTACCCCTTCC
This sequence comes from Lemna minuta, assembly GCA_024174645.1. NCBI lineage: Eukaryota > Viridiplantae > Streptophyta > Magnoliopsida > Alismatales > Araceae > Lemna > Lemna minuta. Next base: position 14,185,084 of record CM044104.1, on the reverse strand, counting down.
GCTGATGCTATCTAGCACTACGCGAGGGGGTTTGCGTCTTTTTGGCACCGAGGTGGTCTAAGCCCCTCGACTACTGTACCCCTGTAGTACATGATTTGTACATTTCGTCATTGTTTTAATGACATCGGGGAGGGGGGGCACTGTTACGGGGTGCCCTTCCCCCTCTTTTTCAAAAAAAAAAAAGTTTGACAGTTATCTGAAGAAGTAAAATTTGGAAGACATTTAGTTTATCTTCTTTTAAATCACAATATGCATGCTCATGTTTCAGCTTTTGACCCCTTTAGAAATTAGCATAAAATTTTATTGCATCTGTACAATGGTATTTCTTTTAGAAATAAAAGATTAAAAGCTCATATTCATGCAGGAATGCAATGAAAGAGAACGAGATATCAATGATCCGAAGGCTATAATGCCTGCAGCATTTGTCTCCTTTAGAACGCGCTGGGGGCTGCTGTCTGTGCTCAAACACAGCAGTCAAGTAATCCGACTTTGTGGTTAACAGAATGGGCTCCTGAACCTTGTGATGTGTATTGGAGCAATCTTTCGATTCCATATGTAAACCTCTCAGTCCGGAGGTTGATCATGTCCCTCTATCTTTTCTTTCTCACCTTCTTCTTCATGATTCCTATTGCATTTGTTCAGTCTCTTGCCAGCCTTGAGGGTCTTGAAAGGGTTGTGCCATTTCTCAGACCTGTAATAGAGATGTGAGATTTTTTATTATTTTTAATATTTTGTGTACTTTACTTTATTTATTCATAAATATATATATTAATCCTGGTGCAGGAAGATCATCAAGTCCTTCATTCAAGGGTTCCTCCCTAGAATTGCGTTGAAGACTTTTTTTTACTGTACTCCCAACAATACTTATGTTTATGTCAAAAATAGAAGGCCACGTGTCTCTATCTACACTGGAGAGGAAATCTGCTGGAAAATATTATCTTTTTGTCCTGGTCAATATGTTTCTTGGGAGCATCATAACCGTAACAGCTTTTGAGCAGCTTAACAGTTTCATCAAAGAATCTGCCAGCAAGTATGCTGCCTTCACTAGTATTTATGCTGGTTACTACTTGCATTTTTTTTATTTTTGGGATATTTCTTGCATTTTTTTCCGTTTCCACACATGATTTTCTTTCTTTTCTGCTACGAGGCTTGGCAAAAACTGGACGTTTGTGTTCATAAAAGACGCATGTTTAGGTGAAATATTCAAGTTTTTTTGTCAAAAAATTATATAGTTTTCTTTGTGATAAATCCTATCTTCAACGCATCTGTTATCATCCAGAGCTCCTATCTTCACCTAATTTTTAATATTTTTATACAGTATTCCAGTGACAGTTGGGGTGGCTATCCCTCGGACAGCAACATTTTTCATCACATACGTAATGGTTGATGGTTGGTTGGTCTGGAGTTGCAGCAGACCAACCATCAACCATTACGTATGTGATTATTCTGCCGAGCCTCAAATTCAGTTCTATTTCTTGAGATTATTCTTCACCTGAGATTTTATCAACCTTCAATTCAGGATATTTTTCTCTCCCTTTAAATCATAATTGTATTCCAAGGACATCAAATATGCAGCGAGAAACTATCTAATCATTAAGTTCTACAATCCTTGACAATCTATGAGAAACATTTGCTACTTAGACATTTAAGCACTTCATTTTCTTTGCAATAATTGTTTGTCTTAGATTTTATCAGCCTTCAATTTAGGAGTTTTCTCTCTCCTTTTAAATCATAATTGTATTTCAAGGGCATCAAATATGCTGTGATAAACTCTATACTTATAATGTCCTTAATGACCTATAAGAAGCATTTGCTACTTATAGGCGTAAGCCCTTTATTTTCTTTGAGATTTTATCAGCCTTCAATTTGGATGTGATTTAGGCATTATTTCGAGGGCATCATGATTTAGGGAAAAAAATTTCTACGTGTAGTATGAAAGCGGTATGAAAGAGGTGCTGCATTTTGGCCTGATGTGCATCGACGAATAATATATGCACTGATAATTTCTCAAATGTTGCTGATGGGACTCATCACCACAAAGAAAGCTTCTGAGTCTACTCCACTCCTCCTTGTTCTTCCTGTGTTGACCCTTGGGTTTCATGTTCTCTGCAAAATTCGGTTTGAATCAGCATTTCTGAAATTTCCGTTGCAGGTAATTTTGTCATTGTAAAACTCCAAATAATTACTCTGCTGATGTTACTAAACTTTTTCAAAATTGAATCATCATCACAGGATGCAATGGTAAGGGACACTTTAGAGCGTGCTAATGACCCTGCTCTTGACTTAAAAACCTATCTCCTAGATGCATACGTTCATCCTGTTTTCAAGGATGAAAATAACAAGCAGGATGCTACCAGGGATGAGGAAGAAGGCAACCTTGTAGTGAGAACCAGGAGGAAGGCTCAAAAGACTGCTCATGGACCCACTAGAGTAGTATATGAATTTGGCTCGACTGCCAACCTCTTGATAAAAGCACCTATCCAGAGTTTCATTGATGATCTTATTTAAGATCATGTTTTCTTGGCATCAGATATTTCAGGTCTGATTTTAATCTTTTCCCAGAATTTTTTCTTCATCGTGTGTATATTCTGAGTAACTGGCGAATCAGTTTAATTGCCATTTTTGCATCATAAGAGTTGCACTCCGTGGCATGCCAAATGTTGTCAAATTAGAAATCTTGATGGAACTAGTTGGTGAATATTCAGTGAGTATTTCGTCAAATATTAGCTCTCTGTTGAGGACATGATGTGGTGTCATAAATTCTTTTTTTATTACATGTGCGAGGTAAAGATATGAAGCCTGTGAAATCGGTTTCTTGGTTATGGAGATTCTAGAGTATATTTTACCCACCAAGTAATGAGAATTATGTTGAATTGATCATGCAAAACCAATTTTTGTTTCTGAAAAGTATCTGAAAGATGTTTGGCTGAAACATTTCATATGTTTTCTGAGTTCAATGCGGTGAACTTTTACAGATTTGTATCAAAGATTTTATAAAGTAGAATCGTCCATCTGATGACATGTTTTGTCAAATTTGTAAGCATTATGAGGTTTTCTGTTAATAGGATCATCTGGTGAATTTTGTTGCTTCTTGAATGTTGTTATTTAATCAAAATTTGTCTCTTGGGTATCATCATTCTTTTAAGAGACTGATATTATCCAGCGGCACTCACTCCACCAGAGAAAATCTCTGAAACCAATGCAGAATCAATCTAGGTTTTATTTTAAATCAGAGAAGAAATATGAAGAACGCGAAGCGCAGAATATGCATAATACACTCATTGAAATTAGGGTTGGTGCTTCCTGTCCTGTTTCAGTTTTTGGGGAAAACCTAAAATTTGGTCAGGGTCACAATTTTGCTGGGAGCATCAAACGTAATGCTCACCTACGATTTCATGTCCGTCAGTGATCGGATTGAGGGATTGGATTGGATTGACATGATCGAATCTGCCAATATTGGCCTTGATGGCTCAATGAGTGAGGCCCAGGTATCTATTGAAGCAATGATCAAATGAGGTTTGATCCTCAATCTGATTGTCGATCAGATCCAAGGTTTTTTTTCAATTTTTAAATTTAATCATTTCAATATATTTATTTTAATTTTCTGTGAACTTTCTATTACGTATTATTGATCCGATCAACGATCACTTCCTCGATCACGCTGACGATCGGATTGAGGGGTCTTGATCCGATTGTTGTTCTGATTGAGGAAGTGATCGACACCCTCGATCCAATCATCGATCCTCCACAGCTGATCCTGAGCGACGGCTCATAAGATAATTTTGCATTAAAATCATCCGTCGATCTTCTCAACAGCACGGGTCCATGCTCGGTTGCTCTGTGATAATGAAAACGTCAGATTCTCTCTCTCACTGCATGCTTGTGCTTTGCCCTCGATAATGCCGTTTTTCTATGCGGTTGCAGGCTGCCTGTGCTCCACTAGCGACAAGCCATGCCGATTCAAAATGCAGCGGCCGCAATCACATGCGACAAACCCGGCTACCCATCACCTCCCTGGCGACAATGTTCATTGCCTCGGGGAAACCCTTACACCCTGGTTCCCAACCCTAGCAGCTAGTACGACGGTCTACTGGAGCCAATTGGGTTTCTGATCTAGCCAGCTGCTTTACAATGAATCCCAACCGACCAAACTAAAAATTTGAAAAACATTAACAAAAGAGAGAAAATCAACACGAGTTCTTGGCTCGTTTGTTTGGATGATTAATTTAGATATGATGGGACTAAATGTAGAATTACGTTTGACTATGATACCTCCTGGAATTCTGTTGACTTTCAAGGATTAAAAACTAATTTAGGTTAAATATCTTTTCAATAAAATGATAAAGTTATCGAGAGAAATTGAAAATCTTTTCAATAAATCAAACTCTAAGCAAATTGCATTTAAAACTAGGAAGAAATTAAAAGAATGAGCAAGTGGTAAAAATGATAAAAATTGATTAAATTATCTCAATCTAAGTATCTAACATTACATTTAACCCTAAATGTGATAATGTTGTGGACAACATATGACCTGATAAACTTGAAACCACCTATATTGATTTAATAATTTCCAGACTTAGGGCTTGTTGTTCCAAGAGCTTTTGGACAAAATGTAGCATTCATTCATAAAATTCTCCCAATTTCTTGTCAAATTTTGATTTCTAGACCTTATTTGATGCAGATGTGAGTATATTTCGCGAAATAATAAAGAGGGTCAAGTTATTTTGTCCAAAATTTTGATTTCTTTGATTTTTAATGCAAGTGATGTGGCACAACCCAAATTGTCAAATCAAGTGATATCTTTGGTTAAGGGGGAGGGAGTTGTGGGAACACTCAATTCATCGCGCACTAAACATAGGCCACAAACCCCATGTTTTTTTAGACACATAGCTTCATCTAAGACCTCCCATCAAAATTCGACGGGCATGATCAAGGTGGTAGTCCCTCTTAAAGGGTGTGTCACAAGTGTTGCAATTCGAATTTCTGGCCATTAGATGCATAGATGGGATGGCCTCCATTGCTCATGACAAGTGGGGTGATCCAAACCATTTATCGCCTAAAAAACCTAGATCCAATGGGCCAGATTGATCTCAGTGATTTTTAGTAGGTTTTTAGAGAGGAGAAATAGGGCAATCACAGTGCACGCGCCCCCTTTAACGTCCAAATTAGACAGTGGTGGTCTTAACTACTAATTGAAGGCTGTTTCAAGCCCCAAAACCCAATAGGGTGTTATCTCTTGTGTTTTGTCACTTATGCTTCAATATATAGGGGCATTGTTCTTGGCCAAACTTGTTCTTAATACCCGAGTGATTTTTTTTAACCCCTTCTATGTTTTTTTGGGCTGATGTGGTATTGAGAATATGTGGCCCCACATGGCAATGACTAGGGGTCCCATGCAAACGCATAGGTTGCACTTGAATGACTCTCATCTTAGGGGAGTATTAGTTCTATAATAGAAAAATGACCCGTTTTATAGTTTTTATATAGTCAAAATGTTTTTAGATTATTCTTATGTGGGAACTAACCTCAAATCCTTGTTTTCTCGGGTGACATCGTAGCAAAATGAGTGTCAAACCTGGTGACTTATCATTGGTTAGTCATGAAGGGGGTTAGTGGCTACATTATAGTGGTAAATGATTTTTATGTTGCACAATCATATCTCAATTTTTGGATTCACCAAGTAAACATTAGAGCCATTAGATCAGATGGGGACCGTGGAAGATCTTGATTCATTGATTGGAAATGTGGGCCATGGTGAACATGTGTCGTGACTCGTGGCTGCACCACGATCACTCAATTGCCATCACATTTAGCGATGACTATGATTCTTCATCTCTCTCTCTATCTATCTTTGTCTTATAGGGGATCACTTCATCACGATTATTGCATCTCAATCAAAAAACTCTGATTTTTGAGGTGGTTTCTTCTTCAAAACTTGTGTGCAATGTGGAGCAACCTCATCCATCAGTTTTTCACTTAGGATGATTGAATGATCGAGACTTATTTGATGATTTAAACTCTTAAAAAGCTTTCTCTCTCTCTCTCTCTCTCTCTCTCCTTGATGAAAACTGTTCTTAGAAAAAATCGCGCAAAAGAAACTCGTTAATGCACTGGCTCTTAAATCTCTTGATTTGGTTAGAATCTAGATTCGTTTAAAAAATTTTCATGCTTGTAATAACTTGTGCACAATGATACTATGCATAGAAAGGGAGGAAGGATGAAGGATGACGTTGATGAGACAATTTTTTTATTGGATGTAGAAATTCTCCTACCAAAAATGTCATGGAGGCTTAATAGAAGGGAAGTGGTGAGGAGGTAGTCGTCCTCACTATAAAGCGAGTGGAGGGGATGTTGAAGAACTTATAGACTATGCAATGATATCATGTGAAGTGAGAAAGAGAGAGAGCATTTGGATAATGCTCAATAATAATTGGGGTGGGTATTAAGTGTAAATGGAGAGTTCTTGAGGCCTCTTTCTAGAGGAGATCATGGAAGGTGAATAGTGAGTAGGAGACGACGTGGTTCATGAATGCACCGAGGATCTTGAGATTCTCAAATCCTAGAGAATCTTCTGATATCTCAACCCAAAGAGTAATATGATTCATGGGCCTTAGTGGATTTTAATGTCTCAGAGTTAAATTTAATGTCTTTGCTAATGCTTATTCGTGATTTCAATGACATCTCCTTTGATTCTAAAACAAAAATTTAAGTTGAGGGTGTGAATGAGGAAGACTAAAACAATGTTTAAACAACCTAAAGAAATATATGGCTCAATCTTGGCACAATGTCACGCCCCTCCTCGGACCGACGTCCCTTCAGCTCCGACAATCGCTTCACAAACCGCTCCGGAACCTCAACCGACATGAACGTCATGACACTTTACCTCCGCCGTCCCTCCGTCCTTATAAAAGGACCCCCTCTTGTCTTGCCATGGGACATAATAAGAATATCCTTTCAGATCATCTCTCTCTCTCTCTCCTCCTATCGGGCCTGACACGCAACAAGGATGAATTGCACTGACTTGAATCCACAAAGCCTAGTTCTAGAAGAAGGAAAGTAAAAATAAATACCCTTTGCAAATATTGAATTGTGCACGAGTCCATAACCACAACGACATTTTTTAGTTGGAAGGATGCACCTGTGGGAGAATAACCAAAGTTCTTGGCCAAATAGTCAGAGAAAGGGGAGGGAGGAGAGAGAGTATGCATTGGTCAGGCGGGTAGTAAAAAGGCATTTTTGACCTTTCACTTTAAAACAGTTATGTTGGTCACCACAGAGTGGTTGCCATTCAAGGCGATTACGTGAGCGAGGGAAGGAAAGATGAGGGCAGTTTGGACATTTCAGTGGAAAAAGTTGAAAGGACGATTTTGAGGGTATTTTAGTCCTTTCAGTTGAAAAAGTCCTTTAATTACCCTAGAGAAAATGAGAAAAAAGACGCACATAGAGGAAATAGAGAGAGAAAGAGGAGAGAGAGAGACAGACCGGTGCACGACAGCACGACCTTACTGTCTCACGCATTCAGTGCGTCTAGAAGTCTGTTTTCTTGTAGCCCGAAATCCCGAATCCTCGCTCTCCTCTCTCTCCCTCTCTCGGGGGTTTCTCAATGCCTCCGGGACTCAAAGCGCTTCGCTCTCCAGGTCGTCGGAGCGGTCTCGCCGGGGAGTTCTTCTGTTATTTCTGGCAAAGAAAAGAAGAATCTCGTTGATCGTGAGGAGTTCGCCGGCCGCTAGGTTTCAAGAGGCTGTAAGCCGTTATGGCGCCCGGCCGCCGCAAAGGGAGAGCCACAACGGCGGCGGCGGGGGCTTCTCAATTGCACTGGAAGATCGGCGATCTCGTATTGGCTAAGGTTAAGGGATTCCCGCCGTGGCCAGCTATGGTATGATCTCTGAAGTTTTATTTTCCCCTAATTTTGTGGTGCTATTCTGCGGGGAAAGAAACATTGTACTAATTTTTTTTAGAGTCTTATTTTTCCGGAAATTCTGTTGTTGCTTCTGCTGTTGGAGAAATAAACGCCTGAAAGTTTTGTGGTGTCCTTCTCTCCTGGGGAAAGAAGCGCCGTGAAATTTATTTATACCCAATTATGTCGTCTTGTCCCCTGTTGTTGAAATAAAACCCCAAAAGTTTGTATTTAGATTCTTATTTTCCCCTGATTGCGTCATCCTCTCCTCTGTGGGGAAAGATAACACTGAAAATTTCATTGAAAGTCTTATTTTTTTTCCTAGTTATGTGGTCGTCTGTGCTTTTTGAAAAAAATAAGCACCCTTACAGTTTTGTTTAGTTGTTCTGCTGTTGGTGAAAGAAGCAGCGAGCTAGTTTTATTTGGAGTTTTAGTTTTCCTTCATTCTGCCGTCCTCTTCTGTCTTGGGGGAGAACATTGGATATTTTATTTAAAGCCTTACTTTATCTAATTCTGTGATTGTCACGGCTGCTTGGGATAGAAGCACCTTGAAAGTTTATTAAAAGTGTTGCTTTTCCCTAATTCTGTTGTTCTCTTCACCCCCAGAGAACAAAACACTGCAGAAACTTTATTTAGTTTTATTTTTACCCTAATACTGCGGCTTCTCGTCGCGTGGGTAAAGAAAGACCGTGCTAGTTTTATTTTTTTCCCGTGTATTTCCCCAATTGCGGGCTTTCTGGAGCAAAAGAAATTCGATTCCCGAATTGAATTAGTTCCTGAAGCTCATATTTCATTCTATATGGTGGCCTAGAGTTGTGGACACATTCCATTGTCATTGAAATTATTTCTTGCTTGGCCGTGTGAGGGAGACACAGAATGTGACTGCCTTTTTTTTCTGGAATATGTGAAAAAAAAGGTTGAACTCATACCTTCATTCTTACCCTGTTTCATTGAAATGTTGAACTCATTATTTTTCTATTCCTCCTGGTACTATTTATTGGTTTCTATTTGTCAACTCCCAGTCACTGTACTCTAATTTTGAATTTCAGATTAGTGATCCGCAGAAATGGGGTTATTCGTTGGACAGGAGAAAGTTATTTGTGTACTTTTTTGGAACAAAGCAAATGTAAGCTATTCCCGTTATCATTATTTCCTTTTTTTCATATTTGTCCCCAGAATCTTATCATCAGTATTTAACTTCCAGTTATTTTGTATACATTGGAGTGGTTACAACTATCGATTAAATGAAATGGAGTTTTTTTTTCTGAAAGGTGCAAGGGATGATCACCCAAAAATCAGTGACCGACCCACAAGTAGCGATCTATTACATTAGGCCCCCTCTCCCCTAATGGTCAGGAGGACTAGGCTGCCACAAAACCCTCTGCAGCATAGGCGACACCATCAGTAGAGGCTGCCCTCTAATTGAATATCTTATCATCCTGGTCCAGCCATTTTGCCCAGAGCGCTGCTAGTATGTGAACCTCCTCTGCCTTCCTTCTGTCACCGCTTCTCCAGATTGAATCCCAGAAGGGCATCTCCAAGGTTGTGTCTACTGAGAGGTATGAGGGCCCATGGGAAAGCACTTGCAAAAAAAGGTGTGCACAGTCTTCCTCCCCTCGTGAGCATAGAGTGCATTCTGTGGAGGTCTCTGAGTACTGTTACCTATAAAATACTTGTGTCATTCATTAATCTTCTTTGGAGGAGAAGCCATCCTAAGAACCGCACCTTGAGTGGGACCTTTTGTCTCCAGATAAACATATATGCTCTGTTGATCGGCTAGCTCTCCTTGAATAGCCCCTCATGTAGCTTCTTGTATGCCCCTCTCATAGAGAAGTGGGTACTGATCCATTCCCATCCATCGCATGCCCTGCTCTGCAGCTTCTTATGAATTGGGGATTGCTGCATGATCAGAAATTTCTTGACCCTCTGTTCTGACAAGGTTCCAAATAAGTTGGATTCCATGTGCCATCCCAACACTCCTCCACCTTGGCTCTAGGGTTTGTTGACAGTGCAAAAATACAAGGAAACAAGATCTACATCAGTCTACTTCAAAGTTAAACAAGATCGGGAGTACCTCACATTGTTCATCTGGTTCCTTTGTCCTTTAGTCATCTATAAAGAGAATGCCATCATAGATAGGATGACCCCAGTAGGTAGGATGACAGGCTTGTTTGCAATCAGTTTTCTGTTATATTATGTAATATTCGCTAAATGTCTTTTGCTGATTGTTTTAAATTTTGTTTCTTAGTGCTTTCTGCAACCATGCTGATGTGGAAGCATTCACAGAAGAAAAGAGAAAATATCTTCTTGGGAAAAGGCAGGGTAAAGGCGCTGACTTTACACGTGCAGTGAATGAGATCATTCAGAAATTTGAAAGGCTAACTGAATATGAGATCAATAATGAGATGTGTTCCACTGATAATGTTGAGTCTCATTTTGAGCATGCGGAAGATTTTGGTATAAACCACTCAAAGAAAAACTTCAGAATAGAATCGTTTTCTTCTTCAAATGGTCAGTTAGAAACTCTATGTTCTCAGCCAAGTGATGATTCAGAGAGCTCAGAAGTAAATCCCACAACTCATATGGAAGATGATACTGCCGATAATAAACTCATGACGCGCGGATCCCATAATTTTCCGGTTTCTGTTGTTGAATGTCTTGGGAATGTTCCAATAGCTTCACATGCAAAGCAGACCCAAAGGAGAGCACTCTCAAGCCATAGGGCAAGTAGTAAAACACGGAACAATTCATTCAAACTTCAGGAGAATGACATGCAGGTTGAAGACGAAAATGATGACAGTTATTTTCTTGCTGCAGAGACAACAGATAATTGTATGCAAAGTGATTACATTCCAAAGAGAAAGTATCTGGATGTACATGATACCTTTTCAGACGTTTCAACTTTAGTTGAAAAAAATGAAATTGAGGATACTGAATTTGGAGCCGCCAATGTGGAACGTGAGACCTATCCATCAAATGAACACCGTGTAACAGAATTGATCTGCAATGGTGAATCCATATTAAAGAACTCTGGTGAAGGCCTTGCAGTGGATAGAGGATTTGAAACACAGAGAAAATATACTGTGCTTAAGAAGAGAAGGAAACCAAGCAAAAAGCGTTCTGATCAAGAAGGGGTGAAAGCAAGATGTGAGCAATCTGAACAAAGCATCTCTGTTCCATTCTTGTCAGATTCTTGGCGTAATCCGAATGATAAACTTATCCAGACTGAAGGTGATGAACATCTACCCTTGGTGAAAAGAGCCAGAGTCAGAATGGGCAACATTCTTGATGAGAACAGGATAAATGATTTGGCGGGCACAATGGGAAAATATGAAAATGATGTACTTCCTCATGACTGTAACTTGTCCTCGAGTTCAGATGGAGGTAGTGGATACCATGAAATATCAAGAAACGGTTTTGATGCCCCAATGACCACAGATGATCAAACACTAGAAGTGGGCGAAGTCCCCAGCTTGCCATTGAAAGAAAGAAACTGTCAATCAAGGGGTGATGCAATTGCTGTGGAAGCTGCTTTGCCACCTTCCAAAAGGCTTAGTCGTGCTTTAGAAGCCATGTCTGCAAATGCAACAGAGGTTGATAATGGCCGTTTGGAAGCTTTTACTTCCATTCCTTCATTTGGTGGTGCTCAAGTTTCTGAAGCAGAAGCCAGTCACGACTTACTCGATGGTAAATGCAATAGCTTAATAAAATCAGATGGAACATTCTCCCCCAATTTGAATCTGAATTCTTCAATCAGAAATCAATACATTGTAAATGAAACGTATGGAATCCTTGGAGGAGGTAAAATGGAAGGACATATCCCATGAAAATTGTTTGTCTTTTCAAAACATGAACTGTGGGGCAAAAGAAAAGGATATTGAAGACTCTGAAGAGTTTCCCAGCTTAACTGTAACAACAAGACATGGTGATAGGAGTCCCCACGATTCATTTTCTTTAGTTATTGATGAAAGAAATAAGCAGGCAAAGCAGTCTCCTGAAAATAAAATGCTGACAGCAGTTTCTGATTATATGGATGATGATTCGAAGGATGATAATGTTGCGGAGTCTCTAAGCGATGACAAGCATGGAGTTGACCAGTAAGACTCTTACCTTCTCTAGTTTTAAATATAATGGTCCAGTCTTTATGATTTAGTCTGATGCTGATGCTGTTGCATATTTTTGTGTTCTGTTATTGAAGGCAGAAGCTTGTAGCTGCAAACTCACTCAATACATCCGATAATGGATCAGACTTCTCTTCTGATTCTAATTCAAAAAAGAATCTCATTCTTGCTTCCCAGGCAGGACTTCTTTCTCCATGCGGTCACTCGTCCAATAGTAATGATGCCAAACTCATTGTTGATGAAAAATCTTCTCATAAACTATCACCCAAAGGCTCAACTGTCTCCCATACCGACCATTTCCTTGAGGTAACCACTGGCAGTTCACAGTCCGTCGACAAAAGTTGTGATCCTGTTTGCCAGGATAATGAATTAGCTCAGTCCAGGGGCTTTGCTAGGAAGCAGTCTGACAACTCATCTGATCAAAATAAGGAATCTCTGCCAAAATCATCTGCACTTGCAGAAGCTTCTGCAGCCACAAAATCCTTTAAGACTTTACTCTGTTCATTGTCTAGAACAAAAGAGAGCATTGATCATGCTACTTGTGTGGCCATTGATTGTGCGAAGTGTGGAATTGCAGCCGAGGTATTTTTTTCTTCTTCTATTTTCTATATTAGTTATTAGTTTTTTTTCAATATCTTGTCAAAATATTATCTTTGTGACTTAGCATATCACAGTTGTCTCCTTGAATTTTCTCTCTTTTTTTTTCCTGACGGCTATTTACTTTAGGTGGTATTTTCTCTTAAGTATGTTGGAAAACAACTTCCTTTGTGTTCATCATACAAAGGAATTGAGGAATTGAGGTTAACTGAATCAGTTGGTTGGTGTTATGTGATGATAAGGAATTGAGGTTATATTTCTTGTGTTGGCATGCATATCCTTCCTGAAAGTTTGAGCCTTCCATACTGATATGATAACATGTCATGGAAAAATAAGCATCGTTGTGAAGATTGTGATAAGCCCCCAATACTGCCAACAGTAGGGTCAAAGTTCTGGCAAAAAAGAACCCAAATCCAAGCTCAAAATTGTCCAAATGAGTCACAAGAGAGAGAGAGAGAGAGCAAGTCAAGACCCGCTGGAATGAAGACAGCTGGAGAGCAAGCAGAGACGATGAAGCCAAAACTGACTTCACGATTTGGTCAAAAAGCTCTCTTTTTATCAGTTGGTAGTGGGTCTTGCATTACCTGATACCTCCCTTCCCAATAACCAAGGTACATAAATAAGAAAAACAAAAGGTTGAGTAACCTACTGATGACTACAAATGTGTCATTTGATTATGTGTGATTTAGGTACAGTAACCTACCGATTAGCGTTTGGCACTGCTATCTATCTGTTGACTGGGGTGCTCTCTTCATACTTTCAGAGCTTGTTGTTTGGATCAATTAGAATACCTACTTGTGCACATGTTAGCCCTGCAGTGTTGTTCAAGGTTATATGAATATTTCTGTGAAATGAATATACTCTTCTAAAAGTGAGCCACTTAATTAATTCCTGCTTTCTAATGGCCTGATCTCAACATATTTGCTTTTGCCCAATCATCTCTGGTAAGAATAATGTCATCCATGTCCACTGGAATAAGCTGCGAGGCCTTCAGATGCCGAGTGTTGGTCAATAAATGTACGGTCTCCATTCATTTAGTGATATCCCGAGGACTTCATCACATAATCGAGTTGAACCATTGCTTCAATCTGTAAAGAGGTTATTTCAGTTTACATGCCCTTAGCTCCTTCTAACTGGACAGTTGATAAAACCGTATCAACAGACCATGTATAGCTTTTCATCAATGTGACGAAATAGAAAGGCATTCTTTATGTCAAATTGTAACATAGGTTATCTCAAATTGTAACATAGGAGGATGTGAAACTCCTATTTCAGCTCTTATACATGCCGCTACTATGGTAGCGGCGGGAATTTGTGTGAATCTTTTTCACTGATGCAAAGGTTTTTATTTATTTAATACCATGAGTGGGAGTGTATACCTTCATGACCAGTCGAGCTTTGTGCCTTATATTATGTTTATACGGTGCCTTATATTTTGTTACTACCTCTCTTCCAAGATATTGGTTTTTTCTTGAAAAATTCTTCCAAGATATTGGTGCCAGAGGAGTTTAACAAAAGTCCCTCTAGGATAAAGGGGGTTGATTTTAATCATACATGACCCTATAAATAAGTGGGAGGGGATCCTGGGAGGAGGATTTTATTGGAATATCAATTGGAAGGGGTGAGTCAGGGGGAGACTCTTGAATGCCATATTCAGTTATGACAGATTATTGAAGGAATTCCATTTTCTGATTTCCATATGTAGAAGCGTCTTTCATATTTTACAGTATGCACCCTTTTACCACCCACTTTCTTCTTTACAGGTAGGAGACTCAGAAGCTCCCACATCTCATTCTTCTCCAGCTCTTCTATTTCCTCATTGTGGCTTGCCTCCAATTTTCTTGCGCTATTGCCTCGGCAAATGTTATTCAAGAGGGAGATAATCTCGTTTATGAAAGAAATGAAGTCATAGAATATAAGTGTCTTCATGTATATTCTGTCTTTCATTTGCGAATTCCCTTGGGCCTAGCAATGGTTACTTTGTGTCTTCCTCATTAATTCTGAGTTTTATAACTGCCTGTACTCAGATGGGAGTTTCTCATTTCATCATTCCCACGAGGTTTAGGAAATGAGATATTTTATGCTTAGGAGGTCATTGTGAATGTTAAGTTGTTTCTGTTGATTACTTCTGCTGATAGACTTATGGCCTACTTGTTGCACCAGACTGCTTACAACAGATCGATGAATTTCATGAAACCTGTTCCTGAAATTGCATTGCTCAGGACGATCAGAGAGAATGGGATCCAGTACTAACCTGTTCCTGAAATTGCATTGGCAACTGGGGCAAACAGCCTTTATTATATGAGTTTGTGGGGAGCCTTGGATTATCTGATGCTCACTTACTGGTAACCTCGGTGTACGAGGACTGAGATAAAAACATATTAAAATAATATCTGCTTCCAGATCACAAAACACAATCCACTGATGCATTTGGGTACATTTTCTTCCGGAGCACTCGAGTCATTAGGCTTTGCTCAGGACAAGTCATCCAAAGATCCTCACCTTCAGAGGAACTTTCTGCCTCCAGATGATCCTACATGCTCAGATGATTGTTTGCACCTCCACCCCTTGTCCCTCTTAGATCCTGGTATAGGCCTTACGGGCTGAAAACCGGGCATTTTCCCATTTCCAGTCATCCCATTCTCAGCGTAGTGGTCTCTGATGATGTATTAAGGACTTCTGCATGCATAGGAGCTCCACGACCCTGTGGTTTGACATAGCACTGTCAAAGGTTGGACTCCATGTTCAGTCCCAGCAGTTCTCAATGTGGCATGAGAGTCTCCCTCAAAGTTCCTTGCGGTGACCAGGCATCCAGCCAGTACTGTAATACCGCTCTGTTCCCTAACTTGGCGTGGAAGAATTCACGTATGCGGGAGAAGATTTGTTGCAGATCTTGCGAAAATGGTGACACTTCTCTGATCAGGGCCGATCAAGTCTCCCAATTCAGTCCCTTACTGTAACTGTCCTGCAATATTGATATAGCAAGATCATCCTGAAGACCCATAATCCTGTCCACACATTTTCAGCAGTGCTCTATTCATACTTTGTACTTGCAGGACACCGGCTTGATAGGTTTACATTGAATCTCTCATGAAACCATTGCCAAACTGCTGCTCTGTCCCGGCCCAGATCCTTTCTATAGGAACGGCCTCATCAAACCATCTAGGTGCTTCAATGTGTAATTAGATGACTTTCATTGTAATACTACAACATGATGACTCTCTTATTTAAGTCTATAAGCATTTTTCTTGTGTATTATCATACACAACTGGATACATGAGAAAAAAAAGTAAGGTTTATACTTCATAGGACTGA
Source organism: Lemna minuta (assembly GCA_024174645.1). Lineage (NCBI taxonomy): Eukaryota > Viridiplantae > Streptophyta > Magnoliopsida > Alismatales > Araceae > Lemna > Lemna minuta. The sequence continues at coordinate 14,169,154 of CM044104.1, read as the reverse complement.
TTAAGAAGACTTGCAGATTCTTGTGCCTTTCTTCGCAAAATATCATAGTAATGTCTGCTTTCATGAGTACAGGTTGTTCAGATACTTGTCCACAGCTTAGAAAGCACTGTAAACCCGAGCAGGAAACTGGATCTGTTTTTTCTCGTTGATTCCATTGCTCAGCGATCGCGAGTCCAGAAAGGCAAACTTTTGTTTAACATGTTCTGCGACTTTGTGTGGTTTCACCACTTCTTAATGATATTTATTATTCATTTCTTACAGGTGTATCCGAAGTCTCCTACCATTCCCTGTTCCAGCCTGTGCTCTCACGTCTGTTGTTAGCAGCTGCTCCCCTGGGGATAATGCTTGGCGAAAATCGCAGACAATGCATCAAGGTTATCTACTATCTGAGAATTCTTTTTCTCTTTGTTACATTTGTTGCATCTAAATTCGGACACATTTGAATAGGTTTTGAAGTTGTGGGGCCATCGGGGGATCCTTCTTGAGTCTGTTGTGCAGCATCATATTCGGGAACTGGAGTCAACTGGTGAGGCATCATTCCCACCAAAGGCAGAAACAACAGATAGTTATAATATCAGGGAGATGGAGGGCATGTTCGTTGATAAGTGTGGCTGGTTAGCTTTTCCCCACCCTAATTAGTTCATGTTATGTATGAATAAGATATGAAGTATCACGTACTTGCTTTTTGTTTAGTCTTCTATTAATATGAAGCATCACGTCTGTTTTCTTGCTTTTGCCAGCAGTGACCGTATTCAAATTCCCTGTGCTTCTGATTCTCACCCGATGGAAGAGGGAAAGAAGGAGAATGGGAGTGCAGGTTCAGAGAGGGATTTTGAAACGGTTACTTCAGAAAGTGATTGCAAAGTTTCCAGGGAGGCAGAAAAAGGGTCAGATTCCTTCTTTGAGAAGAATACCTGCATCTTGGAGGATGTTGATGGTGAGCTTGAGATGGAGGATGTAGCCCCGCAGTGCCCTAACAGAGAAGTCTCTGCATCCGAACCTGGAAAACAACCCTCCTCACCAGTAGCCCTTGCCCCGCCTCTGCCAGCAGATAAGCCACCGTCTCCTCCCCCTCTTCCCTCTTCTCCTCCGCCTGCTATTCCCCTCTTCCATCCAGTACTTTCTGTTGCTTCTCGGCCCGTGCCTTTGAATCACGGTGATGATCAGGCTTCTCATTCTTTTCCCTCTGGAAATGTAAGTTCTCTTGAGTTTGACTTAACAATTATGCACAATTTCACGAGGAACTTTTTGGTAGTATTAATTCTTGGCAGCCCGTGCAGTATTCTCTGTCCAGTCATGGGCCTTGTGACTCGAGCATGAATTTAAGGCCGGGAGATGGAAGCCCTCGGATGTTGCTTACATCTTCCCCTTGTCATTATCAACGCTCATACGCCAATCCTCATGGCAGCCCCCATTCACCTGTCTACAGTGCCAGTGATTCCCCTTCAGCGAGAAATAATAAAGGCTACCATATTCAGCCACCACCTGCTTCAAGAATTTCAAAGTTCTCTCATGACTACGCTGAAAAGCACCATCATCGCTTCTGGAGCGAAAGGAATAATTCGTCTCCATTCCATAGGAGACTTCAAATTCCTAATGAAGTCCCTGGGAGGAAGTCACCCGTACAGTAACGTATGTTCCAGGAGACCAGTTCACAACGAATTTTCTGATAGGTGTAGTAGATTCTCTCCAACTGCTCGATCAGGTACGGCAACAGGTGTTTTGGTAATTTATTTATTTCCCATTAATTAAATTTGTGGATCTTTGTCCAGGACCCAAGTTCTTGGAGAAGGCTGAAGGATCCCCTAACGTGCCACCTCACTGTGGCCCAGGGGCACAAGTTCCAAATGGTTGGTCTACCGCACCCAGGGCATCAAGTTATCATTTCCCCGTATCTGTGTCAAGACCACCATTGGAAAATAAATTTTCTCGGTTGGCCGGAGGTACGCAAGTTTAACTATGGTCCGTCTTTTTTTTAGTTTCTGGAATGTCTAATAATGTGGGAGGGGGTCCAGTAGCCGCATCAGCTATTCTTTTATAACTGACTCATGTTTGAAAGACACTCGAGTTCATTATCTCCGCAATTGATATTCTTTTTCTTTTCTTCTCAGCGCCTGGTTACTGGAGACCGAGATAGTAAAGACTCCCTCTACAGTAGGTCAAATTTTCTGTACCTTATGTATTTTCGGCGCTTTCTCTGAAAATTGATAACCCATGATGCCTTTTTTCATGGATTCTACAGGATTCATTTTTGACGTGCTCGGCAATTAAGGTCAATTTTCAGGGCAGGCGTGCCCCTACTGGCCTCGGTGGCCGGAAGAGCAATGTCTTGTTGAAGGTGCGGAATATTGTCTACTTTGTACATAAATATTTTGGCGCCATTCTTGTAATGCATAGAGGACAGATAAGGTCATAAATATTGGGAAAAAGAACTCTTCTAACTAGAGTTCTGATTGGTTACCGACAAAGTTAAGGTTTGAATTTTCAGATAATATTTGATTCTTACCGTTTAATGCTTGAATCCGCCGTGATAATCTCGACACTGATCGTTTTCGTTGAAGGTTGGATTTTTAAGCGAATAGGAAGCATTTCTGTGATTCGTTTGGGGGCCAGGGCCAATGAAATGTGGAATGTTCGCCACCCAAATAGGGAGGGTTTTGCGTAGGGAAGGGAAAAAGGGATCATAGATCTGCAATCTCGATCTTCAGGGAATGCTCTGCTGATGCGGATGGTTGATCGGATCAGCCGATCGTCAATCTGGCGATTCAGATTGACTAGGCCAATTTTTGGCGCAGATGAATTGGATCGACAAATCGGGAATCCGACCATCGAGCGCGATTCTAAACGTATTTATATCTCGTGAACAGATTAAACATCTAGGGTCAAATGATTAACTTGAGGATGAAATTCATGCAATAAATTTATAGAAATATTAAAAGTAAGACGTGTTAATTTATGCAAACGAGTTTACTCACCTCAATGCAGGTTAATATTATTTATTTGCAATTGTTATTAAATAGTTCCATACCATAAATAAAATAAATACAAAAAGTCATCTGTAAATACTAACGAGAGTCGCCGGATTTAAGGTTCCATGTTTTGCTGTAGCATACGGCCAACTTCCCTCTGCAGTCTGCAGGAAAGAGGAAGAATTGTTTTATATTTTTGTTTGTGTTCCAAGAACTTCCTCTCAGACCTGCAGCCTTGCCACTATTTCTCGCTTCTTCCTCCTCTAGTGGGCTCTTAGTTCACTACTCTTTGACTCGGGCAACCTTCATCAACGTCATCATGACATCTTCTTCTTCTTCTTCCGTCGTCACCACCAATGCCCTCGTCTCCGTCACCGTCATCATCTACGCTTCACTGCGGCCACAGTCATTAGCTCCATCGAGCCTCCAATGCCGTCTCCTCAGTGGGCCATGTACGATCATCTCCTTTGATAATTCGCATGCACCTGTCCATTTTTCCCGAGCAGTCGTCTCTTCTGTGGACCACCTATGACATCAGCTAATTTGTTTTGTTTGGACGTTATATCTTGGGTAAATATCTTTTTGTGGCGTGACCTTTTTCACTCTTGACCTTTTTCACTTTTTGTGACGGTTTTGTTATTCCGTCCCCACTTGACTCCCACGTTTTTTTCCACGTCCTCCTTCCTTCCTCTCTTCATTTTCTCTCTCTTCATCTCACGCGGTCCTCCTTCCTCTCTCTTCATTCTCTCTCTCTCACAAGTTCACTCCACTCACAAGCAGGGTTGCGCGATCATGATCGAGTCGCCGATCTGATCATCGCGCATCGATCGATCGACGATCAGCAAAAACTTCATTTTGTGATCGATCGATGATCCATCGATGAAATCGCTGTGATCGAACTTTAATTCGTAACAATTAAATTTGTCTCTCTCTCACAAAAATTAGATTTTCGTGTTTTCTGGAAGTTAACCAATTTGTCTCTCTCTCTCTTTCACTCTCTCCCTCTCTCTCTCTCTCTCTCTCTCACTCTCTCCCTCTCTCTCTCTCTCTTTCACTCTCTCCCTCTCTCTCTCTCTCTTTCCCTCTTCTCTCTCTTACTGATCGTCGACCTCGATCGATCGATGATCAGGCGACGATCGATCGGCGCACGGACCCCTTTGATCGATCGAGGCGTCGCTCATTTGACGATCGATCTCGATCGATCATGATCGCGCAACCCTGCTCACAAGTTCGTAAGGTTGGAGCTAGGGTTTCCGAATTTTCGGCCGTCACAAAGATTCGCCGCCTACTGCTGCCGAATCGTAGTTCGCCTTCTTGCTCTCTGCGGGGTCAACGTCGCCGCCTGCGACGCGCCCGGCGACGACTCGGCAGAGGAGCATTGCCCGGCACACGTTCATGGCCGCGAACTCCCGCTCTAGCTCCTCCGGCAGGGCCGAGTGAGCTCCCCATCCCGTGGCGTACGTCACCACCCCATCGGCGTCCTTGTCGCCGAACCCCTGCCGGACAATACCGCAAGCTGAGCAGAATGGGCTGCCACAGACGCCCAGACTGCCGTCCTGCGAGAGCCCGCACAGGAAGGTGGCGCAGTAGAAGCGGAGTCGCTCGTTCCCGCTGGCCGCCGCTCTCGACCTGATAGACTCTCGGCACTCCTCGAAGCAGGCGAGCATGCTCGGGGAACTCTGGATTTTCAAAACGCGGTGAACGACGGGGATCGCGCGGACGCCTACGGGGATATGGACGCTTCCCCTTCCCTTCCACCCCGACTGGAAGATAATGCGGACGATGTTCAGCCCCGAGTCGCCGTCCGCGAGCTCGGTGAGTGCGCGCCGCGCCGTCTGGTGCAAGTCGAGGAGACGGCTTTCGCAGAAGCTCTCCTAATGACGAGCATCGAAAGATGTTGTCCCGGGAGGCGAAGGAAGAGCACTTCACGGAGTTCTTCATACTCCGTGACTAGAGAGACGCATGCTCGAGCCAGCTTGCCCACTCATCGGGACTAGAGAGACGAGAGCGAGAGAGAGAGAGAGTCGGGACTCGAGAGATAGAAAGAAGAGAGAGAGTCGAGACGAGAGAGAGAGAGAGAGAGAGAGAGAGAGTGAAGAGAGAGGAAGGAGGACCGCGTGAGATGAAGAGAGAGAAAATGAAGAGAGGAAGGAAGGAGGACGTGGACAAAAACGTGGCAGTCAAGTGGGGACGGAATAACAAAACCGTCCACCTCAGCGGGAATGCTGAGGTGGTGCAGTAATGATGTGATACTTAGAAGCCTTCTTAATATCTTGAATTAAGCCACGCCTCATAGAAAAATAGGTGGTGCCAGAATCTGGACATAGAAAAATATTACTCTGCTGGATTTCCGCTCGTTTAGGAAGTCCGGAGATAACTTATTCTCGTACAACCAAAAAGTCGCGCAGAGCTTCTCATAATTTTCAAATGTCTGCTGTGATTGTAAGGAACTCCTGAAGAATCATTCGCGTTGGGTCAGGAACTCTCCTCGCCCTCTTAAGCTTTCGAGGACGTACTGCAGTAATGATGTGATACTTAGAAGCCTTCTTAATATCTTGAATTAAGCCACGCCTCATTCTTCTATGAAGATTGCGTCCTTCTATTTCACCATGGGCTTTTTCATCATTTTCCTATTGTTGGAGGCATCGTTTGCTATCAGTTCAGTCAAGGTATTTGTGAGTAATTCAAAGGGTGAGTTAAAGAAGCTGGTCGAAAGAATTTTTCATGCCTTCTTCCATTGGTGTTCAAAATGCTAAAAAATTTCCTCCAATTATCACTTTGAATGTTTGCTAACAATCTTGCCAGTGCGATGGTCCTTTTTGTACCACCTAAGAGAAAAATGTTGCTCTTTGTCTATATTGTGAATCATAACACCTAAATGAAAAATATTGTTCATCATTTTCCATGCATCCTTTGTTATTGCTATCGAGTTGATTGTCATAAACTCCCTTCTCATTTTGAGACCTCTCTAAAATTTCTTAGTGTAATTCTTCCCTCTATATCTCATGTTTATGGCTTTTCCCCTAAGATATAAAGGATGGGACCCTCCTTTGTTTCCTTGAACCCTCTATAGTGATGAGATTCTCATGGCTTTAGAGCTCTCTGTGCACCTGCAGTTTTTTCGCACCATTATCTTCTTGATAGATCTATCCTTGCTTCTTTGGTTATCTCTAAGAATCACTGTTTCTCTTGCAAAAATTTCAAGAATCAACCCATTCCTACCTCATAGACAAGCCGCCATCTAGCCCAGGCTGTGCTAAGAAGGGCAACCCAACCATGCGCCACCCGGCGTAGATTGTCCAGGAATTGCCCAGCCAAGGGCGCCTGGACCACTGTAAAGGCCCCATCCATCATAGATTGCCCATACCATGCCTAGCCCAGATTTGGTTGCCCAGATCAGGCAGCGCCTAGTCTAGACCGAGTTACATGCCCTTTCTTGAGAGATGGCCCCCAATTTTAGATCCATAGCCTGGGCCGGAGCACTTGTGACGCACACAATTGTTCAATAGGTGGTATCCAATTTTTGCACGCACACCAATAGTTTAATGGTGGTCTTCTACATGCACATCAATCACCTTTCGTCCGTTATTTTCCCCGTCTTTACTCCACAAGCTCGTTAGCCCATCTTCACAGTAGTCCGTGAGCATTACTCTCTATTATGGCTGATGAGGACTCCTCTTCAACTATGATGCCGACACTGCGATTTTCCCTAAAAGTGCACCATCCGATACACTGTTCTACAGACCTTGAATGGTGTTTGATGGATCCAACTATGTTGCAGGGCCTGTACTCATTTGGTGATTTCTTGAAAATCCTTGAGCGTCCCTCGTTTCTCATTGACTCGCACCGTTCCCTGACGATCTTAAATTTATTGCGTGACATACTCAAAAGATTAAGCTTTATCTCTTGGATGCTGTAGACTTCCACCTATTTCTGCTGGATGCAACTTATTTCTCCGACGACCAGTTGGAATGAGCGGAAATAGACTTATGGTGATCACTAAACTATCTCCAAGAAAGTTGAGATGTATGAGTTTATCTTCAAACTCAAGCAAAGCACCTCCACTCTTCATGACTTTATGCGAGCCTTCGCGACCTCCTCGCTAAGAGATTTTTCAAGACAATCTTGTAATGAAGGGGAGCCATCTTAATTGAGGCCCTTGTTCTCTTATTGGCCACTCTTGATTCATCGATCAACACTCATATTAAGGAACCCGCCTTGACATAGATGATCTTCACCACAATGGGCAGACCTTTGCCATGGTTTTCTACATTTCTATTTGCGCTCTCACATGTGCTACTGATAACATGCATATTTAACTCGTATTTTCATCATAATTAATTGGCACTAATGCTTAATTTCAGTCTATATGATGCATGTTATCATCTTAAAATGAAATTTTCTTCAATTTAAGGCCAAATCACTTAATTCCATATTTGTCATTAATTGAGCATTCTTATGTGTTTTAAGTGTGTTTTACCCTTTCAATGGTCAAACCACTTATAAGTACGATTATCTTGTAGAGAAGAGTGGGGCGTCATAAGGCCCATATGGCAACGCAAAGCGATAAAGCAACTCCTTATATAAGCACTAAATTCTGTAAATTTCTTCCATGTGAGACTAAATGTGTATTCACGTTTTTCAAGCGGCTTGGCAATGCATGAAGCGTCAGATTAAGCTCGTGAATAGGCATGCGTTGATCTGGTGGATCTTGGTCCTCCTAGATCTTGATGAAACATACGTGATAAATTCAGAGCCATCGATCGCATTAGTGAAATCTAACGGCTGCGACTTAATCTTGCACTCGGCGAATGATGGAGTGACACGTGAGGACCTGTGGACGCTCTGATGAAAAATCAAACGGCAGAAATTAAAGAGAGATAGAGCTTGCGTCGTGGGGATCGTGACCCACTTCTCGCGTGCGACGTGGCTTCATTTGAGCCATCCAACCTCCTAAAACAAAACAGATGGCCCAGATTGAAATAAGAAAATTCTTCTATAAATTAATGTTCTCTCTTACGTAAATGTAACTCTTGATTAAACGTGAAATTAAGCATTTTTGGAGGAAGATCTTGAGTTCTTCATGATTCTCTTTTATCCTAGACTCAATCTATGGGAGACTTATGAATGACTTAGGGTATGGTTAATTGTCAAACTATAGTCCATCACTAAATTTAGTGTTGATTCAATTTAGTAAAGAAATTATCTAGAACACCTTCTCTAATATATTCATTACCTTGGCCAATGAGTTAATCGCATGTTATTTCGTGAGTCAATTTCATTTCATATTAAGGGAAAATGATCTTATCTTGACAACTCAATCACTTTCAAGGACTTCATGTTATAACTAATTTATGATGTTTCTGAGATGCCAACACTAGGAATTTGTAAGTTATAGACACTTTATGATCATTCATTCAGAAGATGTCTTTGGTATCTTAGGTCAAAGGACCACGTATACAACCATGTCATAAACAACCTTGATTGACAAATTGGATAAATTCATATAATTCAATTCAATGAAATATTTTACCAAAGAGCATCTACTATTTTATCTTGGTATCTCTACATTGATGGCTGTAAGATCAACTATACTTATCATATCAGTATGATATAAAGTTATTCTTTTGGGATAATTCGATATTCTTTTTAAATATCCCATGAACAAGAATGTTTAAAATATATGTTCAAACACTAATAATATTTAAAATATCTTCTAATTTCATCATAATTTACTTGATCATTATATATACTCATAGACTTCATTGTAAATGTCATATAAGAATTATAACGAATAAAATTTCATTTTAATGAATATAAACGAGAGATAAAATTGTGATTGGCTTGTAGGCCCCATAATATCTATCAATGGGCATATTAAAGGCTATCTATGCTTATAATATCCATTGTATTGTGGGGATATGAGTCTCCATATGCTAGAAAAAGCGAGAGCAAGCCTATCCTAACCATTTTACAAGAATAAAAAATATGTTCTAGGAACTGTTAATTTATTAACCCCCAAGCATTTACTTGACCTTATAGTTCTATCATATGGAAATTTGTGCTAACATCTTTCTGCACAATCTCCATCCCCTAGTACCCTCTTAGATTTATTCTTGAGTACTTTCTGCCCACGAAGTAGTATCTATTATATGTATTATTTTGGCGGCCTCACATGTCATTGCAAGGGCTTGCTTAGATATTTGTTCTACGATTTGACACTTAATAAGCCATCAAAAATTTTATCAAAATATTGAACGTAGAGAAAGACATTAAATCAAACATTCAAAATGATTAGATACTAAGAATCGATGATCATGTCATATAGAATAAATCAAAATCATTTTAGGGTTAAAAGAAGGAGTTCCTTAAAGTTTTTCAAGTGTCTAGCTTCTAATGATAGTTACATGATCTCCATATGGTTGAATCTCTTCTTAAAACTCTTCACTAGGAGAGATCTAGAAGAATGGCAAGAGCTTTTTGAAAGCTTGTATGGGCACAATTAAATGTGGTCGTTGTCCTCTTATATGTAAACTTTGGGTACATTAACTTTTCACAAATACCCTTACAAAGATATCCATATCGACTAACATCCATAGACCTTATGTGTGTGATTCTCTAAGTCTACATATCTATCTCTTGCTAGTTAATAACTAAAAAGACCCAATAACGCTTATTGATTAACTGTATTAATTTTCTATATCAACATAAAGATTAATTAATCAAGGATTCTTTAAACTCAATTAATGAGTCAATTTTTTAGTTAGTTGGTTGACAATGTGCATCATGTGCTCAATTATACAATGCAAAATAGTAACTTAAATCCATAAGCCTTGCACAACAAGAAGAGCTATATTCTGAATCGACATAACTGTCCTTTTCAATCCTTGAATCCATAAAGGACTGTACTAGAGCACTCTCAAATAATGAGAACATTGAGAGGGAAGAAGCTAAGCTCTAAAAAAAGGAATAACTTCAGTTGTGTCTTTGAGGGTGATAGTAAATAGCCTAAAAAAGCGACAAGTTATATAGACAACCCTTGAAAAGGTCACTCAAAACTTTGAAGCGACAAGTCTAATAGTGTGTATGTGTGAAGTGATAGAACTAATAAGAAAAAAGAAGCTCATACAATCAGCTTGTGTGACTGTAGCATTGATACGACTCTATTTAACAAATTTTGGAAACATTAAAATCTATTAGAAAATATTTGTGGGTCTCTAGGAAATCCTCTACAAATATTGTCATCTCCTAGATATTCTCTTTAAATGGGCTCACATAATCAGCTTTTTGGGCCTTACTAGAAATGAACTCTTAGGCTTCATTTTGGGCTACATCACACTATCTCTCCAAAGTTTTGCTCTTCTAGTAGAATTCTCTTACTTCTATTACTCTCTCTCTCTCTCTCTCTCTCTTGTTTGCATGCTCTAACTAGCATCAAGCTGTGCTCTCCCCCCTCCCCCCATATTTTCTTCTCTTCTCTCAACAATCTTATAATTTTCTCTACACATCTCTAATCCCTCTCATTCTTTGCACATTTATCCCCAACTCTTTTTATATTAACAAAGAGATTACTCTTCCTTCTTTCCCACCCTATTTCCTCTTACTTTTTTTAATATTCTCTTCATTTCTCCCCCTAAACTTGATTTCCTCCAAATTTCTATCTCTTTTAATTATTTTCCGTATTCCCCTTTTTTATCTCTTTTTATAGTTTGTCTAATCTTATTCTCCTCTCTAATAATTTTTCTTTTATTTTCTTCTTACCCAATTTCTATCTTTTAACTATGTTAATTTATGATAACTATCATGCTCTTCAAAGGTTAAAGATTATCGTTTCACTTGATTCGCTTCTTGTTATTAACTTTTATTATTCACTCAAGAGTTATGTAACTCATGTCTTTTCCCTTGATTGATGTTTCATGTCCTAAAATCCTTGATGAAAAACCTAGAAACCAATACACCTTGAATTCTCAATCCACCTTTGATAGTTTTAGTTTTGTAACTACTAATATTTTGGGGCTCAAATCCCTAATTACTTCAAGCTTTATCAGCCACACAAGGCGCTGGACTGTTTCAACAAGTCATCCCAATTCTCCCATTGTTTGTCAAGTTCTCTAGGCATATATAATTATTTTAATCTTTGGTTGGGCAGGCTGTCATGATCCCTAGCCCTAGATCGAACCAAGTAAGAAACGGGATAGTCCACTGCCCACAAAGAAATGATCGTGATATTCTCTTGATGATGGAATGAATGATTGGACCAAGTTCTATACTGATGATATCATGCGAAGGTGCATGCAACAATATTGGTAAATACTAACCATGAAGGAAGATGCTTTGACCAAATGGAAATGGGCAACATGTTGCACATCCCAAAGTTTTCCCTCATTACCGAGGGACTTCCTCATGGTATGTGGGACTAGTGAGTGCATTGAGAAGAGTCCTCAGTTAAAGGAGAAGCAGATAGAATGCAGAACCATATCCATGCTATTGACCTGAAAATTAGGTTAAAATAGTATAAGGGAGGCTAATGAAAGTGATATTGATTTTGAAGCTATCGAAATAGGGAGAAATGGACTTGGAGGAGGAGGACAATATGGAGGAATGGTGACCTGTGTTTTCAAATACTCAAGTTAGTAAATCGAACAACTCAATTTATTTTATCGTCAATTTAAGATAATGTTCCTCATTTATGCTATTATTGTCATTATCATCGCCATCACCATCACCACCACTTCCATCATCATCATCATCATCATCATCATAACCTTTGCGATCATTGTCATCACCACCACCTCCATCATCATCATCATCATCATAACATTTGCGATCATTGTCACCATCACCTCCATTATCTTATTCATTATCTCATCGTAAATATGGAGCAAAGCCATCCAACGGCTAGGATTTAACATCTGACGGTGGTAATGACCGTTGATCTAACCTACCAACTTCTCAACGGCTTGAAACTGTCTGAAACCTGGCACATGGGGGAATTTTGCAACGTAGCAAAATGTTCGGAAAGAGTTATGACATCGCTGCCACGTGGCGGAAGACGAATCAACATAAATATGATGTGTGACGACATGGATACGCTGCATCATCACGTGCTTGAAATGGAATCTGAGCCATCCAACGGCTAGGATTTAACATCTGACGGTGGATAATTACCGTTGATATGCCACTAATTGTAAACGGCACGAGTGTGAGGTAGCAAAATGTTGGGAAAAATATATAATTTCGCTGGCACGTGGCGAAAAAACATTTTTAATATTGTCGGACCCTGCGGCATAGGCGGCATCATCACGTTCAGTGCCACAAACCAGCGAAAGGATCCGTACCAGGCCTACGGAGGACAAAAGAGAACGGAGAAGGTAGCGGAGATAACCGAATCCCCCAAATACGTCAGGCAACTTATCGATTTTCTGTCCTTTTTGCTATTTCCTGCTTCAGATTCGATTGCAGCTTATAGTTCGATGTAAGGATTTTTCCTTAGTTTTAACGAGAAAACGGATTACGTCATCTTTCATGATTTCCTCTCTCTTTTTTTCCTCTTTCCTGTTCGGAGATCAATAGTAGCTTCTAATCCGAGACAGACATATCTCATTTATTTTCAACGAGAAATTGCGTGTTCAGGGAATGAGGTATTTGTTATTTGTTGCCAGATCGATTTCTTGATTTTCTCTCTCTCTTTTTCTATTTCCCGTTTCAGATTGAATTACAGCTTCTAATCCGAGGTACTGATTTCTTCTATATTTTCGTCAATGAGAAACTGCGTATTTAGGGACTGGGTCTTCACCCTTTCTATCTCTTTCTCTCTTTTTTTGAAAATGTCTCTCTCTTTTTGTATCTCCTGTTTCAGATGTAATTACAGCTTCCAATGCGACGAAGTGATTTCTCCTTTTAAAGAGAAATTGCGTTTTTAGGAACTCCTGCATTTATTATATTTTGCCAGATCGATTACTTGGTTCTCTTTCTCTGTTTCTATTTCCAGTTTTCGATTCAATTACAGCTTCTAATCCGAGGTAGTTATTTCTCCGTTATTTTTCAATAAGAAACTGCATGTATAGGGAGCTATAATTTTTTTATTAATAGCCAATTCGATTTGTTTCTGAGAGATTTCTTGATTATTCTCTCTTTTGCTATTTCCTCTTTCGGATTCAATTGTAGCTTCTTATCCGAGCTAGTGATTTTTCTTCTATTTTCAATCAGAAATTGCGTGTTTAGGGACTGATGAGCTTTTTATTTGTCTCCAGATCGCTTTATGTCTCAGACATTTCTTGATTCTCTCATTTCCTGTTTGAGATTTAATTACAGCGTGTAATCCGATGTGTGATTTCTCCCTTATTTTTTCAATGAGAAACTGGGTGTTTAGGGGCTGCTGAATCTTCTATTTTTGCCTGATCGCGTCACAACTGAGCGATTACTTAACCTCCCCCCTCTCTTTTTTCGATTTCCACTTTCAGATTTAATCACAGCTTGTAACTTGAGGACGTGATTTCTCCTCTATTTTTTAAAAGAAATTGTGTGTTTAGGGACTGATGAATTTATTATTAACTGCCAGATCGCTTTATGTACGGATACCTGAGTCGTTTTGAAGGTTGCAACGATGCTCCCGATCAATGCGTTCGTACTGGCGAGGAGCACGGTTGGGCTGGTCGGTGGAGGGAGAGAAATGGCCAGCTTTATCACAGGAGTGGATGATTTACCATTGGATTCGCCGTGGTGGTATATCTATGCAGGAATATGCTGTTTTCTTGTTCTCTTCGCCGGCCTCATGTCGGGTCTCACTCTCGGGCTGATGTCTCTTGGTCTCGTAGACCTTGAAATTCTCCAGCAAGGGGGCACGCCTACCGAGAAGAGACAGGCAGGTAGTCTAGACGCTGTTAGGACTTCGTTGATTGATTTTGTGAATTGGGTACCCGCATCTGGTTGATATCTTGCTAATTAAGTTGATTTCCTTTTACTTTCTAAGGGTTATTTTAGTGTCAGTCGAATAGTCTGCCTGCTTCCAAAGGCCCCATTACTAGCCGGAAACATTGCGCATGCCTCTCTCCTTTTCTTTTGCTGCTTTGGTGAAAAGAAGGGGAGTGAGGTGGAGCTTTCAATCTTTGGCCAGCTGCATGTTGGTTTCTAGCGAGATTTGATTCATATCAACAAGAAGATGTTATGAAATTAGCTTAATTAGCTTAATTTGGCAGATTGGGGGAGTAGAGCGATTCATATAACCTAATTTTTTGATCTTTTTCAAAAAATCAACAAGAAGATGTTATGACATGTGTTTGTTGTTTTGCATTTTTCTTATACAAGGTTTATATTCTTTGATTGGTGACAGGAAAAAATAACCCATTGAGACAAGTTTTGCCCCTGCCCATCTTTCTTCCATTGTTTCCATGACCTTTCTTCCTCTCACCCATCCAGCAAAAGTTCTGCATGTAGGGTAGCTCTTAGGCTGTTCCCTGTTAAATTGTGTTTGCTTTTTAATCTTCTTCAGTTCTTGATGTGACAGTGGCGACGTGTATACTTATTGATTTGATTTTCCTACTGTCCTTTGCAAAATGTCTACCCTTGTCTCATAAAATCAAATTGGAAAATATATCTTTCAAAAGTAATAATCTGTCGTAACAGTAGTATCGTGAAAGTAATTACCTGTCAAATATTACATTTGAACTGTATTTCTTGAAAACATGGTTCTGAGGAAGCCGTGGTTTTTACTTTTCAGCTGTTATAGTTCCTGTCGTTCAAAAGCAACACCAACTTCTTGTTACTTTGCTTCTCTGTAATGCAGTAGCCATGGAGGTAAAATATACTTGTCTTTCATAATTCTAAATTTTGTAATGTTTTTGAATTAGATCATTTGTGAAATGATTTGCCCATACGCTAGTTATCAGGTCATTCTTCATTATTTTTAGAAATAAAGTTAAGGAGAGAGAGACATAGAAGTAGCAGAAGATAAAGGGGCGGCAGGGGAAGAACCCCACTCCCCTGGCGTGCCTTGAGAACAAATTTAGGACTTAAAAAGTTGTACATTAAAAATAAAAATAAAATTGCCATAAATATTGCACTATCACAAATACAACGTTTAAAATCGATTTTTAAATTTATAGCAGTAATCTGGATGGTTTTGTTTTTTTGAAATGAGGGAGGGGAACACCCGAAATGGTGCCCCCTGATGTCATTGATATAATGATACAACTAATTAGATTTTTATTTTCCTGTAAACGGAAAGACACCTCACAAATAGGGCATTTATAGTCATGCTAAGTAAGAGCTCAAAATTTTCTGTCTTTTCGTGATCATATTTGCTCAATTAAGATTTCAAGAAAGATGTAAATATTGCATCTTTTGTTAATTGTAGTGTGGGGCTGTCCTTATTTTATTTGCTATCAAATTCCAAAGTGAACTGTTATGAACATTGTAAACTGTTTTAGATAGCCTTTTCTGTCATTTTCCATATGAGTTTAAGACTCAGCCTTAGAACAAATAACAGTGCAGAATAGTGTCTTGAATCCACAAGTCTTGCCAACAAGAAGATTTCGAATCACATAATTAACCCTCAGAAGAAGCAAAGCTCTCAAAAAAGGAATATCTTCAAATTGTGTCTCCAAGAGTTATAATAGGGGCGGCCTTATATAGGCCCCAAAAAGAGAAGAGTCCTCCAAAAGACAACCCTTGAAAGGACACCTTCAAATTTTATTAATACAACTTTAGCAACATGTCTTGGGGGACAGAACTGATAATGGAAAAGGAAGCTTCTAGGTTCTGACTGGCCCTAGGAGAGATATTATATACATATTCTAGCAATAGTAAAATCTGACACAAGATATTTGTGTCTCCTGGCCTACTAAGCTTTAAATGGGTCTCCTTAGTGGGCTTTTTGGGCTCTTGGGCTACATCATTCTGGCAAATATAGAATCAGATGCAAGATATTTGTATGTCGCTAGGCAAGTCTCTGCACATATCATTAGCTCTTAGAGATCATCCCCTGGCCCACTAAGCTTTAAATCGGTACCCTATGTGGGCCTTCCAGGCCAAACCAGAAATTGTCTCTTGGGTTACATCGGTTTATCATTTCTAGTTTAATATTTATGTAATATTTTCCCCTCTACTTTCCCTCTCTTTCAATTATTTTGACTCTTCTGGCATGCAAAAGCTGATACTTGGTTTGCGTGCAGGCACTTCCTCTTTTTCTTGATAAATTGTTTCATCCTATTGTAGCAGTTGTGCTGTCTGTAACTTTTGTATTGGCTTTTGGAGAGGTATGTTTCTTTTGGAATCAATTTTCACTTTAAATTATCTGAAACACAACCATCCTTTTGCAGCAGGAATCACATATTTATTTCTGATTTTCTCTCTTTCAGGTGATTCCACAAGCAATATGTTCGAGATATGGACTCGCTGTTGGTGCAAATTGTGTTTGGATTGTTCGTATTCTTATGGTAGTTTGTTATCCAATAGCTTTTCCAATTGGGAAGGTAATTTTACATCAGTTATAAACTTTTACATTGCCATGGCCATCCCTTTTAATTACAGTTTCTTGTTATATTGTCTCTTTTGGACCTCCCTGAGCTCCTTTTAAATTGGTGGCTCTGCATTCGTGCATGAATCTTCGAAGCACAGAACATCCAGCGATGAAATAAATTTCCAACCCTTGAGCTAGAAAAATAGCATCCTGAAGTCAATGTCACTGATACCTCTTATGGCCCAGTACTTGGTATAGATTGGGGTTTTGTTATGGGCTGTTCCACTACCCCAACAAACAGAGGCTCTTGCAGAATTGGCTTGAGATCCAAGTACATAAGGCATGTCTGGCATTATATGTGTCAGTTATTTACTCGTCGATCTCTGTTAAGTTAACTGATGAAGCTAATCAGCTTAGTATATGTGAGCATGTGTTAAATTTAATTGGATTGAAGACCAGCTGATGTCTTAACTTTCTGATCTCCAACAGTCAACTACAAGTTTTGTTTACTCACTAAAAGTTTACAAGAGGGCAGGCAGTTTACAGTTGTTTATGGATTGGTGGATCAGGATCAGAGTGGCAATCCACTGTCTATTTTATTTGGATTTCAGCTGACCCTAGAGATTGGTCTGCAGTCAAGATCGGGATTGAGATCAAGTTCAAAATCGAGAGAGAGAGAGAGTGAGAAAGAGGGATGGAGCAGGGAGAGAGAGAGTATTAGGATCATTTTTAATCTGAGAAGTTGGATCAGTTTACGGCCTGATACAATGGCTCAGAATGATATGTGGCGATCAATTTGATAACATTTTCCAAGCACAGATTACAACAGCTAGTTCACGTTCAAATACACCGTTCAATAGCTGCCAAATTATATTTTGGTTGCGCTTTATTTACTGATTTTAGTTGTCCATTTTATTCATTTCTTTGTTCACTCCTCCAGCTCCTAGTTTCTTCATTTTTGGAGTTAAATTCCAGGTATTCAGTTTTATAAACTTTCAGATTCTAGACTGTGTACTTGGGCACAACCAGTCTGCTCTGTTCAGGCGAGCTCAGTTGAAGGCCTTGGTTACCTTTCACAGCAAAGAGGTACCTTTGTGTATGCTTAGTAGTTTTTTCGTCCTGAATTATATCTCCCTCGACCGTTGAAAAATCTCAGGCTGGAAAAGGTGGGGAACTCACTCATGATGAGACGACAATCATCAGTGGAGCTTTGGATTTGACCGAAAAGGTTTGTGGGCTTATGGGAAGAATTTCTTGCATTTCATTTTAGTAATGTGACTGTGAGTCACATTTTTTAGGCTTTCTGGATGCAAGGAACCTTGGATCTGTTCTAAAGAGAGAATTTTTAAAAATTGTTCTAGATCAGCGTAAAATTCCTTGCTATGAATTTTTTTATTAGTACTAATCCATTATTAATAACAGGTAGCGGCCTTGATTTTTTTCCCTATTCGCTTAGTTTGAATTATAGATGGGTACTTCTGACGGAGAAAGATTTCTTTTCCAGACTGCCGAAGAAGCCATGACCCCAATCGAATCAACGTTCTCATTAGATGTCGATTCGAAGTTGGATTGGTGAGGATTCCATGTTTGTGTTCTCCTTTCCGTCATATTTTCCGTCAACACAAAGATAAAAAACACTCTCTTTCCTTCACAAGACAATCACTTGCTAGTCTTCCCCCTTTTGTCTTCTGCTTAGGGAAGCTATTGGGAAAATACTTGCTCGTGGACATAGTCGGGTCCCGGTCTATTCTGGGAACCCAAAAAACATTATTGGTCTTCTCCTGGTTGGTCTTTTCCTCCTCTTTCCTGTATTTAATCAAGCTATTTATTATTCGGGCTTATTGAAAACCCTTTGATGGCAATAAATGCTGTTGAACGCGAAGGTAAAGAGTCTGCTGACGGTCCGCGCCGAGACGGAGACTCCGGTCAGCGCCGTCTCCATCCGAAGAATACCCAGGTCTCTTCATTGTCATATTTTCTCGATCTGCATTTTTGTTTGTTTCTCGATCTGCATTTTTTAGATCTCCAATCTTCATTGGCTTCGCCCAGACAGACACACTAATGCAGGAAGATACTAACAGGGTCCCGGCGGATATGCCTTTGTATGATATTCTGAACGAATTCCAGAAGGGCAGCAGCCACATGGCGGCTGTGGTGAAGCTGAGAGGCAAGTCGACCAAGACTACGGGGCCCACTTTCGTTGAGACCTCGCACGAGACCAAAGAGGTCAACGCCTACGGGTCTCCCATCCTGTCCAAGCTTGATGAAAGCGCTGGGAATGCAGTGATTGACCTCGAGAAAGGCGTCCAGCAGCCTCAAATTCTTGCGAAGCCCTCGTTGTTGCAGGGGAACGCGCAAATAATTCTAGATGACGTTGACGACGGCGAAGTGATCGGCATCATCACGCTGGAGGATGTTTTCGAAGAGCTTCTGCAGGTACACCTCTCCCCCACGCACACTTTTTCTCAAGAACCGGGCTTCCTTCTCTTTTTATACCTTTGGTGAGGGTTATGATTATATTCTGGAAAGAAATTAATATAACCTATGGCTCTCTTCTCCTGTCTTCTTAATTGCAGGAGGAGATTGTGGATGAGACGGACGAGTACGTGGACGTCCACAAGAGGTACCAATATCATCACTTCATTTGAGTTAAAGAAATCTCATGCAGCAGAGTTATGGCCTGTAGGATCCGCGTAGCCGCCGCCGCAGCTGCATCTTCGGTCGCTCGGGCGCCTTCCGCCCGCAGACTTACCAACTACAAGGCGGCGGTGCGTAGCTCTCTCTCTCTCTCTCTCGATATATATATACATATATAGATTTGATTCCTCTATTTCTGTCCTGTCTCAGGGGAACCAGAACCGGCAAGGACAGCAGGCTCCCCCGGGAACGAAGATGGCTGATCAAAGCTCGGCCAGATGCCAGGGTAGTCTCACGGAGCCCCTACTTGGGGCGAAGAAGTGAAGCCAGACCTGCTGGGCTTTCATGTTTATGCAACGGATGGTGGGCACGAGATATAAAAAGAATCGGATTTTCGGTTTTGAGTTTTAACTAGCATTGCAGACGGCGTTGAGTAGGACGTGGACGAGCATGAGGTCCACGAAGTAGTGGTGGCCGATACGGCCATCGCGCCACCTGGCCCTGGCTGGTGCCCTCCCGTAGTGCACGCCGTCGTTGCAGCGGTTATCCCAGTGCCAGGGGAAGGTCATGTCGAAGTGGTCGATGACTCCGCCGGTTAGCAGCCCTCTGGCTTTCATCTTCTCCACCATTATCCGATTAAAGGTCTCCATCTTTTGCGGGTTAAAAGACATGGCGCGCGCGTACCCCCCGACTGCCACTGTCGTCCTGTAAAACACAGCCGGCTTGGGCCCACCGACCCTGCTCCGTAGCACCTCCTCCCAGAAAGCGGCTGCGTCCTCCGCTCCCTCCTCCGCGAAGGCCCGGATGCTCCTCCAGTATATCCCGTCGTGCAAGCCCGAGTTGAGCACCACCGCGTCCGGCCGCTCGCCCTCGAAGTAGCCTCGCACCAGCGCCCGGAATCCCCTGTTGCGCAGCGACCTGAGCCCCTCGTAGTTGAGGCTCTCGTTCCAGTGTCCGTTGAAGACGCTGGTTATGCGGACCCACTCGCTGGGCTGGTTCGGGTTCGCGAACCGCCGGTCGAAGCGGCGATCCACCGTCGCCTGCGCCGCCGGCACGGCGAGCACGAAGGTGAGCAGGTTGCGGATCGTGTCAACGTGGTTGGAGTCCCCCCAGAAAAAGAGCCACTTCCCCCGCAGGCACCGCCAGGCCGTTTCCGCCGTGAACAGTTGGTAGGAACAGTGCGCCGAGTACACCCAGCCGTTGCTTTCCAGCGCCGCGAGGGGGCCGTCGCACCACGGCGCCGGGCAGCGAAGCCCAGGCGGCACGCAACGGTAGCGCCCGTCGGGTCCGACCTCGCAGCCGTCGTCCCCCCCGTGGCGCGTCCACCGCCCCGACCAGGCTCCCCGACTAAAGTCGGCCGCGCGGCAGCGGCGCAGCGGCGCCGGTCCGGTGTCGGCTGGTTCGAACCGAAGGTGGATCCTTCGCAGCTCCCGGTCGAGCGCAAAGCGCTTGGTGGAGAAACGGAGCCCCTCGTAGCGGTGGAAAAGGAGTGTCACGGTCAGGTTATAGTCGCCGGCGAAGTCGGGGTGCACCTGCAGTCTCAAGGAGTAGGAGCCGTCGCCTAGGTCCTTGACCGGCGGCCGCGCCTTCCACCGAGGACCGGACAGGTCTGCCTCGAAGTAGTCTCCGCCGAGGCACCGGCGGCCGTCGCCGTGGTACATGGAGAAGATAGTGAACTCGTGGACCGGCCCGGCCCGCAGCATTAACGTATTTCCGTCGAGCCCGGGGATCGATATGTTGCTCGTGCCGGAGGTGCGGCAGGTTAAGTTGCTGGCACCTGCGCGCCACCGGGCCAGCAGCGTGGAGGTGAAGTTAGGCTCAATCTCTACGGATATCCAATCCGCTGGAACTGGGCCTGGATTCCCTTCTGGGCCGTTGAGCGACGGGACTGACGGCCGTGTGTTGTCCCAACCGTCGTACATGACGGCCGAGTTTACGAGCCAGAGGAGAAGCGGCGTCACAGTCAAAAGGACGATAAGGCGGGCTCTGCAGTGACAGCGAAAGCCTACATGACCCCCTGCCGGAGGCTTCGTTGGGCATCTCAGCAAATTGGGGTTCGAATGATGCAACGATATATCGAGAGAAGGGAGGGTGTTCGGCATCCGGCAGACCCCCCCCAGCTGCGACTTGGCCGGATTTGCATATCCCTTGTTCTTCTTCCGCTTTGCGGTCCTGGAATAAGATGAGGCCTGGATGATCTGACCTCTTTGCTACTGCTGACAGGTAGACACTGGTCTGGAGCGGATCGTACAGCTTAACATTTTAAAATAACATTTTGAACTAGATGTTGGGTGAACCAGACAATAGAGACCAATTAGGCACTGCCCGTTCCACATAGAGCCCAAAACGCACTTTCTCCCAAGCCCACCTTCGTCATGACAACGGCATTGGTTCATTGTTTCCTCTGTAAAGATTTAGCAGTCCCACGTTTGATTATAATAGAGCTTCCAAACTTCATCTCAATTTATTCTCTTGGTTACTTATAATATTTAAACCCTAAATCTTATGCTCCTAAGCTATTAAACCCCAAATCCAATTAACACGACCTCTAAACCATTTACATGCCTTCATGTGTGCATTCCTCGAATTATGATAGACCCATTTGCAAAGTCAAATTTAACAGGCACGGATTGATAAATATACAATTTTAACATGCCACTATACGATTATTAATACAAATTAAGGCATAAAACACTCTATTTTTATCCAGGTTACCATATTTTGAGTGCATATCTATCATTTTATACAATTTTAAGTTATAATCTCAAAATGCACTATTTTAGGAATAATTATGCATTTTTAAGAATATATTTTAGAGTAGATTATTTTCATCTATATTCAAGATTATAATTGGGTTTTAATGTTAAATGATAAGAGAAAATACTTCTTCTATACTCATTTATTTTTTTAAGTTTTAATTTTTAAGAGCAATGAGTATATTTTTTTAAATAAAAATTTACTATCTTCTTATTTAAATAATTTGACTTTTTAGAGTAATAAATAATTTAATTTATGATCCAAAAAAATAAATTATGATTAATTTGGAGTTATATTTTGAAAGTTATGAATTTTTTAAATTTTTAGGGATTTTTCAAGAATTTTTTTGATTTTTTATAAATTTATTTAGATTTATTTTGAATTAAAAATAATTAAAAAAATTAGATTTTTTATCAAAAAGCGCGTCACCACGTGACAACGTCATAACACGTCACGTGGTGGACACGTGTGTGTATGTGCCTGTGTGCGCATGTGTATGTGTGAGTGTAATTAGTGAGATAAAACACTCTTTTCAAAGTTTACGTTATCTCATTAATCACCTCTTACTTATATACCTGTCGTATTTGCTTAATTTTTGTCATGTGGGACTATGTTTCAATTTTTATATGCGTAGGTGACGTGACACACTCTGGTTTGTTGGTGAATTATTTTAAAATAATTTGATCTCAACCGTTCATCTAAGAAGTTGAGAAGAGGGAAGAGTTGAGTCTTCCAAAGGAGAAAGTTCTCTCTCGTGAGCTTGATGGGTATATGGAAGCCCACAGGATGAGGCGCAGTCGGGTGAGGAATAGCGATTGCTTTGTTTTCCTCAGACTTTGTGACTTCCGGGAGAGAAGAAGAGGAGTCTGCCATAATCAAGGTTTCGATACGCCGTCTGGCTTTGATACCATGAAGAGAAGAAGAAAGAGGGAGAAGACTGAGTGCGGCGTGAACCTTGAATACTCCTTTTTGTATATATTTTTGAGGGTGAAGTACAGGGATATTTATAGTGGTTTGAGGAGGAGAGGAGACGATGTTGATGAACTGTTGTGGGGCGAAACGGTTACAACCGTTTCGCTCTATCGTACATGAATCGTCGGACTCGCTTTGGTTATGGGGCAACCGTTTCGCCCCGTAACCGTTTTGCTTTGACTAACAGTTTCCTTAACAATAACGGCTGAGATTAAAATCATTCAAAACGCATCCAGAGCGTTAGATCCAAATCAGACGGTGCACAATTTTTGGTATTACTTCTTCACGCGCGACGTGGCGAAGTCACATCAGTCCATCTCCGATCGAACGACTACGACTTACCATAACGATTCACATCTAAGTGTTTCATCAGAGCCGTTGATCGAAGATTAAACGCCAAATCCGATAGTTACACCCAAATTTGCCTATTCATACATATGTTCTTCGACGAAAAATGTATTGTTAGATGTTTTCAAATAATCAAATTATTTAGACACCATCATCCTTGAATCTTTCAATTTCTTCCTCTTCTAGACTCATTTTCGCGTCCAAGGAGTGGTTGAAAGTGAGATTTCATCAAAAGAATAGGACAAATTCGTCTCTTGAATGTCGACGATCGTCTATAAAATTGTGGAATGAAAAACCTTTGATTCGACAATCAATTGGATTATTTCAAACGTTATCTCACGTTAGATTATGTGTTTTCCTCTTAATCTTTCATCAGGTATCATTAGATTGTAGTTTAGAATCATAGATTAGGTTAATTTTATATTTTATTTTGGATTTCTATCTCTTCGCGATCAATTTTTTGTTTGATTTTTTCTCTTTGATTTCTCCGCGAATCTTGATCCAAATTGAGTGATTTTTTATTCCGTTGATTCGTCTTTGAGTTCTCTTTTCAAATCTACTGAAATGCATAATTTCTCACCTCATTTCATTGTCCGATTTGATCGAATTTCAAAGAATACCTAAAAAATATCTTAATTCTCCGTGGATTCGACCCTTATTCACCACTATGCTATCTAATTTGTAATTTTAATCTTAAATTGGTAAGTTTGGTAATTGTTTTGACGCGTATCCGCGTGTTTTCAATGACCTCACGGATTCGCTTCGTCAGGGATCAAGAACTATACTACAGTTGTCATTGAGCAAGTTTAGAAAAGAGCCAAATCATTTGCTACTGGTAACGGAGGGGCTAGAAACATATTTAGGGTGAGCCATTAGATTCTCTTGCAGAGCCATTAGATTGAGCCACATATCTATGTGTTTGTTCTTCATTTGAATTGAGAAAGACATTATTTACAGCTAGAAAAATATTAAAATGTGTGATTCTATGTTCTAAAGAGAGAAAAAGTAGATGCTACTTTGACATTCAAGGTGAACAATGGAAATATCTCTTGGCTTGAGTTTTGATCAAGATGTGGTTTTACATGGATATTCCTCACACTTATTCTTTAGAGATCTAAACTTCTGAAGTTGGAAGCACAAAAATCTTAAAATTTGTGTGTCATCCCCTTCTCAAAATTGTGTGGAATTTTATGTGCACATTCATTTAACTGGTGCATCTAGAAATTAGAAATAACAAGCCTCCTCATATAAGTGATTTTGCTTCTTTACCATATGGAGAAAATACCCATCATTTTAACATGCAAGGCTAAAGGTCGGAATATCAATTGACTCTAATGTCTAGTTGAGAGAAATAATTTTACAAGCATTCCTTGATTTATGATAATCCCATGGAAAAAATAAATATCAAAATTATGAGAAAAAAAAATTGCCATTTAGATGTCTTGGTGCTTACTGAAAAATATTGGTGTTATGTATGTTCCAAACTAAAAATGAAAATGTTTCTTGACTTGAATATTGAACCAAGCATAAATTGTATTTGCATGTTCCACACACAATGAATCAATTGATTTGGAATTGGAAAATGATCAAAAAAATTTTACCCACTTTTAAAATTGGGAAGAAGTACTTACTATTTTTAAGGGGCAAGGTTAGATAAATAAATAAATAGTAAAGTGTTCAATAAACTTCAAAATTATACATGTACATTATGATGCATCCATATAAAATTAATCTTTAAGATTATGTTCTGTAATAGTCTTCAATATTTACAATTTAGGTGTTATAAAATTGAGTCAAATCGTTATTTTTGTCTCAAGTATTCAAGGGACCAAAATTTTTGTTTTGTATTCCTTAAATCATGATGAATTTGTGGAACTCGAGAAGATAAAAGGTTCAAGAAAAAATAGTGAGCTCCTTAAACCCAATCCTTCTCATACTCTCCCCTAAAGCTTGATAATAGAAGTCAAACATGCCAACTTGATGCAAAGAGTGTCAAACATTCCAATCTTGATACAAGAAAATCAACAACTCCTATGTTAGGATCTGAGGTCAATAAGCCTTTTAAATTTTCAATAAAAATATCAAACATAGTGGAATGTATTAAATAAACTATTCAAAACACCAAAGCACTTGAAACATCATATTCAGGAATTGATGATCATATCATCTAGTATAGATGAAAATCTATACTTACATGCTTCACTTGAAAGAGTTCTCGAAGTTATTCAAGTGGATCTATTAATATTTACACTAGATAAGTGGATCTATTATTCAATACTCTTTACCTAGAGAGAAAGAGAAGAAATGAGATAATTAACACAACACTTGCACATGCATCTTGACTTGTGATCATTTTTTTTCTTATTTATAGATATTGGATAGATGAAATTTTCAAAAACCCCTTATATTTATTTCTATATCTACCAATGTCAATAGACTTGATGTGAGCCATGTATATTCCCAAACAACTCTCTTTTTAATAACTCTATAGACCCAAATGACATCTTATTAGTCAAATTTATTAATTATCTACATCAACATATCGATTAATTAACTAAGGATTGATTAAACTGAATCAATAAGTCGAGTTACCAGCATGTTGGGTGCTAAGCTATATACTTTGTGCCTAAGCAGATATAGAGTATATAAAGACTCTTATATAGAAGCTTCCCATAATTAAATACTATGTATGTATAATTTTTTTATGTAATACTCATGAATGACTTAGTGTATGGTCATTTTTCAAACCCTAATCGGCCACTCAAGTTAGTATTAATACGTGAAGGAAATCATTGAGATTTCCTTTTCTGATATTTTCACTACCCTGGCCAAATATTTTATCATATCTCGTTCCTTGAATCACTCTCCTCAAATACTGAGAGTGGACAATCTCATCTTGATTACACAATCATCTTTCAGGACTTCATGTCAAGCCCAATAAAATGATGTTTTGGAGATCTTGTGGCTAGACATTTGTAAGTTATAATCAAATTATGGTTATCCATCCACAAGATGTATTTGATACCTCAAGTCAAAGGTCCCACGTATAAAACCGTGACGTGAATCAACTTGATTGATACTTAAGAGGTGAATACTTAAGAGGTATATATATATCAATTTAGTAAACTCTTTCTCCAAAGAACACTCTCAATCTATCGCACAATTGATAACATGCATTTATAACTTAAATTCTTATCCTAATTAACTCATATTCATGCTTATTTTATGTGAATATGATGCATGTTATCATACTTTTTAGGAATTTTCTCCATTGGTATGTCATTTCACTAAAGTCGATATTTATGCATAAATTAGAGATGATTTCGTGCTTAATAGATGATTAATCTTTTGTTAAGTTTAAATTAATAGAAGTTAATCTCTTTTATTGAATGATTTTGACTTTAGTGCATGTTTTGAAGGATAATTTCAAGATAAATTCATGATTTAGAATTTTATTAAGAAATGAGTTAAGTAAATTCTAATTCATCTTGATTTCTTCTTTGACAATATATTTGAAATGACATGATGTTAAAAAGGAAGAAATTTGTGATCCAATGGAGAAAATTTGGATTAAAAAGGAGTTGTATATTTAAAGTTATGAATTTTTGAAATTTCTGCCCTTTTTCTGATTTTTATTTGATTTTTAAATTGATTTTTATGAATATTTCCTTATTTAAATCGCGAAAAAAGGGATTTACTTACCTGCAGGTGTTGACGTGGCGAGCGAGACCGGCTGGCGAGCTGACGTGGCACGCGGGACCACCGCACGGATGCGACGTGGCGCTGAGGCCACGTGGCAGGGCCGCGAGTGGCCCACACGAGGCGCATGTGGCGCACAGGGCGTGGACACGTGGCAGGAGGCCACGCGTGTCCACGCGGGTCCACGTGGGCACCCTGTGTGGGGCGCCACGTGGCAGGTGAGGTCGGCAGATGGAGGGCCCACGGGTTAGTGGGCCCTAGTTAGGTATTAGGGGCGGTAACGCATTAGCGTTAAAACCGCCCCCTATTTAAGCGCGGGATGTCCTTTCTTTTTATTCCGTGTGGGACTATGTTCCCACGGAATCTTTCTGTTGCAGGTGACGTGGCCGCATCGCACGCGTCGGATCCAAGCACGAACCTTTGATCGCGTGGACCCGAGTCCACGCGATCATCCATCAACGCTCGTGCTAAAAAAAGAAGGAATAAGTTGATTTGATGGAGAGCTTACCTGATGACACGTGGAGGCACCAGGAACGTCGGATCGTCATCGCGATTTGATCACGGCTTCATCGGACGTTGATTCATCAGATGGTCGTCATCTTCATCGTGATCTTCACTGATCGGATGGCTGGCGGTGGACCCTCCTCACGAATGTGGGACACTGGATCGGGGGATCGCGATCGTCCACTCAGCTGAATCTCCATCGGACGGCGGAAAAGATTCGCGGAAGAACCCCACGATCACGGTCCGATCGAACCGCGATCGCGGTGCGATCGAGCCGCGATCATGGATCTTTTGTCATGGAATCACCTCCACGATCATTAGACGGCGTTCATTGGTGGATCGAGATCACGATTAACTCACGATCGTGGCTCTTTTGAAGCTAAATTTTGGGCTCATTCCATGCCAATCCGGAAGCCACGACGCCGCCAAGGGGGATCACTCCCACGACCCATCAAATCTGCTCCCACGACCGCGTCAATTGGCCACAATCTTTGGGCTAATTTTTTTCCATTTAAAAAGCGATGTATTCTCCCTTTGAAAACCAACTTTTGATCGATTAGTGAAGTGAGTTAAGAGAATTTCGAGGAAGATCTCTATTTCATCATGATCCCCCTGCGTTTAGACTCGATTGCGAAGCAATTGGAGCGGGACTGATCACGAATTTCTCCTTGATTTCATCGAATTTTCTCCTTGAATTCCGAACGTCCACGAGGAAGAATCCGAGCAAATTCGCTTCAATCCACGAGAATTGAAGCCCCATTCTTGCGGCAATCAGGTTAGTAGTGAGATTCGATTGATTATCAAGAGGTAATTTGAGTTTTTATTAGATTTAGAAGTGTAATTTTGCAAATTAGTTCTTAGTGTTCTTCATTTTCCCCAATTTTTAGTCCGAAAAATCTCTAATTTTGAAAATAGGACATCTGTCTGATTATAATTCGAAATCACTTGATTTTGGTTTCATTGGATTCCTCTTTTCATTAGCTTTCCGAGATAGCAAATTCATCGAATTCCGAGTTCATTTGACCCTCCATTTTGACATTTGACCAAGGACTGTTCATCTTTCATCGGAAGTCAAATGTTGACTTTCGGGGTCAATTACTTTTAATTTACAAATCATAATTCGATAATTTTGGTATTGTTAGATTCCTCTGGTTCTTAGATTTCTATTAACATATAAATTCAAAGATTTGGATTTCATTTGGCCGGTCAATTTGAAGATTTCCTCTGAGGTGTTCATTTCGGGGATTTTCTGATATTTGATTTTCAATAATTCATAGTAAATCCATTTCTTCTCCAAAAATCATGAATTTTATATTAATAAATTCCATTTTCTCTCTAGCTTCCAAATATATAATTTTCGTAACCTTCTGACACCTTTCTGATTTTACAAAATACCTAGTGTTGGTCAAAGTCAACGCTCTGACTTTGACTTTTGACTTTTCTCTATCAAATCCGAGATTTCAATTCTTAAAACTTCTTATTTAGTCCATTTATATCATTTCTATTCATTACATCTTATTTTTACGTCTTGAAAACCCCTCTTTAACCTAAGTTTGACCAAGTCAATTCTGCGATTAAAGTTAACCCTGCTCTCTGTGGATCGACCCGATACTTACACATTACTTGATTTTATATCTTATCTTTGTGAGTTCAGTTTTGTAAATTTTGTTTGACCGACGTTTTTGTGATTTAACGACGCACGAAAACGCACCGTCAACAATCTACACGAATGGTCACAAGATTAGTTATACTCATATTGGTATTTATTAAATATGACTATTTAAAAAAAGATTATTTAATTTCTTATCGAACAAAAAAAACATGGATTAATTTTGAATTATATTTCGAAAGTTATCAAATTTCTAATTTTTACAAATGTATCATTTCATTAAATTTTAAGTTATAAGCTCAAAACGCGCTATCTTAGGGATAATTATGCATTTTTAAAGCATACATTTTCTCAAAGAATTCTCTAAAATATATTTGAGATTATAATTGAGTTTTAATGTTAAATAATAAGAAAAATACTTTTTAGATACTCAGTTTTCTAAAAAAGAAATGAGTATACATTCGAAATAAAAATGTAATCCATAGTTATTCATTAAATTTAACTGTTTAAAAGTAGACTCTTTATTTTCTAATCCAACAAAATAAATTTGGCTTACTTAGGAGTTGTAAATTGAAAGTTATGAAATTGAAATTTTTTTTAAATATCATCATATCATTCAAGTTAAAAGTATACCAGAAAAATGCATTATTCTATGGATAATTCTGCATTATGAAAGCATACATTTTTTTGGTAGATTGTTCTCAATTATATTTGAGATGATAATTGAGTTTAATGTTAAATAATAAGAAAATTACTATTTATATACTCAATTTTCTAAATAAGAAATGAGTGTACATTCGAAATAAAAATGCAATCTATTGTTATTTATTAAAGTTGACTATTTAAACTAGATTATTTAATTTCTAATCCGCTAAAAGAAATTTGGCTTACTTAGGAGTTGTAATTGGAAGGTTATGAAATTTGAAATTTTTTAAATATCTATCATTTCATTTAATTTTAAGTTATAACCTCAAAACGCACTATCTTAGGGGTAATTATGCATTTTTAAAGCATACATTTTCTCGTAGATTGCTCTCAAATATATTTGAGATTATAATTGAGTTTTAATGTTAAATAATAAGAAAAATACTATTTATATACTCAAGTTTTGAAAGAAGAAATGAGTGTACATTCGAAATAAAAATGCAATCTATAGTTATTTATAAAATTTGACTGTCCTAAATTAGATTATTTAATTTCTAGTCCAACAAAAGAAATTTGGCTTACTTAGGAGTTGTAATTGGAAGGTTATGAAATTTGAAATTATTTAAATATCTATCATTTCATTTCATTTTAAGTTATAACCTCAAAACGCACTATCTTAGGGGTAATTATGCATTTTGAAAGCATACATTTTCTCGTAGATTGCTCTCAAATATATTTGAGATTATAATTGAGTTTTAATGTTAAATAACAAGAAAATTACTATTTATATACTCAATTTTCGAAAGAAGAAATGAGTGTATATTCGAAATAAAAATGCAATCTATTGTTATTTATTAAAGTTGACTATTTAAACTAGATTATTTAATTTCTAATCCGCTAAAAGAAATTTGGCTTACTTAGGAGTTGTAATTGGAAGGTTATGAAATTTGAAATTTTTTAAATATCTATCATTTCATTTAATTTTAAGTTATAACCTCAAAACACACTATCTTAGGGGTAATTATGCATTTTTAAAGCATACATTTTCTCGTAGATTGCTCTCAAATATATTTGAGATTATAATTGAGTTTTAATGTTAAATAATAAGAAAAATACTATTTATATACTCAATTTTCTAAATAAGAAATGAGTGTACATTCGAAATAAAAATGCAATCTATAGTTATTTATTAAATTTGACTGTCTTAAAATTAGATTATTTAATTTCTAATCCAACAAAAGAAATTTGGCTTACTTAGGAGTTGTAATTGGAAGGTTATGAAATTTTAAATTTTTTAAATATCTATCATTTCATTTAATTTTAAGTTATAACCTCAAAACGCACTATCTTAGGGATAATTATGCATTTTTAAAGCATACATTTTCTCGTAGATTGCTCTCAAATATATTTGAGATTATAATTGAGTTTTAATGTTAAATAATAAGAAAAATACTATTTTATATACTCAATTTTCTAAATAAGAAATGAGTGTACATTCGAAAATAAAAAAATGCAATCTATTGTTATTTATTAAATTTGACTGTTTTAAAACTAGATTATTTAATTTCTAATCCAACAAAAGAAATTTGGCTTACTTAGGAGTTGTAATTTTGAAAGTTATGAAATTTCTAAATTTTTTAAATATCTATCATTTCATTTAATTTTAAGTTATAACCTCAAAACGCACTATCTTAGGGATAATTATGCATTTTTAAAGCATACATTTTCTCGTAGATTGCTCTCAAATATATTTGAGATTATAATTGAGTTTTAATGTTAAATAATAAGAAAAATACTATTTATATACTCAATTTTCTAAATAAGAAATGAGTGTACATTCGAAATAAAAATGCAATCTATAGTTATTTATTAAATTTGACTGTTTAAAACAAGATTATTTAATTTATAATCCAACAAAAGAAATATGGATTATTTGGAGTTGTATTTCGAAAGTTATCAAATTTCTAATTTTTTTACAAATCTAGCATTTCATTAAATTCTAAGTTATAACCTCAACACACACTATCTTAGGGATAATTATGTGACGAGACGAGACAGCGAGGTCGTCGATTTCACACGGTCTCGTGTCAAAAATAAAGCCTAATTTACCAATTTGGGGAAATTAAGAGAGAATTGAGGGGTATAATGGTAAATAAGGGTCGAATCCACATGGAATTTAGGTATTTTCGAGATATCTTTGAGTACTATATCTTTGAGTGGAATCAAAAATCGCTCGATTTGGATTAGTAATCACGGAGAAATCAAAGATGGAAGTGGGAAGAAATTTTCGGAATCGCGATGAACATAAACAGAAATTAAACTCTAAATTAAGCTAAATTAAGATCCTAAATTACAAATTAAAGTTACATGATAATAGATTAGAGAGAAAACATGATTTCTAACCCGAGATAATGATTGAATCGATCCAATTGATCGCCGGATCGATGGCTATTCATTCCGCGATTTCAAACGTGATAATCGGAATTCAAGAGACAAATTCTCCTCGCACGATCGTCGAAATCTCTCTTATAAACACTCCGTGGACGCGGAATCTTGTCTAGAAGCGATTATAAGAGAGAGATTCTAGAGAAGATGCGTATAGATAGGTCAATTAGATCAAATCTCTCAAGAATACATAAAAACGACGAAGAACTCGTCTATTTATAAGGGCAAAAAAGGAGAGCCGTTCGATCGATGCGTTAAGGCTCGATCAACTGGTCGTGATGAAACCGCCGGAGAGTGAATCGTTACGGATAAATTCCGGCCGTCCGATCGCGATCTGACGCGTGAGATGAGGCCACGTGTGGAGGCGTCATAAAACGCACGAAACGGGCGTCCGTTGGATCTTCATCGAGCGTTCAGGATGCGTTTTGATGATTTGAGAAGTCCACCGATCACGATCGATCCTGACCATTATAACTCGGCAGATGAACGGTCAAGATCAATCGCAGGGCTTCACTTAAGTTCTTTTTATAACACGTGAGTTGATCGAAGATCGGGTGGACCGCGCTCCACGCGATCGACGCCTGTCGATCGTCCGTCCACCAGATCCAACGCCCATCGTCGCGCCACGTCGCTTGCGCATCAAAAGACTGTGTGGGACATAGTCCCACACGGAATTAATTTACGAAACCGTCGGGTTTATAAGACCCGACGGTTTCGAGGGGTAATAACCCTCCCCATATAGGGCAGGCTAAAGACCCCTTTTATATATAGTGTAAATAAATAAATATAGATATATATACAGTGCCACGTAGGCGCTGCGCGGGTCCGCGTGGCTTCGCCACGTGGCCTTGCGTGCCACGTCGCACCCTGCGTGGGACCCAGCGCCCTTTTTGCCCTTTTATTTATTTATTTTAAACATTTTTAAATAGAAATTAAATCGGAAAAAAATCAGGAAAAAAATCCAGAAAAATCCCTAAAAAAATTGTAAAAAAATCATATCTTTTTAAATACAACTCCAAATTAAGCCAAATTTCTTTCATTTGATCTGAAAATTTAATTATCTATCATTCTAAAAAAATTCAAAATATTTAAATAACAAGAGATTTAATTTATATTTCAAAAATACACTCATTTCCTTAAGATTTTAAGTTTAGAAATTTAAATGAATGTTTATAAAAATGATTTCTTTTATTATTTAACTTTAAAAGCCAATTATAATCTCAAATAAAGATAGGTTATAAAATTATTTATCCTTAATTTATCATAATTAACCCTAATTTAGTGCATTTTGAGATTATAACATAAAATTGCATAGAATGATAGAAATGCACTCAAAGTATGATAACATGCACATAAATGTAATGTTTTATGCCTTAAATTGTATTAATAATCATGTTTTATCATGTTAAGATTGCATGTTATCATTATGCATTTTAAAAGCATACATTTTCTCGTAGATTAATCATAAATATATTTGAGATTATAAATGAGTTTTAATGTTAAATAATAAGAAAAAAATACTATTTATATACTCAATTTTCTAAATAAGAAATCAGTGTACATTCGAAATAAAAATGCAATCTATTGTTGTTTATTTAATTTGACTGTTTTAAACAATATTATTTAATTTCTAATCATACAGAAGAAATCTGGATTATTTGGAATTGTATTTTAAAAGTAATCAAATTTCTTATTTTTCCAAATCTATCATTTCATTAAATTTTAAGTTACAACCTCAAAACGCACGATCTTAGGGATAATTATGCATTTAAATCTTACATTTTATCGTAGATTGCTTTCAAATATATTTGAGATTATAATTGAGTTTTAATGTTAAATAATAAGAAGATTACTATTTATATACTTAATTTTCTTTATAAGAAATGAGAGTACATTCAAAATAAGAATGCAATCTAGAGTTATTTATTCAATTTGACTGTTTTAAACAAGATTATTTAATTTCTAATCCTACAAAAGAAATCTGGATTATTTGGAATTGTATTACAAAAGTAATCAAATTTCTAATTTTTGAAAATCTATCATTTCATTTAATTTTAAGTTATAACCTGAAAACGCACTATCTTAGGGATAATTATGCATTTTGAAAGCATATATTTTCTCGTAGAATGATCTCAAATATATTTGAGAGTATACATGCATTTTAATGTTAAATAATAAGAAAAATACTACTTATATACTCAATTTTCTATAAAAGAAATAAGTGTACAATCCAAATAAAAATGCAATCTATTGTTATTTATTCAATTTGACTGTTTTATAAAAAAGTATTTAATTTCTAATCCTTAAAAAGAAATCTAGATTATTTGGAGTTGTATTTTGAAAGTAATCATATTTCTAATTTTTTCAAATCTATCATTTCATTTAATTTTAAGTTATAACCTCAAAACACACTATCTTAGGGATAATTATGCATTTTGAAAGCAAATATTTTCTCATAGATTGATCACAAATATGTTTGAGATTATAAATGAGTTTTAATGTTAAATAATAAGAAAAATATTATCTATATACTCAATTTTCTTTATAAGAAATGAGTAAGCGTTCGAAATAAAAATGCAATCTTTAGTAATATTATATTAAATTTAACTTTTTTAAACAAGATTATTTAGTTTCTCATCCAACAAATGAAATTTGGCTTACTTAGGAGTTGTAATTGGAAGGTTATGAACTTTTAAGATTTTTAAATATCTACTATTTCATTTAATATCAAGTTATAACCTCAACACACACTATCTTAGGGATAATTATGCATTTTTAAAGCATACATTTTCTCGTAGATTGATCTCAAATATATTTGAGGTTATACATGAGTTTTAATGTTTAATAATAAGAAAATTACTATTGATATACTCAATTTTCTAAAAAAGAAATGAGTGTACATTCAAAATAAAAATGCAATCTATTCTTTTATAAAATTTGACTCTTTTAAAGAAGATTATTTAATTTCTAATCCAACAAAGAAAATTGGGCTTACCCTATGAGTTAGGTAATTGGAATTATTTGGAGTTGTATTTTAAAAGTTATCAAATTTTTAATTTTTCAATATCGATCATTTCATTTAATTTTAAGTTATAACCTCAAAACACATTATCTTAGGGGTAAATATGCATTTATAAAACATACATTTTCTCGTAGCTTTCTCTCAAATATATTAGAGATTATAATTGAGTTTTAATATTAAATGATAAGAAAAATACTATTTATATACTCAATTTTCTAAATAAGAAATGAGTGCACATTCGAAATAAAAATCTAATCTATAGTTATCTATTAAATTTGACTATTTTAAACAAGATTATTTAATTTCTAATCCAAAAAATGAAATTTGCCTTACTTAGGAGTTTTAATTGGAAGGTTATGAAATTTTAAGATTTTTTAATATCTACTATTTCATTTAATATCAAGTTATAACCTCAACACACACTATCTTAGGGATAATTATGCATTTTTAAAGCATACATTTTCTCGTAGATTGATCTCAAGTATATTTAAGATTATAAATGAGTTTTAATGTTAAATAATAAGAAAAATACTATTTATATACTCAATTTTCTACATAAGAAATGAGTGTACATTCGAAATAAAAATGCAATCTATTGTTTTTTATAAAATTTGACTCTTTTAAGGAAGATTATTTAATTTCTATTCCAAAAAACAAAACTTGGCTTACTTATGAGTTGTAATTGGAAGGTTATGCAATTGTAATTATTTGGAGTTGTATTTTGAAAGTTATCAAATTTCGAATTTTTGCATATCTATCATTTCATTAAATTTAAAGTTATAACCTCAAAACGTACTATCTTAGGGATACTTATCCATTTTTAAAGCATACATTTTCTTGTAGATTGCGTTAAAAAATATTTGAGATTATAATGGCATTTTAAAGTTAAATAATAAGAAAATTACTTTTTATATACTCAATTTTCTAAATAAAAAATGCGTGTACATTCGAATTAAAAATGCAGTATATTATTATTTATTAAATTAGACTTTCCTAAATTAGATTATTTAATTTCTAATCCAAAAAATGAAATTTGGCTTATTTAGGAGTTGTAATTGGAAGGTTATGAAATCATAAGATTTTTAAATATCTACTATTTCATTTAATATCAAGTTATAACCTCAACACGCACTATCTTAGGGATAATTATGCATTTTTAAAGCATACATTTTATCGTAGATTGATCTCAAATATTTTTGAGGTTATAATTAAATTTTAATGTCAACTAATAAGAAAATTACTATTTATATACTCAATTTTCTAAATAAGAAATGAGTGTACATTCCAAATAAAAATGCAATCTATAGTTATTTATTAAATTTGCATGTTTTAAACTAGATTATTTCACTTCTAATCGAAAAAAAAAATTTAGATTATTTGGAGTTGTATTTCGAAAGTTATCAAATTTCTAATTTTTATAAATCTTTCATTTCAATTAATTTTAAGTTATAACCTCAACACGCACTATCTTACGGATAATTATGGATTTTTAAAGCAAACATTTTCTCGTGGATTGATCTCAAATATATTTGAGATTATAAATGAGTTTTAATGTTAAATAATAAGAAAATTACTATTTATATACTCAATTTTCTAAATAAGAAATGAGCGTACATTCGAAATAAAAATGTAATCTATTGTTATTTATTAAATATGATTGTTTTTAAATTAAATTTTTAATTTCTAATCCAGCAAAAGAAATTTGGTTTACTTGGGAGTTGTAATTGGAAGACTATGAAATTTTAAGATTTTTAAATATCTATCATTTCAAATAATTTTAAGTTATTATCTCAACACACATTATCTTAGGGATAATTATGCATTTTTAAAGCATACAGTTTTCTCGTAGATTATCTCAAATATATTATAGATTATAATTGAGTTTTAATGTTATAAAATAAGAAATATAATATTTGTATACTCAATTTTCTAAATAAGAAATGAGTGTACATTTGAAATAAAAATGCAATCTATTGTTATTTATTAAATTTGACTGTCCTAAATTAGATTATTTAATTTCTAATCCAACAAATGAAATTTGGGTTACCTAGGAGTGGTAATTGGAAGGTTATGAAATTTGAAAATTTTGCATATCTATTATTTCATTTAATTCTTAGTTATATAACCTCAAAACGCACTAACTTAGAGATAATTAAGCATTTCAAAGCATACATTTTCTCGTAGATTGCTCTCAAATACTTTTTGAGATTATAATTGATTTTATTGTTAAATAATAAGAAAAATACGATTTATATACTCAATTTTGAGATTATATACATTCTAAATAAAAATACAATCTATTGTTATTTATTAAATTTGACTGTTATAAACAAGATGACTGATAACTGATGAGACGAGACCGCGAGGTCGTCGATTTCACATGGTCTCGCGTCAAAAATTAAGCCTAACTTACCAATTTGGGGAATTAAGAGTGAATTGAAGGGTATAATGGTAAATAAGGGTCGAATCCACAGGGAATTAAGGTATTTTCGAGAGATCTTTTGGAATTTGGTCAAATTGGACGATGAATTGAGGTGAGAAATTAGGGAAAATGGTGTTTTTAGAAAGATAAATCAAAGATCTATCCGTGGAATCAAAAATTGCTCGATTTGGATTAGTAATCACGGAGAAATCATAGATGGAAGTGGGATGAAATTTTTGGAATTGCGAAGAACACAAATTGAAATTAAAACGAAATTATACTTAAATTGAGATCCTAATCCTAAAATTGATGATACATGACAATAGATAAGAGGATAAACTTGTTTTCAAACCCGAGATAACGATCAAATTGATCCAATTGATCGCCGGATCGACAGACTATTCATTACGCGAATTCAATCGTGAACATCGTTGTTCAAGAGACAAATTCTCCTCGCACGATCGTCGAAAATCTCTCTTATAAACACTCCGTGGACACGATTTCGAGTCTAGAAGCGATTACAAGAGAGAGATTCAAGAAAGGAGGGGTTTAGATGGGTCAATTAGGTGAATTCCTTTTCGAATGCTTTACAAAAGACGAAGAACACGTCTATTTATAGCCCAAATCAGGGCTATAACGATCGGTGCGTTAAGCTCCATCAACGGCCCAGATTAACCGCCTCTTTAGTGAAACGTTATGCTTATATCGCGATCGTCAGATCTCAGATCGACGTTCCAGATTTATCCTTGCGATTTGCGTTATAAAACGCATCAGCTTCTGATCGTTGGATCGTGATCCGACGATCGTGATGCGTTTCGACGCAATAAATCATGGCCGTTATAACTCATTTTAAAGAGCACATGTTTGATCAACGGTCGCTGGTCCGTGACCATGCGATCAACGCACAGATCTTCTGCGGCGCCGATGATCCAACGCTCCGATGTGTGCCACGTCACCTGCATTTTAAAAGATTGTGTGGAACTTAGTCCCACACGGAAT
This sequence comes from Lemna minuta, assembly GCA_024174645.1. Lineage (NCBI taxonomy): Eukaryota > Viridiplantae > Streptophyta > Magnoliopsida > Alismatales > Araceae > Lemna > Lemna minuta. The sequence continues at coordinate 14,130,667 of CM044104.1, read as the reverse complement.
TAATTTTAGGGAACCGTCGGGTTTATAAGACCCGACGGTTTATAGGGTTAATATCCCTCCCCATATCGGTTATAGGGTCCGCGTGGCTCTGCCACGTGGCCTTGCGTGCCACGTCGCCCCCGCGTGGGACCCGCGCGCATTTTGCATTTATTTATTTATTTTAATCTATTTAAATCGAAATTAAATCGGAAAAGATCCCTAAAAATTGTAAAAATCATAACTTTCAAAACACAACTCCAAATTAATCCAAATTTCTTTCATTTGATCTGAAATTTAATTATCTATCATTCGAAAAAGTAAAATTATTTAAATAACAGATTTTTTTGAATAAATATCAATTTTTAAATGATTAAAACGATTCAAAATAAGGCAAAAAAGGGGTTATTTTCGCACGGGACCCAAGTGGATGAGACGTGGCACGCAAGGCCACGTGGCAGTGCCACGTGGGTCCACGCGGTGCCTACGTGGCATGATGTGACACATATTTATATTTATAATATATAGTGGTTGTAATATATATAAGTTTTCTGATTATCGGAAGACAATTATTAACCCTCATGTCCGTCACATCTTATAAATGCGATAGATTTCTTAATTTACTCCGTGTGGGTCTAATTCCCTTATTTCATGTAAGATCGACCGTTGGATTAAAGCGCGTGACGCATCGCACGTCGATATGGTGGACGCAAGGACCACCGGATCACTGATAAACGCACGTGCGTTAAAGTCCACTTAAGTGAAGCTCGTCAGATTAATCTCGATCGTTCATCAATCGAGTTATAACGGTCGAGATCAATCACGATCTTTGGACTCATCGATTCATCAAAACGCATCTCAAATGCTCGATGAAGATCTGACGAACCGCGTTTCATGCGTTTTATAACGCATCAACACATGGCCTCCTCTCACGTGTCCGATCGCAATCGGACGGCCGCGACTTAACGGTAACGGTTCGTGATGAACCGTTTCATCAGAGCCGTTAATCAAGGCGATCGGACAGTTACGTCCAATTCGCCTATAAAACGATGTGTTCTTCCATTTTGTAAGATATTCTCGGATGTATTCATCAAATTGATCTATTAACACCCCTCCATCCTTGAATCTCTCACTACTAATCTCTTCTAGACTCGATTCCGTGTCTACGGAGTGATTAAAAGTGAGATTTCGTCGATCGAACAAGGAGAATTCGTCTCTTGAACACCGATGCTCGCGTTCGAAATCTCGGAATGAGTAGTCGTCGATCCGGCGATCAATTGGATCGATTCGCTCATTATCTCGCGTTAGAAATCGTGTTTTCCCTCTAATCTCGATTATAAATAACGATTTATTTATCAACAATTTGTAATTTAGGATCGTAATTTAGTTTAATTTTGTTTTTAATTTTAGATTTTCAATCTTCCGATTTTCGGAAATTTCATCCCAGTTCGCTCTTTGATTTCTCCGCGATTACCAATCCAAATCAAGTGATCCTTTCTAAATCCAATTTGATTCCTAATTTCTCACCTCAATTCATCGTCCAATTTGATCAAATTCTAAAAGATCTCTCGAAAATACCTAAACTCCCTGTGGATTCGACCCTTATTTTACATTATACCCCTCAATTCGAATAATTTTCATCAAATTGGTAAGTTTAGAAATATTTTTTTGACACGAGACCGTGTGAAATCGACGACTTCGTGATTTCGTCTCGTCAATGACTTAACTTCTAATCCAACAAAAAAAATTTGATTATTTGGATTCTATTTTGAAAGATATAAATTTTTTAATTTTTTAATATCTATCATTTCATTTAATTTTAAATTGCAACCTCAAACCGGACTATCTTACGGATAATTATCCATTTTTAAAGGATAGATTTTTTCGTAGATTGCTCTCAAATATATTTGAGATGATAATTTAAGTTTTAATATTAAATAATAAGAAAATGACTAGTTATATACTCAATTTTCTAAATAAGAAATGAGTGCTTATTCGAAATAAAAATGCGATCTATCATTATTTATTAAATTTAAGTGTTTTAAAACTAGATTTTTTAATTCTTAATCCAACAAAAGAAATTTGGAGTTGTATTTTTGGAAATCTTTCATTTCAAATAATTTTAAGTTATAACCTCAACACGCACTATCTTTTAAGTTAGAGATAATTATGCATTTTAAAGCATACATCTTCTCGTAGATTGCTCTCAAATATTTTTGAGATTATAATTGATTTTTAATGTTAAATAATAAGAATAATACGATATATATACTTAATTTTATTTATAAGAAATGAGTGTACAATCGAAAATGAGCATACATTTTTCCGTAGATTGCTCTCAAATATATTTGAGATTATAATTAAATTTTAATGTTAAATAAGAAGAAAATTATTATTTATATACCCAATTTTCTAAATAAGAAATGAGTGTACATTCGAAATAAAAATGCAACCTAAAGTTATCTATTAAATTTGACTATTTTAAACAAGATTATTTAATTTGTCATCCAACAAAAGAAATTTGGTTTACTTAGAAGTTGTAATTGGAAGGTTATGAGATTTGAAATTTTTTTTAATATCTATTATTTCGTTTAATTTTAAGTTATAACCTGAAAATGAACTATCTTAGGGATGATTATGCAGTTTTAAAGCATACATTTTCTCATAGATTGCTCTCATATATTTTTGAGATTATAATTTAGTTTTCATGTTAAATATTTATAAAAATACTATTTATATACTCAATTTTTCTAAATAAGAATTGAGTGTACATTCGAAATAAAAATGCAATCTATTGTTATTTACTAAATTTGACTGTTTTAAAGAAGATTATTTAATTTCTAATCCAACAAAAGAAATTTAAATTATTTGAAGTTGTATTTTGAAAGTTATCAAATTTCTAATTTTTGCATATCTATCATTTCATTGAATTTTTAGTTATAACCTCAAAACGCACTATCTAAGGGATAATTATGCAAGAGAAAAGAAATTTTTCTTTTAGATTGATCCCAAATAGATCTAAATATATTTGATTATAAATGAGTTTTAATGGTAAATAATAAGAAAAATACTTTTATATACTTAATTTTCTAAATAAGAAATGAGTGTACATTCGAAAATAAAAATGCAATCTATAGTTATTTATTAAATTTGACTGTTTTGAACAAAAGTATTTAATTTCTAATCCGACAAAAGAAATTTGGCTTACTTAGGAGTTGTACTTGGAAAGGTTATGAGATTTTAAATTTAATCAATATCTATCATTTCGTAGAGTTTTAAGTTATAACCTCAAAATGAACTATCTTAGGGATAATTATGCATTTTGAAAGCATACATTTTCTCGTAGATTGCTCTCATATATTTTTTAGATTATAATTTATTTTTAATTTTAACTAATAAGAAAATTACTATTTATATACTCAATTTTCTAAATAAAAAGTGAGTGTATAAAAATGAGTATAGAAATAAAAATGGAATCTATAGTTATTATTTAAATTTGACTGTTTTAAATTAAATTATTTAATTTATAATGCAACAAAAAGAATTATGCCTTACTTAGGAGTTGTAATTGGAAGGTTATGGAATTTCTCAAATTTTTTAATTATCTATAATTTCATTGAAATTTAAAGTTATAACCTCAAAACAAACTATCTTTGGGATAATTATGCACTTTAAAGCATACATTTTATCGTAGATTGCTCTCAAATATATTAGAGATTTTAATTGACTTTTAATGTTTAATAATAAAAAGAATACTATTTCTATACTCAATTCTCGAAATCAGAAATGAGTGTACATTCAAAATAAAACTGCAATCTACACTTATTTATTAAATTTGACTGTTTTAAATTAGATTATCTAATTTCTAATCCAATAAAGGAATTATGGCTTACTTGGGAGGTGTAATTGGAAGGTTATGGAATTTTAAATTTTTTAAATATCTATCATTTCATTGAAATTTAAAGTTATAACCTCAAAACGAAACTATCTTTGGGATAATTATGCATTTTAAAGCATACATTTTATCGTAGATTGCTCTCAAATATATAATGTTTAATAATAAGAAGAATACTATTTCTATACTCAATTCTCAAAATAAGAAATGAGCGTACATTCAAAATAAAAATACAATCCATACTTATTTATTAAATTTGACTGTTTTAATTTTAGATCCAACAAAAGAATTATCTAATTTCTAATCGAACAAAAGAATTATGGCTTACTTAGGAGTTGTAATTGGAAGGATATGTAATTTTAAATTTTTTTAAAGTAGGTATCATTTCATTTAATTTTAAGTTATAACCTCAAGATGCACTATCTTTGGGATAATTATGAATTTTAAAGCATAGGTTTTGATCGTAAATTGCTCTCAAATATATTTGAGATTATAATTGAGATTCAATGTTAAATAATAAGAAGAATACTATTTATCTACTCAATTTTAAAAACAAAAATGAGTGTACATTCAAAATAAAAATGCAATATATAGTTATTTATTAAATTTGACTGTTATAAATTAGATTATTTAATTTCTTATCCAACAAAAGAATTATGGCTTACTTAGGAGTTGTAATTGGAAGGTTAAGGAATTTTAAATTTTTTAAATATCTAACATTTCAATGAATTTAAAGTTATAACCTCAAGACGCACTATCTTTAGGATAATTATGCATTTAAAATCATACATTTTCTCGTCGATTGCCCTAAAAAATATTAGAGATTAATAATAAAAAGAATACTATTTCTATACTCAATTCTCAAAGTAAGAAATGAGTGTACATTCAAAATAAAACTGCAATCTATAGTTATTTATTGAAATTGACTGTTTTAAATTAGATTATCTAATTTCTAATCCAAAAAAAGAATTATGGCTCACAAACGAGTTGTAATTGGAAGGTTGTGGAATTGTAAAATTTTTAAATAGCTTTCATTTCATTTAATTTAAAGTTATAACCTCAAAACAAACTATCTTTGAGATAATTATGCATTTTAAAGCATAGGTTTTGCCGTATCTTTGCTCTCAAATATATTAGAGATTATAATTGAGTTTTAATATTTAATAATAAAAAGAATACTATTTCTATACTCAAATCTCAAAATAAGAAATGAGTGTACATTCAAAATAAAAATATAATCTATAGTTATTTATTAAATTTGATTATTTTAAATTAGATTATCTAATTTATAATCCAACAAAAGAATTATGGCTTACTTAGGAGTCGTAATTGGAAGGTTATGGAATTTTAAATTTTTTAAATATCTAACATTTCAATGAACTTAAAGTTATAACCTCAAGACGCACTATCTTTGGGAAAATTATGCATTTTAAATCATACATTTTCTCGTAGATTGCTCTAAAAAATATTCGAGATTATAATTCATTTTAATGTTTAATAAAAAGAAGAATACTATTTCTATACTCAATTCTCAAAATAAGAAATGAGTGTACATTCAAAATAAAACTGCAATCTATAGTTATTTATTGAAATTGACTGTTTTGAATTAGATTATCTAATTTCTAATCCAAAAAAAAGAAATATGGCTCACAAAGGAGTTGTAATTGGAAGGTTGTGCAATTGTAAATTTTTTAAATAGCTTTCATTTCATTTAATTTAAAGTTATAACCTCAAAACAAACTATCTTTGGGATAATTATGCGTTTTAAAGCATAGGTTTTGCCGTATGTTGCTCTCAAATATATTAGAGATTATAATAGAGTTTTAATGTTTAATAATAAGAAGAATACTATTTCTTTACTCAATTCCCAAAATAAGAAATGAGTGTATATTCAAAATAAAAATGCAATCTATACTTATTTATTGAATTTGACTGTTTTAAATTAGATTATCAAATTTCTAATCCAACAAAAGAATTATGGCTTACTTAGGTGTTGTAATTGGAAGGATATGCAATTCTAAATTTTTTAAATAGCTATCATTTCATTTAATTTTAAGTTATAACCCCAAAACAAACTATCTTTGGGATAATTATGAATTTTATAGCATAGGTTTTGACGTAAATTGCTCACAAATCTATTTGATATTATAATTGAGATTTAATGTTAAATAATAAGAATAATACTATTTATATACACAATTCTCAAAATAAGAAATGAGTGTACATTCAAAATAAAACTGGAATCTATAGTTATTTATTGAATTTAACTGTTTTAAATTAGATTATCTAATTTCTAATTCAAAAAAATATGGCTTACATAGGAGTTGTAATTCGAAGGTAATGCAAATTTAAGTTTTTTAAATAGCTATCATTTCATTTAAATTTAAGTTATAACCCCAAAACGCACTATCTTTGGGATAATTATGTATTTTAAAGCATACATTTTCTTGTAGATTGCTCTAAAAAATATTAGAGATTATAATTGAGTTTTAATGTTTAATAATAAGAAGAATACTATTTCTATACTCAATTCTCAAAATAAGAAATAAGTGTACATTCAAAATAAAACTGCAATCTATAGTTATTTATTGGATTTGACTCTTTTAAAATATCTAATTTCTTATCGAAAAAAAAGAAATCATGTCATTTAAATTTAAGTTATAACCTCAAAACGCACTATCTTTGGGATAATTATGCATTTTAGAATTGAGATTTAATGTTTAATAATAAGAAGAATACTATTTCTATACTCAATTCTCAAAATAAGAAATGAGTATACATTCAAAATAAAAATGCAATGCATAGTTATTTATTCAAATTTGATTGTTTCAAATTAGATTATCTAATTTATAATCCAACAAAAGAAATATGGCTTACATAGGAGATGTAATTGGAAGGATATGCAATTCTAAATTTTTTAAATACCTATCATTTCATTTAATTTTTAGTTATAACCTCAAAACGCACTATCTTTTAGATAATTATTCATTTCAAAGCATACATTTTAGGGTTATTATCCAAAATTAGCACTAACTCTTCACTTTTTTCCAAATCTAGCATGAACTCTTATTTTCTCCAAATCTAGCACAGCCGCAATTCTTGACTCTTTCCGGATCTAGTTGGCAGCCTGGTGATGCCACATCAGCACCGTAGCTTCAAAGAGAGATAGAGAGAGGGAGGGCGAGAGAGAGAGAGAGAGAGGGAGAGAGCGAGGGAGGTCGGAAAAGGGAGGGAGGGGGAGGGAGGGCGAGGGAGGGCGGGAGAGAGAGAGGGAGGGAGGGAGAGCGGGTGAGAGAGAGGGAGAGAGCGGGAGATGCAACCCAGAATGTAACCCAGGAGCCCATTTTCTACTGTTATGGATAAGTTCTTATTGGAGGCCCATTCATGGGTTTTTGGGCCATGCGAGAATCCCTAGGACCTGACACATTTGTCAGACAATCTCCTAGGGACCACAAATATTTATGACATGTCTTGGAAACTATAAATATCTTTCTGGAGAGGCATAACAAGGCTTAGAAGATTTACTTTTGCTTTTGTTACTTCTGTCTCTTACACATGCATGCTGTCAGAGTTGTATTTTCAAGACTTTTGTGTTGTCTTTTCATGGGTCTTGTCACTTGGACGACCCTTCACTTTTTGAGGCCTATATAAGGCCCCCCATTGTAACACTTGAACACACAATTTGAAGTTATCCCTTTTTGAGAGCTTTGCTTTCTTCTCTTGAGTGTTCTCCCTGTTAGAGAGTGCTCTGTGCTTGTGGATTCAAGTACACCCCTTGTGGATTCAAGGGTTGAAGAGGTTAGTTCTGTGGACTCAGAACCTAACCCTTCTTGAAGATCAAGGTTTGTGGATTCAAACCATTGTTCTTCATTGTTCCTGCGCTAAGGCTGCGTCAAGTGGTATCAGAGCAAGATTTACGTTCCAATTCAAGCTATTCAAAGAAATGTCGAAAAGGAAAAGGTATCATCTATTCCTCATACTTCTGGGAATCATAGTAATGATGATGGGCTTAAATGTCATATGGTAAGTGATTTTCCTGAATTTTCTGGCCAACTACATATTAAAGAGTTTCTTGATTGGCTTATTGAAGTGGAGAGTTTCTTTGAAGATCGAAATTTTCCTAAGAGAAAACAAGTCAAGTTTGTCAGTCGTAAGCTTAAGGGATGTGCATGGGCATGGTGGGAGCAACTACAAAGGATGCGTACTCGGTTAGGAAAGGATCCTATTCAAGATTGGGAGAAGATGAAGAAATACTTGAAGAGGCAGTTTTTACCACCTGATTACCAAGACTTGGTATACAAGGAATACCAAAACTGCAAACAATTAGGTGATTCTATTGCTGTTTACACAAAGAAATTTTATCGCCTCCAATCATATCTAGATTTCAATGTTTTAGAAGAATATAGTATCTTACGGTACAAGAATGGTTTATGTTGGGCTATCAGGGAAATGTTATGTGCTCAATCCTTTTATTATTTATCTGATCTAGTATTAGCCGCTGAAGCTATTGAACAACTACTGGAGAGAGAGAAAACAATGAAGTGGAAGCCACAAACTCTACAGCACACTACTACACATGATGTCAAATATCTGGGTGTAAGTGCAACTCAACACTATCCTTCAAATCTCTGCAATCCGAAGGAAATTGCTTCAACTCTTTCATCAAAGGCTAGTAGTGGTCAGAGAGAATATTTTTCCAATATGCCATCAAAGAGTATGCCAGTTGATTTGGCACACGTCATAAAAAATGATGATCATGCTTCAACGCGAGAGGAAGAAGAGCGACAACAGCATTGTGCTGTTTCTAATGGCGACACTATAAAGGACAATGTAGGTCAAATTGGTGATGATATGGTTTCTGCTTGTCTGGTTAAAAAGACGGGATTTGAGAGTGAAAACAATGCAATGCCCTACCACATTAATATAATTTGCCTGGATAAAAGCAAACAAAGAGCAACTTGCAGGTTTCTACTTAAGGTATCTAATGGTATGAAGAACATGGATGAAGACAAAGGAAGTGTTATCGCCAACTGTATGCCACTTTTCTGTAAGGAAGGCTGTGGGAATCTCATCAGGACTTCTATTATTCCGGAGAAGGGAAATGATGACAGTATATGTTGAAAAAAACATTTTTTGAATTGGACCAAGAACATGAAATCAAATCCTCCCAGCTGTACTGCACTTAATGTAGGCCATGTCCAAGAGCTTATTAATGAGCTTCCAAAGAGTGAAGAGATACTGCAAACCCAGTTTATTATGAAGGACATGCAGCGTATTATTAACCAGATACCTGTTACCATGTTAGCAGACTTTCTCTATACTAGTTTTACTTCAGAGGAAAATAGGAATCTACCTGAACATGTAGACTTGCTACCCAGTAAAGGTACAACAGAGGGTGTTGTAAGAAAATCTGAATCTATTTGTGCAAGGGCCTATTACCAAAAAAATCAAGGAAACTGGATGATATCATATTTATGTCCGAAGATAATTGTCAAAAAGGATACCAGGAGACTTGCATGCTGAAAGAAAGTGAATGGAAAACTTCATTTAAGCCTATTACAGAGTTCTGTGAATTTCTGGTCATGAGTACAAAACGATCAAACCATCCAAAAATACTTTGGATAGATCAAACAAGAAGACTATACAGAAATCTAAAGGGGTATTATGGAATGATAGAAACGCCACCAAGTATTCAAGAGCTACTGACGTTAACAATACCCAGTTCAGGTATTGAGAAACTACCACACCATAAAATCTCCCTAAATAAGTTTCAGATTTTATTTCAGATTCTTAGTAAAGACATGGCCGGTATGAAACTCATAAATGAGGAAGTCAACATGTGTGCACTTTTACTCATCATAATGGAGAAGCAGAATCGTAGCTGGAGGATGTATATGGACGGTCAAGACATAAAACGCTATATTCATTGTCAAGATTGTATCGTTGGTCTGCATTGCAGGTTACTAAAATATTCAAAGATGAGTTTGTATAGCCCGTACCATCAGATTATCTTCAACCATAGAGGTGAACATAATAAAAGACTGCATCCTCTTGCAAGAATACATGAACAGTTGGTCTTTACAATTGGACTACACATCGATTGGGAAAGCTACTACACTATGGGAGAATCTATTGCAATTCCTCATGTCATCGTGCATGCAAATGATATTATTGCAGACAAAGAGAATATTGCAGCCATCCACGATCTGTTAATACTTCCAAATCTCCATCAAGATCAAAACTATCAGGGACTAGGATGGTTCCATATTCCATTTATAAAGTTGTAGCTCCGTGTGGACACTCTTTATTGATTGCACTGGCATAGGAAAACTTAGATGGGCTGAAAAACTAAGAATCAAGAACAAACTTTGCACTGCACTGGAACTTGTGCAAAAGGATATAATGGAGCCCTTTCTACTAGTCCGGTTGGAGCCCTCCCATTCAAAGCAGCGGAGCATAAAACCTTCAACATATATGTGGCTGGTACCTCTGACTTATTCAATATTATTCACCCTTATTTACCTTACCGAAAATGAAGAGAACTCGAGGACGAGTTCATTTGAAGAAGGGGCGCCTGATGTAGGCCAGAATGTAACCCATGAGCCCATTTTCTATTATTATGGCCACGTTCTTATTGGAGGCCCATTAAATGCTTATTGGGCCAAGAGAGCATCCCTAGGACCTGACACATTTGTCAGAAAATCTCCTTGGGACCAGAAATATTTATGACATGCCTTGGAGACTACAAATATCTTTCTGGAGAGGCCTGACAAGGCATAGAAGATTCTCTTTTGCTTTTGTCACTTCTGTCTCTGACACGTGCATGCTGTCAGAGTTATATTTTCAAGACTTTTGTGTTGTCTTTTCATGGGTCTTGTCACTTGGACGACCCTTCACTTTTTGAGGCCTATATAAGGCCCCCCATTGTAACACTTGAACACAATTTGAAGTTATCCCTTTTGAGAGCTTTGCTTTCTTCTCTTGAGTGTTCTCCCTGTTAGAGAGTGCTCTGTGCTTGTGGATTCAAGTACACCCCTTGTGGATTCAAGGGTTGAATAGGTTAGTTCTGTGGACTCAGAACATAACCCTTCTTGAAGATCAAGGTTTGTGCATTCAAACTTCTGTTCTTCATCTATCCTGCGCTAAGGCTGCGTCACATTCGATCGGTGCACTCCGATCGATCGCTCAGCCCGATCCAATGCTCTCCATCGCGCCACGTCACCTGCATCAAAAGAAACTTCGTGGAACTTAGTTACACACGGAGAATATTAAAAGCACTCGTTAGGTTTATACACGACGGTTTAGAAGGTTAATAACCCTTCCCATATATGGAAGGCTGAAGACCATTTATACTTACGATAATATATAAATATAAAATATATATCCTGCGCCATGTAGGCGATACGCGGGTCCGCGTGGCACTGCTACGTGGCCCGGAGTGCCACGTCGCATCAACGTGGGACCCGCGCGATAAATAAACACGTTTTTGCAATTTTTTTATTTATTTTAATCAATTTAAATCGAATATAAAATCAAAAAATCAAAAAAAATCCATAAAAGTTGTAAAAATCATAACTTTCAAAATACAACTCCAAATTAATCCAAATTTCTTTCATTTGATCTGAAATTTAATTATATATCATTCTAAAAAGTCAAATTATTTAAATAACAAAATATTTAATTGTTATTTCAAAAATACATTCATTTCTTTAAGATTTTAACTTTAGAAAATTAAATGAATGTTCATAAAAATGATATCTCATTATTTAACTTTAAAAACTATTTATAATCTCAAGTAAAGATGGGTTATAAAATCTTTAATTCATCATAATTAACCCTAAATTAATGCCTTTTGATATCATAACATAAAATTGTATAGAATGATAGAAATGCACTCAAAGTATTAACATGCACATAAATGTAGTATTTTATGCCTTATTTTACATTAATAATCATGTTTTATTATGTTAAGATTGCATGTTATCACACCCCCCAACTTAAATAATTGCTAGTCTCCTAACAATTTCCTATAGAATCTCCCTAGAAAGTCCTTTCCACTTCTCAATCCTACTTCTAAAGAGGTGAAATGTATATAAGTATGATTACTCTTCCTCATAGTGTGGACCATAGTGATCTAGATTCCATTTCTATGTTGACTCCTTTAGTGCATATTAGGGTAGTGCTCATCGGATAATGCTTAAATCTAATTCTCAATTGTGATCGAGGTGAGCATATCTAGGGTTTAATGCTATGGGGATGAAAAGATCCTCACACTCTCATGAGCAGATGTAATCCTTACCCTCTCCATAGATTCATCTAGGCTTCGCCCATTCAGATACCGGTATCGAATACCGGTATCTGTAACGATAACGGTATCGGGTACCGTTAAGGTTCTAAACGGTACCCGATACCTACAGTACCCGATACCGACATCCAAATGTCGGTATCGGTAACTGGATGATGGTATCGGTTTCCAGTACCGTAATCCGATACCGACATCCGCTAACGGCTACCGTTGGGTGTCGATACCAGGTATCGATATCGGAACCGATACCGATACCCGGTATCCGGTTTAACCTTACCGTCAACTCCCAGAAACGGGCCGCGTCTGCCCCTCATAGACCGATCCAGGCCGTCCTCCCCTTCTTCTTGACTCGACAACCCATCGACTTCGCCTGCAGGACCATGATTATCCTCTGCACCTCTTTGTCCGACCCCCCTCCCTTCATCTTGAGCATAATATCCCCCTTCGATGACCTAATCCCGATCGGACAGCCACCTGTTGATCAAAAACGGGATCGCCAGTCTCCCTCTTGGACGAAACTTCTCCGCAAAGAAATTAAAGCTCCAGTGCGGGACGGTGGAGAACTCCCTGAGTAGGTGGCTAACTTCTTCCACCGATGATGATGGAAGCAACCACTCGCGGAATCGGTAATTAATGCTCTTCCCGAGGATATGGTGGACAGCATTATCAAGGCTGAAATCGAAGTGGATAGAATAATTCCCGCTTAATTCGCTTAATTCCATTCGCAGACCTCCGAGCAGCAGCCGGATCAAAATCTCCCTCTGTTCAACGTCCAGTTTCGGCATCGCCGTCTTTTTGTCGACGATTTTCTTCTTATTCTTTAAAGCGAGGATCCGATCGAGCGCGGGATCGATCTCGAAGTTATTCTTACTCATAAGCATGTAGATCTTCTCCGCGTTGAAGAAATCCTCCGCAGCAAGATATAATCCGAGAATCGCGTTGCAGGAGGAGGCATTGATTCCGATCTCTGGATCGGTTTCCATTTTATTAAAGATCTCTTCTGCCTTATTGAGATTTCCCGATCTCGCAACTTGGAGTCCATTCTACATTTTACGGTATCGGGAGAATACCGTCATCCGGTACCGGATCGGTACTGGAAGCATCTAGTACCGCACCCGAACTCCCCTTTAATCCGATAATCGTCATTCAGAACTGGATGACGGTATCAGGTAGTGGATACCGGTAATAGGACGACGGTATCGGTAGATACCGGTGCCGGATGACGGTAGGCGAACCCTAGATTCATCACTCCTTCCCTCAAAATGGAGGCTACTTAATGTATCAGAATTCCCCTCAACTTACCTTCTGATGCAGGCCAGAATCTAGCCCAGGAGCCCATTTCCTTCTATTATGGGCAAGTTCTTATTGGAGGCCCATTTAAAGCTTCTTGGGCCTTGGGAGAATCCCTAGGACCTGACACGTTTGTCAGACCATCTCCTAGGGACCACCAATATTTATGACATGCATTGGAAACTACAAATATTTTTCTGGAGAGGCCTGACAAGGCCTAGAAGATTTACTTTTGCTTTTGTCACTTCTGTCTCTGACACATGCAAGCTGTCAGAGTTGTATTTTCAAGAATCTTGTTTTGTCTTTTCATGGGTCAAATCACCTGGACGACCCTTTACTTTTTGAGGCCTATATAAGGCCCCCATTGTAACACTGGAAGAGACAATTTGAAGTTATCCCTTTTGAGAGCTTTGCTTTCTTCTCTTGAGTGTTCTCCCTGTTAGAGAGTGCTCTGTGCTTGTGGATTCAAGTACACCCCTTGTGGATTCAAGGGTTGAAGAGGTTAGTTCTGTGGACTCAGAACCTAACCCTTCTTGAAGATCACGGTTTGTGGATTCAAACTTCTGTTCTTCATCTATCCTACGCTAAGGCTGCGTCAAGTGGTATCAGAGCAAGATTTATCGTTCCAGTTTTAAGGTTTAAAAAATGTCAAAAGGCAAGTATCATTTTCTTCCATTTTCTACTTCTAGGATATGTTATAGTCATGATATGCATGAAGCTCTGTTGAAAAATGATTTTTCTGAGTTTTCTGGCCATTTGAGTATTGAAGAGTTTTTTCAATGGCTTTTTGAAGTAGAGAGATTCTTTAAATATAAGGATATTACAGAGAGAAAAAAGGTCAAGTTTGTAGTTCATAAGCTTAAAGGAAGTGCATGGGCTTGGTGGGAACAACTGCAAAGGATGCGCACTAGGTTAAGAAAGGAGCCTATTGAAAGTTGGGAAAAGATGAAAAAGTACCTCAAGAGGCAGTTTTTGCCACCGGATCACCAAGAGCTATTATATGAGAAATATCAAAACTGCAAGCAGTTAGGTAGTTCTGTGTTTGATTTTACAAATGAATTTTATCGCCTCCGATCATATCTTGATTTGAATGAACCAGAAGCTTTCAATATTTCAAGGTACATGATGGGTTTACGTTGGGATATTAGGGAAAGATTATCTTCTCAATCCTTTTATTACTTATCTGATCTAGTATTAGCCGCTAAAGCTATTGAACAACTACTGGAGAGGGAGGAAACAATGAAGTAGAAGCCACAGAGTCTACAGATTTCTACTACAAATGATGTCAATTAACCGGGTTTAAGTGCAACTTCAACTCTCTACAATCCAAACAAAAATGCTTCAATTATTTCATCGAAGGTTTCTGGTGGTAAGAGAGAATATGGTCCTGATATGCCATCGCAGAGTATGCCAGTGTATTTGGAACACATCATTAAAAATGATGATTATGTTTCAAAGCAAGAAGAAGAAGAGCCAAAGCAGCATAGTGCTGTTTCCAGAGGCAACATTGTATGCCTCCTTACAATTGATGATCAATTTGGTGACGATATGGTTTCTTCTAGTCTCGTTAAAAAGATGGGATTACTGATTGATAGCGATGCAATGCCCTACCATGTAAACATTATTAGCCAGGATAAAAGCAGGCAAAGTGCAGCTGGTAGGTTTATAGTTAAGGTTTTTAACGGTATAAAGAACATGAATGCAGCACAAGGAGTCATTATCGCCAACTCTATTCCACCTTCTGTTAGGGAGGGCATGGGAATCTCATCAGGACTCCTATTATTCCGGAAGAGGGAAATGATGGCAGTATACGTTGAAATACCTTTTTGGAACTTGACTAAGAGTGAATATGCAATCGTGATGTCCAAGAACAAAGAATCAAATCCGACAAGCTGTACTGCACCAAGTGTTGGCCAGGTCCAAGAGTTTATTAATGAGCTTCCAAAGAGTAAAGAGCAAACACAATTAATTATGAAGGACATGCAGCATATTCTTGTTACTGTGTTAGGAGACTCTCTCTATTCTTGTTTTAATTCAAAGGAAACTAGGAATCTACTTGAACATGTAGAGTCACTACCCACTGAAGGTACAAGGGGGGGTTTTGTAAGAAAATCTGAATCTATATGTGCAAAGGCTGCCTCAGCCATACCAGAAAAACAAGGAAATAGGATGATATCATATTTATGTCCAAAGATAATTGTCAAGAACGGGCACCAGGAGACTTGTATACCGAAAGAAAATGAGTGGAAAACTTTATTTAAGCCTATTACAGAGTTTCGTGAATTCCTGGTCATGAGTACAAAACGATCAAACCAACCAAAACTACTCTGGACAGATCAGACAAGAAGACTATACAACAATATAAATGGGTATTACGGAATGATAGAAATGCAACCAAGTATTCAAGAGCTACTGAGGTTAACAATACCCAGTTCAGGTAAAGACATGGCTGGTATGAAACTCATAAATAAGGAAGTCAACATGTGTGCAATTTTACTAATCATAATGGAGAACCATAATTGTAGCTGGAGGATGTATATGGACGGTCAAGACGTAAATTGCTATATTCATTGTCAAGATTGTATCGTTGGTCTGTTTTGCAGGTTACTAAAATATTCAAAGATAAGCTTGGATAGCCCATACCATCAGATCATCTTCAACCACAGAAGTGAGCTTAATAAAAGATTGCATGCTCTTGCAAGAATACATGAACAGTTGGTCTTTGCAATTGGACTACACATCGATTGTGGAAAATGTTACACTCTGGGAGAACCTATTGTAATTCCTCATGTCAACCTGCATGCAAATGATATTATTGCAGAAAAAGAGAATAATATAACACCTATTCACGATCTGACAACACTTGCACATCTTCGTCAAGTTCAAAACCATCAGGGACTAGGATGGTTCCATATTCTATTGATAAAAAGTTGTAACTCCATGTCTTCACTCCTAATTGATTGCACTAGCAGAGGAAAAATTAGAAGGGCTGAAAAACTAAGAATCACGACCAAACCTTGCACTGCGCTGGAAGTTGTGCAGAAGTACATAAAGGATTTCAAAGTTCACGGTGGTCTTTCTACTAGTTCGGTTGGAGCCTTATCATTAAAAGCAAGGGAGCATAAGAACCTACAACATATATGTGTCTGGAATCTTGGTACGTTTGACGTATTCAATATTATTCACCCTTATCAATACTATACCAAAATTGAAGAGAACTCGAGGACGAGTTCATTTGAAGAAGGGGCGCCTGATGCAGGCCAGAATGTAGCCCAGGAGCCCATTTCCTTCTATTATGGGCAAGTTCTTATTGGAGGCCCATTTAAAGCTTCTTGGGCCTTGGGAGAATCCCTAGGACCTGACACGTTTGTCAGACAATCTCCTAGGGACCACCAATATTTATGACATGCATTGGAAACTACAAATATCTTTCTGGAGAGGCCTGACAAGGCCTAGAAGATTTACTTTTGCTTTTGTCACTTCTGTCTCTGACACATGCAAGCTGTCAGAGTTGTATTTTCAAGACTCTTGTGTTGTCTTTTCATGGGTCAAATCACCTGGACGACCCTTTACTTTTTGAGGCCTATATAAGGCCCCCATTGTAACACTGGAAGAGACAATTTAAAGTTATCCCTTTTGAGAGCTTTGCTTTCTTCTCTTGAGTGTTCTCCCTGTTAGAGAGTGCTCTGTGCTTGTGGAGTCAAGTACACCCCTTGTGGATTCAAGGGTTGAAGAGGTTAGTTCGGTGGACTCATAACCTAACCCTTCTTGAAGATCACGGTTTGTGGATTCAAACTTCTGTTCTTCATCTATCCTACGCTAAGGCTGCGTCACCTTCCTCCTAAAAAGAGTGCAATTGCAAAGGTATTCCTTTCTTTGGATGCAGCGTTTGAGGTGGTTGAAAGAAAATTTAAAGACACTACATCTATTGGAATGATGTGGTTAAAAGCAAACATGTGTGTAAACAAAATGGATTTTTAAAAACAAAGGAGGTACCACCTATGATAATTTTTGCTCCCAAATGATGTGGATGGTGATGGATGGTAGGGATAGATGGAAATGGTAGAGATAGTGGTGTTGAGAAGAGAAGATATTCCTCTAACTTATTCTCCTTCTTTTCACTTCTTCTATTTCTCTATTTTTCTTCTTTTTCTCCTTCCTTTTTCCTTGCCTCTTTCTTTTGTTTTTCTCTTCTTGTTTTGCTTTTGTAACATACTTCAAATTTTCAAAAGAGTTTACACAAAATAAGGATATGGAGGAGTTGTTTCGTGGAGATTTGAAGAGAGTTTGCCAAAGTGTGAAGTGTAATGTTTGAAGGTATATGTTCATGTGAGAGGAATGTTGACGAGATATGATTGATGTGTGAGTCACTTGGGAGTGTGATTATCATAAGTGAGGTTTAAAACAAAGTGGCGTAACTACTTGACTGCTCTGGAAGAGATAAACTAAATGCCTCTAAGGGAAAGATAGGTATTTTAAAAAATGATGGATCATTGCACTCTTTTAAGGGAAAGTTCGGAATTGAGGAATTCCCACACTATGTAGGTTCGGCTGATGTAAGGTAGGGGATAAGAATTTTGCTTGAACTTCACTCAAAATCTCTCAATTTCAAATCCATAACAATTCAACCTTCTGATTACTTATTTTTCCTCGATGCCTTGTTAGATACGCAACCCCAAAGAAGTCAACCATTACAAATATTCGTATGGTTTATCTAGATCACTTGGTTTTATTAGTCAAAATGTAATCATATGGGCTATTAGGCCCTCATTTCTACATCACTAGTAGATAAGATCTCAAGCTTCCAAGACTTCTAATGGGGAGAGAAGAGTGGTAATAATTTGAAAAATATGAGTTTTTAGAATTTAGATTTTTAAAATTTTTCAAAAATTGTTGAATTTTTCTAAGTCTTCTTCCCCTCAACTTAAACACAAAAAAACACATAACTTTGGGCTGCCTCCCAATAAGCGCTAAGTTAAACGTCTTCATACATACTCATTTAAGCTCATATTCTCCAAAAATTGATCTGATTATTATGAATAGAAACCTGATGCATGATAAGAAATTTCCTCAATGTCAAACCATTAATTATCCTTGTTATGAATATTAAAGCATTATACTCTATGGTTTGAAAGTGAAATTAAGAATTTATGCATGAAATTCAAATCATATCATTTACTTAGATTCATGTAATCACAATTCATTGGAGATAATCTATTATAGATATATAGTATTATATATCTAAATATAGAATGATAGATATATTTTTTTTGAAAAAATTTCTATTGATGGAGCGGTTGAAATTTTAGATCACTTCGAATCTATCATGGCCTAAGTCTACGCAGAGGATGGCTTCGATGCGGCCGATGACCACGAGAAACTCTAAATGACCCTAGTACAACAGGCTTTTTCGTATACAATCGTGAATTTCAATAAAGATAAAAACTTCAACAATGATTTAGAAAAATAAGTCATGCAGTGCTTCCGTGAGAGCTTGGCCCTCTAAAAACAATACTTGTGAGTAAATAGACTGTAATTAAAACTGCATTGAATTGAGGAAAAATTACCAACATGACATTGAATTGAGGATCATTTAAGATAAATTTCATCTTCGGAAGGCATTAAAACATGATTTCTAAATGAATGACATCTCATGAAAATATTTATATAATACTAATGATCGGTATCCGTGAGTGTTTATACTTTCTTAACGCGATTTTGAAAAATGATCGCCCGTAATTCTTGGAAAAGGGGTCGAATTCACTT
Organism: Lemna minuta; assembly: GCA_024174645.1. Taxonomy (NCBI): domain Eukaryota; kingdom Viridiplantae; phylum Streptophyta; class Magnoliopsida; order Alismatales; family Araceae; genus Lemna; species Lemna minuta. The sequence continues at coordinate 14,111,435 of CM044104.1, read as the reverse complement.
ATTCACGTCGAATTAAGGATTACGAAGATAGAATTCACTTTGGATCACTCCCAATTATGATCGATGCGAATTAATTCAAGAAATAAAAAGAGAAATCCGATGCTGACCAAGTTAAAATTGACGAATTTTCTCAAAAATACCTTAAATCCCCGGCAGCGGCGCCATTTCATGAGACGAGACCGCGGGTCGTTGATCTCACATGGTCTTGTGTCAAAAATAATACCTAACTTATCAATTTTGGGAAATTAACTCGAATTGAGTGGTATAATGGTAAATTACGGGCGAATCCACCGGGAATTAAGGTCTTTTTGAGATATCATTTTAGAAATAAATCAACTTGGACGATGAATTGAATTGAGAAATTAATGAAAATGGAAGATTTACAAAGATAACTCAAATATCTATCCACCGAATCAAAGATGACTCCATTTGGATTATTAATCGCGAAGAAATCAAAGACTGAAGTCGGACAAAATTTTAAAAATCGCGAAGAACATAAGTCGAAATTAACAATGAAATTAAACTAAATTAAGAGCCTAAACAAAAAATTGATGAGACATTTTGATAGATTAGAGTGAAAACCATTTTTCTAACCCGAGATAACGATCAAATTGATCCACGGATCGACGGCTATTCATTCCGCGAATTCAAACGTGAACATCGGTGTTCAAGAAACAAATTCTCATTAATCGATCGACAAAATATCAGTTTTAATCACTTTGTTGACGAAAATCGAGTATAAAAGAGAGTAGAAGTGAGAGATCCAAGGAAAGATGAGTGTAGATAGGTCGATTACGTGAAATCCTCCAAGAATATCTTACAATTTCAAAGAAACACTTCATTTTATAGACAAACTTGGGCATAACCGTCCGATCGGTGCGTTTTAAGCTCCATCAACGGTCCAGATGCACGCTTAATGGCTAAACTGTTACGATTATATTTTGGCCTTCCGATATTGAATGGTCGCTCCGGATTCCATCTTCGCGATATGCGTTATAAAACGCATCAAACGGCGCCCATTGTATCGCGATATAACGCATCAGATGCGTTTGATCGCGTGAACTCGTGACCGTTATAACTCTTTTTCAAAGGCACGGATTTCCAAGGCACCGCCGATCCGACGCCTATTGTTGATCCACGTGGCCTGCATTTAAAACAAAACGTGTTGAACAAAGTCCCACACGGTAAAAATCAGGAGAAACTTCCGGTTTAAAAGGTGAGGCGGTTTGTGAGGGTTAATAAATTTGTCTTTCCGATAATCGGGAGACCTATATGTATTATAAATCTATATATGATAAATATGAATAGAAGCCACGTGTTACCCCCTGATGTAAGCCAAGGGCCTCTATTGCACAATTGTGACTCATAAAGCGTAGACAGGCAGAGGGCCCACTTTATGAGGCCCAATTAGAGCTTATCGGGCCAGGAGGGAATGTCGAGGAGATGTTGATAACATGCAATATTAACATGATAAAACATGATTATTAATATAAAATAAGGCATAAAACATTCCATTTATATGCATGTTATCATATTTTGAGTGCATTTCTATCATTCTATTCAATTTTATGTTATAATCTCAAAATGTGTTAATTTAGGGTTAATTATAATGAATTAAAGATTAAAGATTTTATCACCCATATTTACTTGAGATTATAAGTATTTTTAAAGTTAAAAAATAAGAGAAATTATTTTTATAAACATTCATTTAAATTTCTAAACTTAAAATCTTAAGGAATTGAGTGTATTTTTTAAATCTCTTGTTATTTAAGTATTTTTGAATTTTTAGAATGATAGATAATTAAATTTCATATCAAAGGAAAGAAATTTGGATTAACTTGGAGTTGTATTTTAAAACATATGATTTTTACCATTTTTAGGGATTTTTCTGGATTTTTCCTGATTTTTTTATGATTTTATTTTCTATTTTAAACCATTTTAAAATAAATAAAAAACTAAAAAAATGTTTAGATTTGCGCGCGGGACCCGCGTGGATGCGACGTGGCATGCAAGGCCACCTGGTAGCGCCACGCGGACCCGCGCAGCGCCTACGTGGCGCGTTTTATTAAAATGGGTCTTCAGCATTCAGTAGTTGGGAAGGGTTATTAACCCTCTAGATCGTCGGATATTATAAACCCGACGATTTGCTTTTTTATTTTCCGTGTGGGACTAATCCACACATCTTACCTATTTCATGTGACGTGGCGTGAGGAGGAGCGTCGAATCGACAGCGCGCGTCGATCTCACTCGTTGATCGCATGCGCCTGGATCACCGATCGATCAATCAAGCACGTGCGCGATTAAAAGAGTTATAACGGTTGGATCATCGGCGACGTGGCAGCACCACACGCGTTGATCGCGTGGACGCCAGGACGACCGGAGATCATCAAAGACACGTGCTCTTAATAAGGAGTTATGACGGCAAGGATTAAATCTTGAGGGGAGCATCTGACGCGTCGGATCAAGATCAAACAGCGCGGATTTAAGGCGTTTTATAACGCCTGATTTGAAAACTTCATCAAGACCGTCGGATCACGATCTAATGGCTAAAGCATGTTTAGAAAACATTTTATTTTCATGAAATGTCATTCATTTAGAAAACATGTTTAATGCCCTTCCGAAGATGAAATCTATATTAAATGATCCTCAACTCGATGCCATCATGGGTAATTTTCCCTCTTCTAAGGATTACGGTCTATTGCTCACATGTATCGTTTTGAGAGGTGATAACATGCAATCTTAACATGATAAAACATGATTATTAATGAAAAATAAGGCATAAAACATTACATTTATGTGCATGTTATCATACTTTGAGTGCATTTAAATCTTTCTATGCAATTTTATGTTATAATCTCAAAATGAGTTAATTTAGGGTTAATTATGATGAATTAAGGATAAATGATTTTATAACCTATCTTTACTTGAGATTATAAGTGATTGTTAAAGTTAAATAATAAGAGAAATTATTTTTATAAACATTCATTTAAATTTCTAAACTTAAAATCTTAAGGAAATGAGTGTATTTTTTAAATATAAATTAAATCTCTTGTTATTTAAATATTTTGAATTTTTAGAATGATATATAATTAAATTTATGATCAAATGAAAGAAATTTGGATTAATTTAGAGGGGTATTTGAAAAGATATGATTTTTACAATTTTTAGGAATTTTTCTTGTTTTTTCATGATTTTTTTTATTTAATGTCTATTTAAAAAAATATATAAAATGGCAAAAAGCGCGCGTGTCCCACGCGGGTGCGACGTGGCACGCAAGGCCACATGGCAGAGCCACGTGGACCCGCGCAGCGCACCTACGTGGCGCGTTTTCATATTTATATTATTATTACATATATAGTAAAAGGGGTCTTCAGCCTTCCCTAGATGGGAAGGGTCTTAACCCCTTAAACCGTCGGGTCTTTTAAACGCGACGGTTTCTTAGAATATTCTCCGTGTGGGACTGATCCACACGTCTTACCTATTTCAGTTGACGTGGCGCGAGGAGCGTCGATCGCGTGAGCGCCGGTCCATGATCAAAGATCAAGACCACGTGTTTTAAAGAGAGATTATAACGGTCGGATGAAGCGAAACGTGTTCCAGCTTTCAACATTTCAAAGATGTCAAGAGGAAAGGGTATTCAAATCAATGATGTTGTTTCTCCTGAGGTCTTCAAGAGACAAGAGAAGAACTTTTTGATTTGAAGGAGATGTTTCAAGATCAGATGGAAACGATGCATAATACATTGAAAGAAATATTGGCAAGGATTTCTGCGTTAGAACAAACCCCAGGAAGTAGAAACACAAGTGTGGGTTATGGCTTTAGATCTGGTGGAGATAAGGTTTATTCTGTGTCTGACTATTCTACTTCTACTAGTTCAAGAGCTAATTATGATAGTGATGATAGACCTGACTATCGGATGAAAATTGATCTTCCTCAATTTAATGGTCAATTAAAAATTGAAGAGTTCCTGGATTGGCTAGCTGAGGTAGAACGACTCTTTGATTACACCAAGATTGCAGAAGAAAAACAAGCTAAGTTGGTAGCATATAAGCTAAAGGGTAGTGCATCCGCTTGGTGGGAGCAGGTGCAAGCGACACGTACACGATCGGGTAAAGAGCCTGTTCGCAGGTGGGACAAGATGAAGAAACTCATTAAGACGCGTTTTCTGCCGCCTGATTACGAGCAGATACTGTATCAACAGTACCAAAACTGTAAGCAGCTAAGTAGATTCATTTCTGCCTATATAGAGGAGTTTTATCGCCTTCAAACTCGTCTAGATTTAAATGAATCGGAGGCATACAGTATTTCAAGGTACAAGAATGGTCTGCGGTGGGATATTGAAGAGAAGCTGTCAGTTCAGTCCTTTCATAAACTGACTGATGTTGTTCTAGCTGCTGAGCAGGTTGAGCAGCTTATGGAAACAGGACGGAATAAGTTACGCGCTCCACCGAATGTCTCCAACACATTAGCTGAAAATTCCAGACAAACGGTGATAAGTCAGACATCTAATATTCATTCTCAGTCGGTGCAGCCAAGACAAAATGGCTCATACTCCACTGCCAAAGCATATAGCCAAGGGCAGAACCCATATGCCGCCAATACTGTGGTAAAATGTTATTGTTGTAATGCAGAGGGCCACAAGTCAAATGTTTGCCCTACTCGAAAGATGGTTAATTTCGTAGATACCATCCAAGAGGAGGAAGATATTCCAGTTGAAGTGACTGAAGAATTTGATGAGCATATCATCGACGGAGATTGTGGTGAAACGCTGTCCTTGATAGTACAAAAATTGCTATACAACCAACCAATAAAAGAAGAACATCCACAACGACGAAATGTTTTTCGCGCAAGAGGCACTATTAATGGCAAGGTATGCAACATTATTATTGATGGTGGGAGTTCTGAGAATATGATAGCTGCCAGTGTGGTTAAAAAGTTGGGACTGAAGACGAAACGACATCCGCGGCCATACAAAGTTGGGTGGATCCATGAAGGCCACGAGGAGACAAAGGTAACTGAAACTTCCCTTGTTAAATTTTCCCTGGGAGGAAAGTACTTTGATGAAGAACAGTGTGACGTTATTGATATGACGGTATGCCATCTTCTCCTCGGAAGACCATGGCAATCTGACTGTAACACTGGTCATGGAGGATTAGATAATACCTACACCTTCTACAAACAAGGTAAAAAATTTGTCCTAAATCCCATTGGAGGATGATCCCCATCCAGAGGAAAAGAGAGAGGTTATGTTGATAACCAAGAAGGAACTTTTCCCAAGCTTGGAGGAAAGTTAAGGCGTGGTATACATGGTGCAAAAGAGGGATGCTGACGCAGCATTAGCGTAGGATAGATGAAGAACAGGGGTTTGAGTCCACAAACCTTGATCTTCAAGAAGGGTTAGGTTCTGAGTCCACAGAACTAACCTCTTCAACCCTTGAATCCACAAGGGGGTGTACTTGAATCCACAAGCACAGAGCACTCTCTTACCAGGAGAACACTCAAAAAGAAAGCAGAGCTCTCAAAAGGGGATAACTTCAAATTGTGAATTCAAGTGTTACAATGAGGGCCTTATATAGGCCTCAAAAAGTAAGGGTCGTCCAAGTGATTTGACCCATGAAAAGACAACACAAAAGTCTTGAAAATACAATTCTGACAGCATGCATGTGTCAGAAACAGAAGTGACAAAAGCAAAAGTGAATCTTCCAGGCCTTGTCAGGCCTATCCAAACAGATATTTGTAGTTTCCAAGGCATGTCATCAATATTTGTGGGCCCTAGGAGATTGTCTGACAAACGTGTCAGGTCCTAGGGATTCTCATTAGGCCCATTAAGCATTAAATGGGCTTCTGCAGTGGGCTGCCTCTGCTTCATCCAAAATAAGCGCTTGGGCCTTAATCTGGCCTACATCAGGCGCCCCTTCTTCAAGTGAACTCGTCCTCGAGTGATCTTCATTCTCTGTAAGGTAGTAATAAAGATGACAGATATAAAAAAAATTAGAAATACAATGATTCCTCAAAGGATTTTGGTGTAAGTCTTCTATCGTATTTGACAGCCTCTTGTAGGTTGGATTTGAAATTTTTCCCTTGCATTTCCCTATGTCCTTTCTAGTCACTCTTGGACCTTGCTCCCTACACGAGCTCCTTTCTTGTATCTTATTATGCTCCCCTGCTTTTAATGGGAAGGTTCCAACCACACAAGTAGAAAGTCCACTGTGAATATGCAAATGCATTACATACTTTTGCACAAGTTCTAGCGCAGTAAAGTGTTTGTTCTTGACTCGAAGTTCTTCGGTCGGTCTAATTTTTCCTTTGCGAATACAATAAAAAAAGGGTGTGAACATCGAGCTACGACTTTTTGTAAATGGAATATGGAACCATCCTAGTCCCTGATAGTTTTTATCTTGATGGATATTTGCAAGTCTTGTCAAATCATGGATGAATGTAATATTCTGTTCTTTTGCCATTATATCATTTGGATGCAAGATAAAACCAGGATAATTTGCAGCATCTCCCATGAAGTGACACTTTTTGCAATCAACTTGTGGCGCTTTTTGCTCGCTGTTGATCTGATGGAATGGACAATTCCAATTCGCCGTCAAATATACCGGTGACATACCCAAGTTATAGTCTAGGTAATGAGTAACAATTCTTGAGCTAACTAAGATTTTGATTGCTGGATTTCCTATACATAACTTCCAGTTGCGATTGTCTTTGTGCGTTGGGAATGCTGGCAAAACAAACAGATTGATTCTTCCATTTCTAAGTTTCATATGAAAAAGGCTCTCCGACTGACAGAGTAGAATCTGATTTGTTTGGTGGCAAAATTTATAGAGAGGGGATTTTGTAAAGTCTGAACTAGATATTGCCATCTTCAGTAGGTCTTGAATACTTGGGAGTGTATCGAGCATTTTGTAGTACCTATTTAAACTGACGCATAGTTTTCTTCTCTCATCTGTCCAGAGTGTGCTTGTTATAAATGAATGTTTTCCACACATGACCAGAAATTCACAGAACTCAGCAGTAGACATAAAATGCAGTTTTTCCATTCACTCTCTTTGGGTATGTATGTCTTAGGGTACCTGTTCTTCATGTTTGGAAACAAATTTGATGCCCTCCAATTCTTATGATTCTTGGCAGTGGCTGATTTTTTGACATGTCCACATAAAGATCCATATCGTCTCACAATAGTTTCTGTTGAAGATTCCTTTGCTAGTAAGTGCACTGGTTCAGGTTGATGCAGATAGTCCTGTCGAGTAAACATAGAGTGGAGCTGAATTCTTGCCTGCATGCTACTCTGCTGGTTTTGTCCATTGAAATTCATTGTGGATTGAATCCATGACCTGCACAAGATACCCAGCATATAATCTTGACATTTAATGTGAAATCTTGCCTTGCATGTAATTCTGAGGGTCTGGTTTTCTAAGTACTTCTTTGAAATCTGGTACTCATTAAGTACCAATAAAACTGGTAGGACACATATGCATATGTTCTCTGTTACAATTGACGTGCCTAATAAGCAGTTATTTGCCTTATCTTGTAAAATTTGAATATGCTTTGCACCATTTCCTGACAGGTTGTGCAAAAGATGGACCAAATATGAGTTTAATTTCATGCTGGATGGTACACATAGGAGTTGGGATCTTCATCATCTCTTCAGTACTCTCAAAATCATTTTTGACTTCTTGCAGCTGGTCGGTAATTACTGAAGTTGAGATGGCAGCATTCGATTTGATCTTCTTTGGCAAAAAGATTCCACCAGCCTCTTCAATCTGGTTTAAACAATATTCTTTTTTAACAAATATATCATCACCAACTTTATCATGAATACCGTTGAAACAAACATTGCTACTCATAATGCAGCCTGTGGTCACGGCACTATGCTGCTGTTGCTCTTCTTCTGGTTGCCTTGAAACAAGATCTTCTTCTTTGATGACATCAAAAAAATCAGCTCCCTTTCTCTTTGATTGTATAATGGAATTATATTCTCTTTGGCCACCCGACACCTTGTATGACTGAGTCAAAGCGTTTTCCGTTGGATTGCAGAGAGTTGAAGATTGTTTTTTTGAGTTGCAATTACAACCGGATATCTGACATCATCTGTACTAGTTCGTTGTAGACTATGTGGCTTCCATTTCCTTGTTTTCTCTATCTCCACTAGTTGTTCAATAGCTTCAGCAGCTAATACTAGATCAGATAAGCAATAAAAGGATCGAGAAGATAAGCTTTCGCTAATAGCCCAACACAAACCTTTCTTGTACCTTGAGATACGGTATTCTTCTGATTCATTAAAGTCTAGATACGATTGGAGGCGATAAAACCTCTTTGTATAAACAGCAATAGAATTACCTGACTGTTTGCAGTTTAGGTATTCCTGATACACCAAGTCCTGGTAATCAGGTGGTAAAAATTGCCTCTTAAGGTACTTCTTCATCTTCTCCCAGTGTTGGATAGGATCCTTTCCTAACCGAGTACGCATCCTTTGCAGTTGCTCCCACCAAGCCCATGCGCTGCCCTTAAGCTTACGACAAACAAACTTAACCTGTTTCTTCTTTGCTATATTTCTATCTTCAAAGAATCTCTCCACTTCAATAAGCCAATCAAGAAACTCTTCAATATTAAGTTGGCCAGAAAACTCAGAAAACTCAACTACTAATGGACATTTAAGCCTATCATCACTGCCATGATTCCTAGAGGTATAAGAAAATAAATGTTTAGGATTAGATAAAACCTTTCTGTGGGACATCTTTGAACCGCTGATCTTGGAACGTAAATCTTGCTCTGATACCACTTGACGCAGCATTAGCGTAGGATAGATGAAGAACAGGGGTTTGAGTCCACAAACCTTGATCTTCAAGAAGGGTTAGGTTCTGAGTCCACAGAACTAACCTCTTCAACCCTTGAATCCACAAGGGGGTGTACTTGAATCCACAAGCACAGAGCACTCTCTTACCAGGAGAACACTCAAAAAGAAAGCAGAGCTCTCAAAAGGGGATAACTTCAAATTGTGAATTCAAGTGTTACAATGAGGGCCTTATATAGGCCTCAAAAAGTAAGGGTCGTCCAAGTGATTTGACCCATGAAAAGACAACACAAAAGTCTTGAAAATACAATTCTGACAGCATGCATGTGTCAGAAACAGAAGTGACAAAAGCAAAAGTGAATCTTCCAGGCCTTGTCAGGCCTATCCAAACAGATATTTGTAGTTTCCAAGGCATGTCATCAATATTTGTGGTCCCTAGGAGATTGTCTGACAAACGTGTCAGGTCCTAGGGATTCTCATTAGGCCCATTAAGCATTAAATGGGCTTCTGCAGTGGGCTGCCTCTGCTTCATCCAAAATAAGCGCTTGGGCCTTAATCTGGCCTACATCAGGCGCCCCTTCTTCAAGTGAACTCGTCCTCGAGTGATCTTCATTCTCTGTAAGGTAGTAATAAAGATGACAGATATAGAAAAAATTAGAAATACAATGATTCCTCAAAGGATTTTGGTGTAAGTCTTCTATCGTATTTGACAGCCTCTTGTAGGTTGGATTTGAAATTTTTCCCTTGCATTTCCCTATGTCCTTTCTAGTCACTCTTGGACCTTGCTCCCTACACGAGCTCCTTTCTTGTATCTTATTATGCTCCCCTGCTTTTAATGGGAAGGTTCCAACCACACAAGTAGAAAGTCCACTGTGAATATGCAAATGCATTACATACTTTTGCACAAGTTCTAGCGCAGTAAAGTGTTTGTTCTTGACTCGAAGTTCTTCGGTCGGTCTAATTTTTCCTTTGCGAATACAATAAAAAAAGGGTGTGAACATCGAGCTACGACTTTTTGTAAATGGAATATGGAACCATCCTAGTCCCTGATAGTTTTGATCTTGATGGATATTTGCAAGTCTTGTCAAATCATGGATGAATGTAATATTCTGTTCTTTTGCCATTATATCATTTGGATGCAAGATAAAACCAGGATAATTTGCAGCATCTCCCATGAAGTGACACTTTTTGCAATCAACTTGTGGCGCTTTTTTTGCTCGCTGTTGATCTGATGGAATGGACAATTCCACTCGCGTCAAATATACCGGTGACATACCCAAGTTATAGTCTAGGTAATGAGTAACAATTCTTGAGCTAACTAAGATTTTGATTGCTGGATTTCCTATACATAACTTCCAGTTGCGATTGTCTTTGTGCGTTGGGAATGCTGGCAAAACAAACAGATTGATTCTTCCATTTCTAAGTTTCATATGAAAAAGGCTCTCCGACTGACAGAGTAGAATCTGATTTGTTTGGTGGCAAAATTTATAGAGAGGGGATTTTGTAAAGTCTGAACTAGATATTGCCATCTTCAGTAGGTCTTGAATACTTGGGAGTGTATCGAGCATTTTGTAGTACCTATTTAAACTGACGCATAGTTTTCTTCTCTCATCTGTCCAGAGTGTGCTTGTTATAAATGAATGTTTTCCACACATGACCAGAAATTCACAGAACTCAGCAGTAGACATAAATGCAGTTTTCCATTCACTCTCTTTGGGTATGTATGTCTTAGGGTACCTGTTCTTCATGTTTGGAAACAAATTTGATGCCCTCCAATTCTTATGATTCTTGGCAGTGGCTGATTTTTTGACATGTCCACATAAAGATCCATATCGTCTCACAATAGTTTCTGTTGAAGATTCCTTTGCTAGTAAGTGCACTGGTTCAGGTTGATGCAGATAGTCCTGTCGAGTAAACATAGAGTGGAGCTGAATTCTTGCCTGCATGCTACTCTGCTGGTTTTTGTCCATTGAAATTCATTGTGGATTGAATCCATGACCTGCACAAGATACCCATCATATAATCTAGACATTTAATGTGAAATCTTGCCTTGCATGTAATTCTAAGGGTCTGGTTTTCTAAGTACTTCTTTGAAATCTGGTACTCATTAAGTACCAATAAAACTGGTAGGACACATATGCATATGTTCTCTGTTACAATTGACGTGCCTAATAAGCAGTTATTTGCCTTATCTTGTAAAATTTGAATATGCTTTGCACCATTTCCTGACAGGTTGTGCAAAGATGGACCAAATATGAGTTTAATTTCATGCTGGATGGTACACATAGGAGTTGGGATCTTCATCATCTCTTCAGTACTCTCAAAATCATTTTTGACTTCTTGCAGCTGGTCGGTAATTACTGAAGTTGAGATGGCAGCATTCGATTTGATCTCTTTTGGCACAAAGATTCCACCAGCCTCTTCAATCTGGTTTAAACAATATTCTTTTTTAACAAATATATCATCACCAACTTTATCATGAATACTATTGAAACATTGCTTGCTATTCATAATGTAGCCTGTGGACACGGCACTATGCTGCTGTGGCTCTTCTTCTGGTTGCCTTGAAACAAGATCTACTTTGATGACATCAAAAAAATCAACCCCCTTTCTCTTTGATTGTATAATGGAATTATATTCTCTTTGGCCACCCGACACCTTGTATGACTGAGTCAAAGCATTTTCCGTTGGATTGCAGAGAGTTGAAGATTGTTTTTGAGTTGCAATTACAACCGGATATCTGACATCATCTGTACTAGTTCGTTGTAGACTATGTGGCTTCCATTTCCTTGTTTCCTCTATCCCACTAGTTGTTCAATGGCTTCAGCAGCTAATACTAGATCAGATAAGCAATAAAAGGATCGAGAAGATAAGCTTTCGCTAATAGCCCAACACAAACCTTTCTTGTACCTTGAGATACGGTATTCTTCTGATTCATTAAAGTCTAGATACGATTGGAGGCGATAAAACCTCTTTGTATAAACAGCAATAGAATTACCTGACTGTTTGCAGTTTAGGTATTCCTGATACACCAAGTCCTGGTAATCAGGTGGTAAAAATTGCCTCTTAAGGTACTTCTTCATCTTCTCCCAGTGTTGGATAGGATCCTTTCCTAACCGAGTACGCATTCTTTGCAATTGCTCCCACTAATCCCATGCCCTTTTTTTAAGCTTGAGAGCAACGAACTTAACTTTTTTCTTATCTGAAATCTCTATATATTCAAAAAATCTCTCTACTTCAAAAAGCCATTGAAAAAACTCTTCAATATTAAGATGGCCAGAAAACTCAGGAAAATCATTTTTCAACAGAGCTTCAGGCATATCATGACTGTAATACATCCCAGAAATAGAAAGAGGAAGAGAATGATACTTGCCTTTTGACATTTTTGAAAACTTGAAACTAAAATGTAAATCTTGCTATGATACCACTTGACGCAGCCTTAGCGCAGGAACAATGAAGAACAATGGCTTGAATCCACAAACCTTGACCTTCAAGAAGGGTTAGGTTCTGAGTCCACAGAACTAACCTCTTCAACCCTTCAATCCACAAGGGGTGTACTTGAATCCACAAGCACAGAGCACTCTCTAACACGGAGAACACTCAAGAGAAGAAAGCAAAGCTCTCAAAAGGAATAACTTCAAATTGTGTGTTCAAGTCTTACAATGAGGGCCTTATATATGCCTTAAAAAGTAAGGGTCGTCCAAGTGATTTGACCCATGAAAAGACAACACAAGAGTGTTGAAAATACAACTCTGACAGCATGCATGTGTCAGAAACAGAAGTGACAAAAGCAAAAGTGAATATTGCACGCCTTGTCAGGCCTATCCAAACAGATATTTGTACTTTCCAAGGCATGTCATCAATATTTGTGGTCCCTAGGAGATTGTCTGACAAACGTGTCAGGTCCTAGGCATTCTCATTAGGCCCATTAAGCATTAAATGGGCTTCTGCAGTGGGCTGCCTCTGCTTCATCCAAAATAAGCGCTTGGGCCTTAATCTGGCCTACATCATTATGCAACATTATTATTGATGGTGGGAGTTCTGAGAATATGATAGCTGCCAGTGTGGTTAAAAAGTTGGGACTGAAGACGAAACGACATCCACGGCCATACAAAGTTGGGTGGATCCATGAAGGCCACGAGGAGACAAAGGTAACTGAAACTTGCCTTGTTAAATTTTCCCTGGGAGGAAAGTACTTTGATGAAGCACAGTGTGACGTTATTGATATGACGGTATGCCATCTTCTCCTCGGAAGACCCTGGCAATCTGACTGTAACACTGGTCATGGAGGATTAGATAATACCTACACCTTATACAAACAAGGTAAAAAATTCGTCCTAAAACCTATTGGAGGATGATCCCCATCCAGAGGAAAAGAGAGAGGTTATGTTGATAACCAAGAAGGAACTTTTCTCAAGCTTGGAGGAAAGTTAAGGCGTGGTATACATGGTGCAAAAGAGGGATGCCAACCCTGGTATTGCTGAGGAGATCCCGGAACAAGTCCAAGAACTGCTTCAAGAATTTCCAAAGATTCAAGAATCACCAACGGAATTGCCTCCCATGCGAGACATTCAACATCAGATCGACTTGGTTCCAGGTGCGAGTTTTGACGCAGCATTAGCGTAGGATAGATGAAGAACAGGGGTTTGAGTCCACAAACCTTGATCTTTAAGAAGGGTTAGGTTCTGAGTCCACAGAACTAACCTCTTCAACCCTTCAATCCACAAGGGGTGTACTTGAATCCACAAGCACAGAGCACTCTCTAACACGGAGAACACTCAAGAGAAGAAAGCAAAGCTCTCAAAAGGAATAACTTCAAATTGTGTGTTCAAGTCTTACAATGAGGGCCTTATATATGCCTTAAAAAGTAAGGGTCGTCCAAGTGATTTGACCCATGAAAAGACAACACAAGAGTCTTGAAAATACAACTCTGACAGCATGCATGTGTCAGAAACAGAAGTGACAAAAGCAAAAGTGAATCTTGCAGGCCTTGTCAGGCCTATCCAAACAGATATTTGTACTTTCCAAGGCATGTCATCAATATTTGTGGTCCCTAGGAGATTGTCTGACAAACGTGTCAGGTCCTAGGCATTCTCATTAGGCCCATTAAGCATTAAATGGGCTTCTGCAGTGGGCTGCCTCTGCTTCATCCAAAATAAGCGCTTGGGCCTTAATCTGGCCTACATCAGTATGCAACATTATTATTGATGGTGGGAGTTCTGAGAATATGATAGCTGCCAGTGTGGTTAAAAAGTTGGGACTGAAGACGAAACGACATCCACGGCCATACAAAGTTGGGTGGATCCATGAAGGCCACGAGGAGACAAAGGTAACTGAAACTTGCCTTTTTAAATTTTCCCTGGGAGGAAAGTACTTTGATGAAGCAGAGTGTGACGTTATTGATATGACGGTATGCCATCTTCTCCTCGGAACACCTTGGCAATCTGACTGTAACACTGGTCATGGAGGATTAGATAATACCTACACCTTATACAAACAAGGTAAAAATTCGTCCCTAAAACCTATTGGAGGATGATCCCCATCCAGAGGAAAAGAGAGAGGTTATGTTGATAACCAAGAAGGAACTTTTCTCAAGCTTGGAGGAAAGTTAAGGCGTGGTATACATGGTGCAAAAGAGGGATGCCAACCCTGGTATTGCTGAGGAGATCCCGGAACAAGTCCAAGAACTGCTTCAAGAATTTCCAAAGATTCAAGAATCACCAACGGAATTGCCTCCCATGCGAGACATTCAACATCAGATCGACTTGGTTCCAGGTGCGAGTTTTGACGCAGCATTAGCGTAGGATAGATGAAGAACAGGGGTTTGAGTCCACAAACCTTGATCTTTAAGAAGGGTTAGGTTCTGAGTCCACAGAACTAACCTCTTCAACCCTTGAATCCACAAGGGGGTGTACTTGAATCCACAAGCACAGAGCACTCTCTTACCAGGAGAACACTCAAAAAGAAAGCAGAGCTCTCAAAAGGGGATAAATTCAAATTGTCTTCAAGTATTACAAATGGGGGGCCTTATATAGGCCTAAAAAAGTAAGGGTCGTCCAAGTGATTAGACCCATGAAAAGACAACACAATAGTCTTGAAAACACAACTCTGACAGCATGCATGTGTCAGAGACAGAAGTGACAAAAGCAAAAGTAAATCTTCTAGGCCTTGTCACGCCTCTCCAGAAAGATATTTGTAGTTTCCAATGCATGTCATAAATATTGGTGGTCCCTAGGAGATTGTCTGACAGATGTGTCAGGTCCTAGGGATTCTCCCTTGGCCCAATAAGCCTTTAATGGGCCTCCAATAAAAATAGGCCCAGAATAATACAAAGTGGGTTCCTGGGCTGCATTTTGGGCTACATCAAGTTTGCATAAAAACTGCCTCTTCAGGTATTTTTTCATCTTCTCCCAATCTTGAATAAGATCATTTCCTAATCGAGTATGCATCCTTTGGAGTTGCTCCCACCAAGCACATGCACTTCCCTTAAGCTTATGACGCAGCCTTAGCGCAGGAACAATGAAAAACAATGGGTTGAATCCACAAACCTTGACCTTCAAGAAGGGTTAGGTTCTGAGTCCACAGAACTAACCTATTCAACCCTTGAATCCACAAGGGGTGTACTTGAATCCACAAGCACAGAGCACTGTTTAACAGGGATAACACTCAAGAGAAGAAAGCAAAGCGCTCAAAAGTGATAACTTCAAATTGTGAGTTCAAGTGTTACAATGTGGGCATTATATAGGCCTCAAAAAGTAAGGGTCGTCCAAGTGATTTGACCCATGAAAAGATAACACAAGAGTCTTGAAAATACAACTCTGACAGCATGCATGTGTCAGAAACAGAAGTGACAAAAGCAAAAGTGAATTTTCTAGGCCTTGTCAGGCCTATCCAAACAGATATTTGTACTTTCCAATGCATGTCATTAATATTTGTGGTCCTTATGAGATTGTCTGACAAACGTGTCAGGTCCTAGGGATTCTCATTAGGCCCATTAAGCATTAAATGGGCTTCTGCAGTGGGCTGCCTCTGCTTCATCCAAAATAAGCGCTTGGGCCTTAATCTGGCCTAGATCAGCAGATGCGTAGGTTCTATAGGCTTGCTGTGGATTTCATACAATATTGGAAAATTGATACAATATTGGCATATAATTAAAATGATACTCACGCTTGAGAATGATCTTCGAAAGCTTATCCAATATCATCCAGTTCAATTTCTTTTTTGGCAGAAATATAAATACTTTTTGAGTTACAAATTTTGATTTTCTCATGATATTGACATTCATAATTTCAATTTCTTGCAAGTCCACTTGCCTTCGGTTCTTTCAATTTCCTTTTTAGGAAGGTATAGAGTAAGGCAAGTCTCTTCCCTGAATTTCATTCTGATGTAGGGCAAGGAGCCCAGTAACTTCTATGAAGCCCAGTAAGTGACAGGGCCCACTTATGGGGCCCAATTAGAGCTTATTTGGGCAGGAGGGAATCTCGAGGAGCTGTCACTGTCTGCAGAAGATCACCTAGAGACCCCCAAAAGTGTGTGTCAAGATCTGTAGTTCCCAAAATCTCCACAGTGTCTCTTGTCAGGCCTAGAAGCTTCTTTTTGTTGTGTCAGGCCCATCCCCTGACACAAGCATGGTGTAATAATAGTCATAGTTTCAAGACTTTGAGTTGTCTTATCAGGGGGTCATGTCACTTGCACGACCCTTTACTTTTTGAGGCCTATATAAGGTCACAATTTGAAGTTATTCTTTATTGAGAGCTTTGCTTTCTCCCCTTTAAGTGTTCTCCTGTTTTGATATTGCTCCTGTGCTTGTGAATTCAAGTACAACCCCTTGTGGATTCAAGGGTTGAATAGGTTAGTTCTGTGGACTCAAAACCTAATCCTTCTTGAAGATCAAGGTTTGAGGATTCAAGCCCCTGTTCTTCATTGTTCCTTCGCTAAGGCTGCGTCACATTCCGATTATCTTGTTCATCCAAATATATCTTTAAATATAAGGATGACACGCACAATAGGTCCATCATATATTCTGGAGGTTTAATAGGAAATCCTACCTTCAGAGGGCTTTCGATAGTCTGATTCTGAATGAAGGTTTTCCCGCTGTTGGGAAACAAATAACGTTTGATTCATTTAACGTGCCAAATAACGTGCCAATGAACAAATAACGTTTTCCCGCTTTCGATAGTTATATTCCTGTTGGGAAACAAATAACGTGCCAATGAACATATATTGACATTCTTGTTGATGAGTGTCGTACTTGAAATTTCATTTACAACATTGAATAATATACCACTCCTATGCGCACGAATGGGGGATCAGTTTTGCAAACGTGAACATATATGGTCAATGTCGTTCCAGATAAACCTTACAGAGTTTGGTATCTTCAGCTTCTCTTGAACAGCGGGAAATTTAATTATAAGCTCCTGGATACAGCCAGCAATTACTGTCGTAGATATAGCAGGATTTCGTTCCCTCTTATTGAGCATGTAAACTATAGCCTCAACATTGGTCCAAGTGGAACAATGTTCCCTCTTCACTGCCTGTTTGGTCAAAGGATTATCACCTCTTTGTTCTTGTGAATCGTGTGAATATGACCCTTTCTGATGAGGCCAGAATGTAGTCAAGGAACCCACTTTGTATTATTCTGGGCCTATTTATACTGGAGGCCCATTAAATGCTTATTGGGCAAGGGAGCACCCCTAGGAGCTGACACATTTGTCAGAAATTTTGATTGGGATCTGATGTAGGCCAAGGGCCTCCATTGCCCAATTGTGACTCATAAAAGCCCAGACTGTCACAAGGCCCACTTATGAGGCCCAATTAGAGCTTATTGGGCCAGGAGGCAATCTCGAGGAGCTGACACTGTCTGCAGAAGATCACCTAGGGACCCACAAAAGTGTGTGTCAGATTGTAGTCCCCTAGAATCTCTAGAGTATCTCTTGTCAGGCCTAGAAGCTTGTTTTTGTTGTGTCAGGCCCATCCCCAGACACAGGTATCGTGTAATAGTTATAGTTTCAAGGCTTTGAATTGTTCAGTCAGGGGTCATGTCACTTAGACGACCCCTTACTTTTTTAGTCCTATATAAGGCCCCCCATTGTAACACTTGAAACTTACAATTTGAAGTTTATCCCTTTTCGAGAGCTCTGCTTTCTTTCTGAGTGTTCTCCCTGCTGAGAGTGCTTAAGTGTTTGTGGATTCAAGCACACCCCCTTGTAAATTCAAGGTTAGTTCTGTGGATTCAGACTCTAACCCTTCTTGTAGATCAAGGCTTGTAGACTCAAGTCTCTGTTCTATACATTTATCCTGCGCTAAGGCTGCGTCACTTTCTGTGTGGCTCTGGATAATGTTCGGTCGTCAATCCCAGCATTTTCCTGAAGAGTAGATACCAGGTCTTCACAAGTCTTACCATCACTAATAAGTTGACATACGCCACTTTGTACAACATACCTGGCAAATAAAACACTTTGCCTATGTTGCTCTTCTTCTTCTTCTCTTTTGAAAGAAATGTTTTTATTCTCTTTGATGGCTTCTGCATCACTTTTCGTCTTTAGCCTGTGATGGGCCACGTCCCATGTGGTCAGCTGAAACAGTGGTATATGTTGAACTTTCCGTATTAATTCCTTGCTGTGTATGGGTGATGTACGCCACAGTGTTGCCCAGGAGCCCATTTCCTTCCATTATAGGCAAGTTCTTATTGCAGGCCCATTTG